>JAGFML010000033.1:0-376958 GCA_021030945.1 Pyrenula aspistea
ATTATGGTGTGCATAAGGTTAAATTTTGGGTGGAAGTTACTATATGAAACTAGTTCCAGAAACGGCTAGTGTCCTAAAAACCCCCCCGGTGCTGTGCACAGGGGATACAAGCTAGAATATTGAAGGGGGAATAAAAGTTATAGAAAAACTTTCACCCATTATATTAGACCTATAAATAGTAATATGTATAAAGATATATATATCGTTATAAAGCTTAAAAAAAGCTCTATTTAATGATATAAATTATATATAATTATTATAGCGTGCATAAGGTTAAATTTTAGGTAGAAGTTACCATGTAAAACTAGTTCCCGGTTCGGTTAGGGGGACAACCCCCCCCCCCCCCCCCCCCCCCCCCCCCCCCCCCCCCCGGGGCTTCCCACAGGGGATAGCAAGCATACTGTAGCTTGTCCGCATTTCCTATCAGGTTCATTCGCCGTGGCACTAGTCTCCAATATCGACGGTCTGTCTCCTTTAGGAGACACAAAGCGATTCAACGTGCATATAACTTTAATACTCGTCATTTTAGAAGCGCATCGAATTTCGAGCCGTAAGAATGAAGACAGTGAGATCTACTAAAGCCTTGGAGAGGAAGCTCGGTGCCAGCGTGTTATTGATCTTCATTCACACGCCAATCTGGTCAGCTCTGAGATCTTGGCCTCAAAACTTGCACAGGTGTTATATTCAAAAGCGAAGGTGTGCTATGCTTTTTCATGACACTCCTATTCAGAAGTTCACCACTCCCGCGCCATAGACAACAGCCGTCGCTCCCTTCAGCGAGGCTGGCTATCCCCCGGAACGCGGCGGGAATTTTTCGCGTATGTTCTAGCGATTTCAAGTTCCTCTTCACCGAATGACAGTCAGTCGCAGACGCAGACGGATGTGATAAGACGGGATGTGAAGAGACGCCATTCTCTTTGCTGCAAGCTGTCAAGCCAGGCTACCAGAAGCGGGTTTTAGAATCCAACCGACTTTGCGCCATCTTATGCTGCGACGAGGTGGAAACGCCTTCATCATAATTATGAGAGATCTTTGCAGCTCATGTAGGCGAGATATGCGCAGACAGATCGCATCATAAGCTGTCCGGCAGGCTAGCTAAAGATGAAATCAAGACCATGAAGTATATTTGCAAATGAAAAATTCTGTATAAACTGACTTCCGGTCGCCGGATGTCTTTGCCATAGTAGGATGTCGAACAAACGACCTAATGCATGAGAAGCGACAGAGGCCATGAAGAGCCAGCATAACAATCCATAGCACTGAAGAAGTCGGATGTTGCCAAAAGCCAGAAGTTCCGCAAGTACAATTTTCAACACAGCCTTATAGTACTCTTTGACCTCTTCCGAGTTTTCGGCGTGTCTGTGTACAATTTGTGCAAGAGCGCTAGTACTTTTCATTGAACCGAGATCAGAGCACCGCAAACAGCCAACGAAGCTTTGCTGCAGAACACGCACAGAGGAGGTTCGAGATAATGGCTGATTGTGCACATCAGATGCAGATGCGCCGAAAGAGTCGCCTTCTATCACCTTCCTCAAGAGCTCTTCGTCCGAAACCCACAATAGCATCGTTAATTGCGAATCCTTGGAAAGGTTCGCGCGTATAGCGTCTTCCACCGACACATGGTAGATAATTGATTGGTAGAATGCCGGCGATAGGACTCGGAAAGTTAAGGTTGTGCAGCGCTCTTTGATATCTTCCGAAGTGCCGAAGCAAGCAGTCATATCCGAATTAACAGCAGCGACGTATTCGACCTGCACCTTCTGATCAGACTTTTTGATTGTTTCTTGAAGCCAATGTCGGAACCATCTCTCGAGGATCACCTCTTCAATCGTCGCCGTCCTTCCGATGCTCGACCTCAAGACTTCTGGCCGATAGAAAACTTGAAGGCCTTTGAACCAGAGCTTTCGGGCCTCGCGAAGAATCCGAAGATCTGTTGTCAAGCCAACCCACCACCAGCTTAGCACAAATGACAGGCTATGGAGGTATCCCATATTCGCCGGGAGCGACGGACTGCTTGTCGAAAATATCCGAGCAACCAACTTTGGCCGCTTGTCTGCTGCCATGAGTGTAATGTTGCAGTCAATCTTGGGGGTCTGACCCGCAGCAAATGGGTCAATAGCTCTCAGGGAGTACAGACCGTCACGATCATTGAACGGTGACACATGAAAGTCCTTAGCCCATGTCTCGGAGAACTTGATCTCGCCATTTCGGGTCGTAGGATCCTCCTCATGGACCTCCGGCTTGAGGAGATACACACGACGTTCATCAAAGGTGTTGTTCACCTCCAATATCATAGCTGCCAGATGTCTCTCACGATCGTAAAGATACCAGAAGCTGACAGGGTTAAACAAGTAACCGAGAAACCGAGGTGCAGTGACCAAGTATGCATGGCCGAAGTCTTCCAGATTCAGACCGTGGGACCGCAGAAAGGTCCAGAGCTTCCATGACAACCCTCTGGGGTCAGATCCACGAGCGAGATAATCCTCTGCCTCCACACTAAACCACGTACGCGGCCGACGGTCCAGCGTGTTGTTTTCTGCCGAAAGGAGTGATCCAGCCATGCCTTTCCATCCAACTGGAATACCGACAAAAAGATAAGAGTAGGAGAATGAATGTTTCTTTGGGAACAGCCTGATATGGTTGGTCTGACAAGGAAAGATCATTGGCTGAAGCCATGATGTTAGTACTCGGTTACGTTCTTCTCCATTGATACTCAGAAAAGAAAAGATCAATATCGAAAATACAGGAGCGAACATAATAAGCACTGATATGCGTCCGTTGAATGGCAACCAGGCCTTTTTTGACTGGAACCAGATTGCAATATATTCCCAATTTTTGTAGGCTGAAAAAATGCTCAGAACAAGAACATCCTTGATGGCGCTCCGCTTGTGAGTAGTAAAACGATAGCACCATGGAGCAAGTAACGCCAGTAGGACTAAGGCTTGTTCATATTTCATATTTGGCTCCCAAGTTCCGTCTCTGAGACCGGAACCCCTGGAAAGATGCAGGGAGAATTCAGTGTTCCTCGTACGGTTGGGGAGGGGTCCATCCTTCGTGAAAAAGGCAATTCTTGTTAGGGAACATCTTGCACTATTTTAGAAGAAATTCCGTATCTCAAAAGGGATTTGTGCAATCTGTATCTAGGAAGATCGATGCCAGGAGGGTACTCTCAAGGTGACCTCAGCACTGTCCGCCGCCGGAGCCCGGCCGAGCCCGGAGTGATTCCCGCCATCTGTTGGCCCCGCCCATGACTCAACTAGCATTTGCCTCGCTGGCGCTCAGCCTCGTTCTAGATGCTTCACCGGTGAATCCCATTTTCAGTCCTTCCTCCACAAAGTTACTTGTACTTCAACGACCACCGCTCGCCATCTTGCATATTCTCACCTCCCCCTAATTCGAGCACAGAAAGTCACCTAGACGCTTACAACAAACTTTCTCTTATCACCTTTTCTCGTCTCACACTTCTTCCTCCCACGCAACTACAAGAAACTCGTTTCAAAATGAGCGGCAACGATGAATGGGACACTGTTACCAAGATCGGCAGCAAAACTCACGTGGGCGGCGGCGGTGGCCCGCGCGAAACAGTCGTGAAGGGCAAATCTGCTCTGAACGCAGCCCAACGGCAAGGTGCCGTCATCGGGACCGAAAAGAAATACGCCTCTGCCAACTCCGTAAGCTCATCCCGCCACTCATAATTTCAACTTCTCTAGACGCAGCATGTGTTAACTCACTGTCCTTGACAGGCCCAGAAGAACGTCGTCGAAGGCCAACACCTCACGAAAGTCGACCGCTCTGACGACATTGTCAAGCCCAAGACCATCGGCCTTGAAGTTGGTCAGGCCATCGTCAAGGCTCGGAACGCCGAGGGCAAGAAGCTGTCACAGAAAGAGCTCGCCACCAAGTGCAATACGACGGTTGGTGTTGTACAGGATTTCGAGCGGGGCACCGCCACACCAGATCAGAAGGTGCTGGCGAACATGGAAAGAGTGTTGAATGTCAAGCTGAGGGGAACAGGAATTGGGGAGCCGAAGTTTAAGGGAAAGGATAAGAAGTGAACAGTGTTCGGGGGCGTTTGATAGGCTTCTAAGTTGGGTTTGGGTACGCGGTGCGAGCATTGCCAGCCGACATTTAGACATAGAACCCTCTTGACGATGAATGGATCAATTCTCATTCGACTGCACCTCTTCTTCATGCATGCGCTCATCTGAATGCTCCGGTTGGACTTCTATCCTGTGGTATCGAGAGTATAGTCACAGTCTATGTACAATGCTGTAGTCGACACCATCCCATCTATTGCTCAAAGCTTTGACTTTGCCTGAGCCACATCGCTCATCCCAGCCATCTCAAGATTGGCCTTGAATCTCCTCTCAATGGCGGACATGAATTCTCCAGTTGTTACCCAGTCCTTCCTATCCCGCAATCCACAGCTCAAAGCGAGATCCTTTGTCATGACACCATCAAGATCAACTGTCTCTACCACAGCTCTCTCGAGGCTCTCTGCCCAGGTCACCACCTCTGGTGTCTCATCAAGAGCGCCGCGCTTCACGAGGCCACGAGTCCAGGCGAAGATCGATGCTATTGGGTTCGTCGATGTTTCGCGACCCTTCTGATGTTCTCGGTAGTGGCGTGTGACTGTGCCGTGGGCTGCTTCGGATTCAAAAGTGAGGCCATCGGGGGTGATGAGTTGGGAGGTCATGAGTCCGAGGGAGCCAAAGCCTTGAGCGATGATGTCGGATTGAACGTCGCCATCATAGTCTGCAAGCAATTAGTATAATAGAACAGGAATGGCTTCACGGGCGGCTAACTCTTCATAGCGATAAGCATACCACCATCGCTCTTGATCATCTGGGCAACCATGTCGTCTATTAATCTATGCTCGTACCAGATCTTCTTGGCGTCGAATTCGTTCTTGTACGTTGTGTCATAAATTTCCTGGAAGATGTCTTTGAATCTCCCATCATATTTCTTCAGAATTGTGTTCTTCGTGCTCATATACATTGGAAGCTCCTTTTCGAGGGCCAACTTGAAGCTAGCATGCGCAAATCCGCTAATTGATTCGTCTGTGTTATACATGGTCATGCCAACTCCCCCACCATGAAAATTGAAGACCTCGATCTTCTCTGGCCGGCCGCCTTTTGGGGTATAAACCATCTCGAGCAGCCCTGGTCCTGGGATAACTTTGTCTTTTGCACGGTATTGATCTCCGAAGGCGTGGCGTCCAACAATGATAGGCTTCTTCCAGCCGGGGATTAGACGAGGTATTCGCGGTATCACGATCGGTTCTCGGAAGACAGTGCCACCTCTTTGCAGCATGACATTAGCCAGGGATTTAGGTGCAGGGAATATCAAGATACTCACAGTATGTTCCGGATGGTGCCATTTGGGGATAGCCACACTTCACGCTGTTAGGTTTACTTAGAGAAGGTGCTCTAAGCGTAGCTCACTCTTTTTCAACTGAAACTCCTCCACCCGCGCTTCGTCTGGTGTAATTGTAGCGCATTTGACGCCCACCGAATACTCCTTGATTGCCTCTGCTGCATCGACGGTTACTTTGTCCTCTGTCTCGTCTCGGAAGGGTAGACCCTAACAATATCAGTATTTCTTCCTCCGTAGGAATAAGGACAACCGTACCAGGTCGTAGTATTTGAGATCGACATCGAGGTAGCTGGACGCGTGTCAACGAAGTCATCTGGCAACCAGAGAATGTCGGTTGGCTTACGGAAGTATGAACTGTGTTATTTTAGTAAAGAATCTTAGGGTGAGACAGCTCTGAAAATCCTCGAACCTTGTCCTTGATCTCTTGCCATATTATCCTAGTCATCTGGGGTAGTCAGAGGTTGTTCTTGAGTTTCGAGTCCACTCGAATCTAACCTCATCGCCATCCAGCTCTACAAGCGGATTCTTCACCTTGATCTTGGCCACCGCTTTACTTGATGCTGCTCTTCTCTGAAGAGGCGAAGGTCTCTGGATCGCCGGTGCGGGGAGAACGACTCTCGGAGATAACGATAGTGACGCGACTGATCTCGACGCGCCTGCGCGCAAAGGGAGGAGAGATTTGAGGGCCGCCATGATGGCGAAGATTGGAATGTTGGGGGTCAAGGATAGATTTGGTACTGGAGACGTTGTTCTCAATCAATCGCAGAGCCTCGACTTACAAGTGTGGCGAGGTTGCTTTATGGGGGTGATCAGCAGGTATGAAGCGCGGGGAGATCTCAAGGTCATAGTCGGCTGAATGGGAGCCGAGCGCGGAAGGTCACATCGCTCCCAGGCCCCCTGAAAGAACGCCTAGTCACACACTCAAGCGCCGAGATTCCATGAGCTTGGGTGAAACGACATGAAGCAAGGGTCCTCCCGCTGCATCAGACATACAGACGATACTGCGTGCCATCGAATGGGAGCCTTAGAACATCGTTCCCCGAATTCGAAGTAGCATCTGACAATGTAATGAAGATGGTACACACACCAAAATAGTCAATTTCAAATTGCATATCGTTCTTATGTACTGAGTTAGCCAAAGCCTGGCATGCCCGCCAGACGCCGAAGAAAGAGAGCCAGACAAATGAGATTGGCGAATGCCACGCAGACTCATGCTCCTGCGTCCGAATGAAGCCCTGTTCTTGTCTGTAAAGACGAGCTTAAGCTCCTATTAAATCCCAGAGAACGCCAAATGTCCGCCCAGCCGAGCATGTTAACCTTTTCCGATGGTTTTGCAGCTGAGATAGCCCACTCTCAAAAAACCGCTTACAAGAAGTAAGTAAACAGGGCCACGGAAGTCTAGAAGATGCCGTTGACAATGTTGCTCCCAATCGTAGCACCCGCACCAAAGATTGCGGCATTTCCCATCTTTTTCCCAAACTTCTTGCCATTCTCTTCAAGTTTGCTCGGTCGCTTGCCTTCAACAGGGGTCATCGAGTTACCGGATTGGCTAACCTCCAAAGGCATGTTGCCATAGCCTGAGGAATTTTGAGCCACAGGCACTGGTCGTTTCTCTTCTACAACATTAACGTAGCTGCGAGGGAAAATGCCTTCTTGACCTGTGCGTTCGTTCCGACCTCTCCACCCTGGATTTGAACAATTTTTAGCCCACGCTTCCCAATTTCGGGACAAAGAAGATTAGGAGAGTAAAAAGTTCCGAGAACCAAAAAAACTTACAGTCGTTATTCATGTGCTCTGTGACTTGAATCCGATCATTAGGCTGCAAGGCGAGATCGCCGGCGTCCGTCGGAGTGTATGCATAGAGCGCGGAAACGATGGATAAAATTTGAGGTCCATTGTAAGCTGGCGGGGGAGGAACCGGGCTAGGTGCAGGTACGTATGAGGCTTTCTCGTTCAATTGTAAGGTCGAGAATTGGGATGCTGGCGTTTGGTTGTTGCCGCTATTGACCGGTGACTGGACCGGAGCATGGAGCGGAGTCTGGTTAGGGAGCTGGGCGAGGATCGACGACAGCTGTTGTGGAGAAATGACCGATGAGTCTGTGAGGAATTCGAGCTCCTGTAAAGTATTAGTGATTCCATTCCGAGGATCAAGGGGAATATCGATGGATCGGAGTAGGTGGACGGACAGTTCGGATTGTGCGAAGAGCCCGGTTGGTCAGGGCAATGGAGGCCTCGCTGGCCATCGCTTGCCGCGTCGGTGGATATCTTGAACACGTGTCGCAGCTGGCAAGATGAGTTCCAGGAATACTCGATATGATATTAACGGCGCGTCAAGCAGTGAGAGGTAGTAAGCACGTTGAGAGATGAGGTTGTGGTTTCGGGTTGGGTGGATGTGATGGTAGACATGGATGACCAGTTGGGTTTAGGAGCGCGAGGCGCAGTTAGCAGAGCCGATTTGCCAGGAGGATGGCAATCCGGGGCGCCACAGAGCCCAGCAACGCGGTCGGGCGGATTGTGGCCGCTTTCACGAGCTACGGCACGCCAGATGATCCTTCTCCCCTGTTTTCTCTACCCAGCAATCTCATCCTGACGTGCCCGATTCCAAGAACTGCACTAACCGAGTCATACAGGTAGCTCCGAGAACAGTGCCCAGACAACGAGCTTAATCTCCGCTTCCTCGCGGGAACAGAATACCCTCAACCTGCGAGTAGGACGTGTGTAGGGCCTGCACCTCCCGTTTTGAGAGTATGTATTCCCGAACAGCACTTTCTGTTCATACTTTTTTCTTCTATACGCTGGCATACTAACAGCTTCAGGGATGCTCTAACTACATTTAAACTACGCGTGCTTTGAGCAAATAAACGGCCATGAGGCGAAACTGGCTGCAGTAAAGCAAAGAAATTTATCGTGTCAATAATCCTGACATGGCATAGACTCATAGGACCGCTTTTATAGAAAGTATGATTGAGGAATAGTCATTTGCCTAGACAGAAGTCTGAGGATACAGATCGTACAATTTTTGATAGAAACGGTGGACCTGGAAAAGGGGTCCACGGCGCTTTGGAAGGATCAGAATCGTTTCCGTTTGCGGGCAAAGTGGCCAAGACTGGGACCATGGGAGGCTTGCGTGAGACATTGACTGATCCCAAGTCGGAGAGGATGAATTCCGGGCCACAGGCAGAAGACGATTATCTGGACGTTGAGCTTGAACAGATTTTTCAACATTATAAAACGAGAGACCGTGTACAGTGAATGGTCGGCGCTTGGATTTTCAGTGCACGAAGCGACTACATGATGACCAGCACCGCGATTGAAATCATTCTCTGTAGACAAGATCTCGCACCTGAACTCTATCCGCAATGATAACGAAGACCAACGAAACCGAATAAGGTGCGACTTTTGCCGCTGGCCAGCAATTCCTTGGTGGCTCTCGAGACATCCTCCACAATGTATCCGCCTTCATTTAGAACAGTCCTTTGACTGGTCTTTGGAAAAAATGATCAGGGCAATTATCCCCACGACTGTCGTGTCCAGGCCCTATCTCATTCTGCACGTAAGACGTAATGAACACGCCGATAATAGGCAAGGCCGACGTTGTTCCCGACGTCCATTTTGTCGAGATCAGTGGCGTCATCATCTCAAAACTCGGCACTTACTTGTCAATTCTTTGCTGATGATATTTCAATTCCAAAACCCTGTAAATATCTTTTGATAAGTACAGCCGCTCATTCATTGCTTCCTTCTGGACTTCATCTGAGATCCTCACGCCAGCTATCTTGCCACATCGGTGAAAGGATGCCGTTTCAGTATAAGAAAGTTCTTGTCGTTGGCGCAACGTCCGGTCAGAATGACACTGCTCCCTTCCAGGCAAAAAATTGAGAATGCTAACAGATCTTCAGGGATTGGTGAAGCTCTGGCCGATAAATTTGTTCAAGAGGGCAGCCAAGTGATAGCTGTCGGAAGGCGGAAGGATAAACTTGAAGAACTTGTTCACAGAAATGGGAAAGACAAGGTTTCCGCTGTGCCATTCGACATTGCCAGGCTTGACGCAATTCCGAATTTTGTAACGAAGTGTGTATGACATACCATTTGGCCCCAGTCTTGTTCATTACGTTCCAGTGTGACAAAGACGCACCCAGACCTCGATTGTGTCTTCCTAAATTCTGGCATTCAGCGTGGCTTCGACTTCAGTAAGCCAGAAAGCGTCGATTTGAACGTTATTCAAGAAGAATTCTAGGTTGGCTGGCTCAGGAACTTGGCGACGCTGCTAACCAAATCTTTAGACCAATTACATCTCTTACCTTGCTCTAACGAGGGGATTTCTACCATTCTTACTTGAGAAAGACTCCGACTCAGCTCTGATCTTATGAGCTCCGCCTCGTTTACTTGGGCTTATTGACTTACTAGTGGCCACAGCACGACCTCTGGACTCGGTATTTTTCCGATGGTTCGAGCTCCTAACTATTGTGCCTCGAAGGCTGCTCTGCACCACTTTGTCATTGTTCTCCGGGAGCAGTTGAAGGAGAGTCGTGTAAAAGTGATTGAAATTCTTCCTCCGGCAGTACAAAGTCTGCATTCTTAATCCCTTCGAACACCCAAGTGCTTACTTTCGACAGCCGAACTCCACGATGAAAAGCACCAGCCAGTCATCAAAAATGGGAGAAACATTAGCATCCCACTATCAGACTTTACCGATGCTGTTCGTATCCTCTCGCGATTAGCACATGGAGCTACTGTTCTGCAGGCTTATGCAGGATTGTCGGCAGACAAGGAGCAGATTCCTGTGGAGAATGCGGCACGTTGTTTCAACCAGGTCGAGATTCCCCGACAAGAGGCATTCAATCAAGCGAAAATAGCCATGGCCAAATTAGTTCAAAGCAAATAGAAGGTCAGCAGCATGATGCTGGCTTACTTGGAGTACGTTCCTTCAGCATCTCTACAGGGTGACGGGTGTGTACGATATCTTATGCCCGACTTGCACCTTGGGAAGAGTACAGACTCTCGTTCTTCCGCCGGCAGCCGCACGTGAAATTTTCTCTCTGACCGCCTTCCCACTCCGCCGCACCTTCTGTTCTGCCGCTCCTGCCTATTATCATCGCCATCGACCGACCCGGTCTTGGCACCTCTCCCCGGTCTTAAAAACCTCCCGCCGTTGACTCTCTCCTACCAACAATCTTTTCTCACTTCAACTCTCTCACCTGTCCTTACCATCAGCATCTCTGCCACCATTGAGTCTTCTATCGGATAACTCTTTCCGCTCAACTGATCGCCCGATCGACGAGGTTTAGTGTGCATTTCAATTTCCCTTGTCCATCACTTGATCGGTTAGCACGCCTTGCCGCTAGAACATCGTCTATCTCAACACTTCCCATCATGTCAGATTGGGAGACTCCAATCCCCGCCTCAGGTAAGTCGTGAACAAACCTTCGTTGGCCTTTCAACATCCTCCATTACCACAACTTTCCTTGTTGTCGATCCTGTCATCCTGACCAGGAGGATGTCAAGGTGACTTGAGGTCAAGCAATTCCTAAAGCTTCTCATTTCCTCATTTGTCTGTCATCATTCGCTTTGAGAGCCTTCTTTACCTTGCTTCAGAAGATATTCCTGACGATTCATCAGGCGGCAACACCTGGGACACGGCTGCCAACCAGAATGATTCTGGGTGGGATGACAAAGGTGCGGTAGATGACGCTATCTGGGTTGTTGGAGGGGCAACCAAAGATGCCAATGGTTCTTCGGGCTGGAACGGCACTGCAACAGCTGGTGCATCCGGATGGACCGGAGACAAGGCTGCGGGCACTGAAACGAATGACAATTACGATGCTGTGGGAGGCTTTGGTAATGCGCCTGAAGGCGATTTTGGTGCACCTGGTGGTGACAGTGCTGGTGTTTACGGCGGCGAGAGTGTTGACAACAAATGCCGTAACTGTGAGCAGGAAGGTGTAGGTCTCATCCCGTTGCTCCCAGATCTCCCTATCTAACAGTATTAGCATTTTGCAAGAGAATGCCCTGAGCCCCGGAAGATGGGTGCATGTTTCAACTGTGGCGAAGAAGGGTAAGGCTCGGCATGTCTTTGCGCAAAATCCATTAATCCTCCACAGACATTCAAAAGCTGAATGTACGAAGCCCCGTGTGTTCAAGGGAAAATGCAACAATTGTGACCAGGAAGATATGTCACTTCTCGCTGATCGAGTGCTCTTTGCTAATCTGAAACAGGCCATCGAGTTGGGGATTGTCCAACGCGTGTTCTGACCTGCGTGAACTGCAAAAAAGAAGGCAAGTCATAATAGTGCTTCGGTTCCAGCTTTGTGCTGACGGAGCCAGGGCACGAAGCGAAAGAATGCACGGACAATCGTGTCTTTGACATGAATGATATTGCTGACCGGACTCCTCGCGAGGCTTGGGCAATGCTTGATGCAGCCAGTCAAGAGCGGGATTACGATGACTTCGAAACGGTAAATCTAAACGTTGTCATAGCATTTCACTTGATCTGACATTCCCACAGGGCTTCAAAGTTCTTACCAAGGCGGATCGGTCTCTCACTTATCCAAGTCTAGAGAAGCAATTTCGCGCTAAGAATTACAACTATTACCTCATCGCCATGGTATCCAAGTTCCCTAGAAGATGTTCCACGAGAATCAAAGCTGACAAGATTACCAACTACAGGAGAAAGAGGTCCCGGATACTTTCACCATTGTCAATCTTCAGGGCAAGCTCGACTGCAAATATGCAGTCACCATCGCCAAGAGTGCGAAGGCACAGCGCAGCACGCACAAAGATCGCTGGCCGCCGTCTCCCAAGGAAAATCTTGAGCGCCTTACTGACGCAGGTGTTCCCATGGATCGCGGTGTGCCTAAATGCTCCAACTGCGATGAACTGGGGCATCGTGCCAAAGCTTGTACCCAGGAACGTATGGCAAGGGAAGTGTTCGAGGCAAAGTGCGCTAACTGTGAGTTGTCAATGGCAATCCTACGTCGGTTACTTACGCATGTCAGGTGACGAACCGGGTCATATCACTCGCGATTGTCCCCAGGAGCGAAAGCTCGGCAAGGCTCGCGCGCCGAAGGAGTGCCGACACTGTCAGTCTACCGAGCATATTGCCAAAGACTGTCCAGAGAAGCCACCCCCTATGGCATGTCGTCAATGTGGGTTTCCTTGATCTTGCTTTTCTTATCTAGAAACTGAATTCTAAATCTGTTACAGGTGGGGAAGAGGGCCACAAGAAGAGCGAATGTCCGAATGAACCCAATCCAGCTTTGATCCAGTGCCGTAACTGTAAGCGTCCCATCTTCCGGAATACATCAGACACTCAAGCGTGATAGGTGATGAAATGGGTCATCCGGCGAAGGAGTGTCCGAAGCCTCGTGATTTCTCTCGCGTTAAATGCAACAACTGCGGAAAGAGTAAGTAGTGGAACTGCATCATTCCATAGTGAGCTCGCTGACCAACTCCTCACAGTGGGACATACCGTCAAGCGGTGTAAACAGCCGATCAAAGAAGATGATGCGGAAGGAACGAATGGGTTCGACGCTCCTGCTGGAGCTGAGAATACCAGCGGGTTTGGCGGATTTGACACCGCTGGCAGCTTCAGCAATCCTAGTGGCTTCGACAATCCCGGGGGGGTTGAACCTGCTCCTTCTGGTGGTGTTGGCGGTGGTTGGGAGAACACTCCAGCTCCTACTCCGGCACCTGAGCCCATCATGTCGGGCGGCTGGTAATGCTGAACCATGCGAGCATGTTCAAGCAATACGCAGCGTATGAGTGCTCGCTTCCTCTACCAGGTGATACGGACGGATTGCGGAGGCTCGGGTCATTGAGGGACCGGTGGCGTAGCGGGCAATGAAAATCTCTTCCCTTTGTTCTGTTTTACAACATCACAGCGTGGCCGTAAGCCATTCTTGCCAGCTTTGGGTGCTAAAGGTCGTGCATTTAACCTACATGACATCAGCAAGTTAAAGCAAAAGTTACAACAATTCTTGAGGTTGATATGACAAGGCTAAACGGCAATTGCAAGCAGTTGCCCCGTTCGAGCTTGGGTTCGGCTACCCTAGACAATTTTTCTTAACCCATGAGATTAATAGCTACAATGAACTGAAAGTTGTTCTCTCATCTTTGCTTCAAGTCCGCTGCCTCTACTGGGGATCCAGAAGGCAATGGATCGTTCTGATGTGGTTGTGGCTTTCGAATCGCTATAAGCAGTGCTATCCACGATCTAGAGCAGTAAGAGACAGGGCTGCAACATTACGTTCTCGGCAATGCCATGCAGACGAATTTAGCATGTCTACATCTCTGAACAACGATTCTAGAGCCTTCGGCGTCGATGATCCACTCAGGAAGTGGGCAATCAAGCCACCGGCGAATCAATCGAGCAAGCGGACCTCTAACATGACCCACAAGATGAGGAACATCCACAGTCAAGGTTGGTTGAATATCACGATGACCCATGCTGGACAGGGTGACATTGTGGCAGCTACAAGTCGTTGACCAGGGTCTGTCTCTAGCTGCATATAGAGAAACTCTGATCATTGATTGCAAATCAGAACAGCGACCTAGAACATTTCTGAGTGCAAACAGGAGGTTTGTGTCTGTTCTCATGATGCTTTAACGATCTTGTGACACAGTAACGAGAATGCATGTTTTAATTATCGGTGCAGGTAACTATGGCTGTTGGCTATTGTTGAACTTTGGCTGACCGCAACTAGGAGCAACTGGCCTGCTTTTAGCACAAGGCTTGACAACGGTACACGATCTTGGACATTCCGCCTATTCGAGTGCTAACCTCCTTCAAGGCTGGGATAAAGTGCACAGTGTTCGAACGACACAGTCCTGAAAGCTACATATCCCGTCCACGAGAATGGGGCCTGACTATGCACTGGGGAGGCGATTTCCTGGATCAAGCCGTTTCCCCTAGACTTCGATCAAAGCTCCCTGAGATCAATTGCGACCCCTTTCGGAACGGCTACGACGAGGCATACCCAATGCTGAATGGAAAGACCGGAGAATTGCTCATTGCTCTGCCTGGGAAGAATGCCCGACGGGTGTCCAGGAGAAAGTTGAGACTTCTATTATCACAGGATATCAAAATTGAGGTATTGCATTCCCAGGAAACTCATCTTCTAAGGTCTAATAGTTGCAGTATGGTAAAGAGCTAACCAGAATATCCTATGAAGATGACCTGATTATCGCTCATTTTGCCGACGGGACCGAAGCGAGAGGAACTTCTCTTGTTGGATGTGACGGCGCGAAATCGATTTCAAGAGGGCACATTCTTGGACATGACACATCGAAGCTGACCGACTCACACATATCAATCATGAACTTCACTACTTCGTTCGACGCTGAGACTGCTAGGTGTTTGAGATCTGGGCATCCCACGATGAAGATATGCTATCACCCAGAGCTTAACAATATGTTCCTCCTAGCTAGTAAGTGTCATGAGTCGAGATGCAGAACAAAGATGCTAAATATCATTGGCGATGGCAGTCCAGGATGTCCAAGACCTCGAAAAGCCTGAGACATGGCGCTTCCAGCTCATGTTGACGTGGAAGGACTCTCCTACCACAGAACAGCTTATTGACCCCAACTCGCGCATCAAGCTGCTCAAAGAGCGAGGCGCAAAATTTGCCGAGCCGTTCCGTACCGCTGCCCTCAACGTGCCCGACGACTTGGAGATCCCTGTCGACAAGGGCCAATACTGGATACCCGTTTCATGGGACAGCCGTGATGGAAGGGTGACGCTCGCAGGAGACGCAGCTCATCCGATGCTTCCACGTACCTATTAACTCCTGACTCCCACATTCAGCTCCCTAACACATTTCTTAGACCGCGGCCAAGGTCTTAACAATGCCCTTAAAGACGCCGCACACTTGATCGAAGCCTTCAAAGACGTCCGCACCAGCGAGAAGAGGCTGGACGAAGCTATCACAGAGTACGAAGACGAGATGCGCGCGAGAGGAGCGGAGGAGGTGCAAATTACGCTGAAGCAGGCCATGCTAGCGCATGATTGGGATAGATTCATGGAGGCACCGATTTTTAAGATGGGACTGGAGAGGAAGGTGCAGGTAGAAGGGGAAGAAAAAGCGCAAAACGGTGGTTGAGCGCAGTGGCGTGGTATGGATAGTAACACCAGGAAATCTGAGCTAGCTGCCTGTACACCAAAAGCATGCAGCCTTGGGAGGCCATGGCCAAGGGATAGAGAAAAGCTGCTGTAATCTAGGTCAAGAGTGATTGCGAATGATTGTAGACGACTGATGGCGCTGAGAATATTCGATGCGAACAAATTCGAAAAAAATTCAAGGGAGGGAGGAGAGATATAGAAACTACAACGCAACACTGCGCTAGAATCCACTCGGGGGCTCAAATGCAAGACCGTTATGTGCAAAAGCGAGACAGGAACCATTGACGTTGATCTCGATCATGTTCAACGATGAAATGTTCCAGATCGTCATCGTTGACGATGGTCAGGACAAGACAGTGGGCAGTCTTGGAAGTTGATAGGAAACGCGGCCTAAGAAGGTGGAAATACGCTGCTGTGGCTGGAAACCACATGTCGGTACTTTTTCAAAATTGTCTTGCACACCTCAAAAGGTTTCTTGATCACCAAAGATTCGGATCTAAGGGGTGCACCGCCTCGCGATTCCCTAAGTACACATTTTAAGACAACGACGCCGCACTCTTGCTCCTTGCTCCTACTGTTGCTCCACTTATCCTCCCTCGACTATCTTAGTCTTCTGGCTTCTCTCTCAGACTCAAGCAGGCAGAGGATATCGTCAACTTTCACTGTAGCATCGTGGTGAGTGCCGTATCCTTCTTGGGGTTTGATTGGATTCGTACCTGGCCCTTTCACGTTTCGAATGATGCTTCGACTTGTGTCATCCATGAATTCGACACGTACTTGGGTAACACCCCCTCGTGAGCCTGTATCGAGCAAATATCAGTCAAAAACCGCGAGATAGTCGAGCATGACACTAATTGAAGCAGAGACGACGCACCTGTTCGGCCGAGGACTCTAGTGACCTTGACAAGCTTGACAGGTACTTTTCCCGCATCCATGTTGGGCTACTGGAAGTCGCGATGTAGCGGAAAGGGGTTCGGGAGATGCTGTGTCGGTGAAGAGAGTGCACTCGTAAGGGTGGTAGACTTTCTGGGCAGATCTTAGGCTATGCTTTGAGTGGAAATGGATGTGGTGATGAGCGGAGAAATTAGAATGGCAGCTTTTCGCGGATGATAGGGCTAGGGCTCGGCTAGACCTGCGGCGATGGCCGACCGCCTATTGATGAGTCGAAGGCGAACATGTGCTGGAGGAACTGCAAGGTTCGTATCTTCTCACTCTGCGACATAATATCTGAGCTAATTCTGCATATGATAGATCTCGATGTGAAGCGTTTCATGCTTCTACCATCAAAGGATTCTCCGACTGCTCTAATTGACGCGGACAGCGAATCCCACGTGTTTCCGCAACCGACCTTGAGCTTTCGCATATAATTTCGACACGCCGCTAAGTTCCATCGCCTATACAGGTCATTTGACTGACTATGGATCTCGTTCATCACCTCTCCGACCGTCTACTTTTTGCAGTTCCCAAAAAGGGGCGACTACAAGCAGCTACCCTTGACCTCCTCTCTGGCTCTGACATACAATTCCGCCGGGAAATCCGGCTCGACATTGCACTTGTCAAGAACCTTCCACTGGCACTAATTTTCCTGCCAGCAGCGGACATTCCGACGTTCGTCGGAGAAGGAAGAGTTGACCTAGGGATCACGGGCAGAGACCAGGTGGCTGAACATGATGCCCACCTGGTTGAGGGAGAGAAAAGCGGAGTCGAGGAGGTGATGGATCTTGGCTTCGGTAAATGTAGATTACAGGTTCAAGTCCCAGAAATGGGCGATGTTCACGATCCAGAGCAATTGGTCGGCAAGAATATCGTGACGAGTTTTACCGGCCTAGCCGAAGACTACTTTGCAAAGCTTGAGGGCCATCCAAGTAGGAAGGGAAGCGTCACTGGCGAAGGCGTGGTGAATGGACCGAAGCTGAAGACGAGGATTAAATTTGTTGGCGGGAGTGTTGAAGCTGCCTGCGCGTTAGGAGTAGCGGATGGGATAGTGGATCTTGTTGGTACGAGGCCCAGACAACCTCCCGCTCCACAACTAAAATCTATGACAGAATCGGGCGAGACCATGAGAGCGGCCGGTCTCAAAGCTATTGCGACAGTTCTCGAGAGCACAGCAATATTGATTAAGTCTAAAGAGCCCTCCAACACCAAGCTTGTAGACCTGATTACCGGACGAATTCAAGGCATAATTGGTAAGTTGTGCGTTGGGAAGTCGAGTTGACTCTCTCTAACCTGTTCGCAGCTGCACAAAAATACATACTATGCACGTACAACATCGCAAGATCCAAATTAGCTGCGGCCACACGCATTACACCAGGGAAGCGCGCTCCAACAATCACTGCTCTTGAGGAGGCAGAATGGGTAGCAGTGAGCGCGATGGTGGAAAAGAAAACGATCGCTTCTGTCATGGACGAATTATTGACGGTCGGCGCATCAGACATCTTGGTCTTTGACATAGCCAATTCAAGAACTGGATGAGGTTCTTGCTCCCATAAATTCCGTGCATTGTATTTGGAGAAATCCCCAAGGGAGTCATCCGCTAGGAAATTGATGCACAGCCTGATGAAAGCGCAATGCGACCGACTCGGGATGCACAGCTTTTAGACCCCAAGGCTTAGACGGTCATTCCAGCCCGGAGTAGACGAATAGTTGGTAATTGTATGATTTGCTCTTTCGCGACGAAGGGCATCGGCCAATCCCGCGATCCTAGGGCAGGAAACCCTGTGCCGATCTTGCGCCGCCGACGCGTTGTACGAACTTCGACACTCCTTCACCGAAGTTCCCAGACAAAAGCTGTTCGGAGGGTAGCGGCTTAGCCTTGTTTGCTCCAATGTCTCCATTTCTCTTTCAGTTGGATGTATTTAGACTTGTCTTTGTCCCGGTACTAGTTGTGAAGTTTGCGTCGGCAGCCTCCATGCTCTCGAACGGATTCTTTTGTCTCTCGTACACCAAGCCGAAAGAAGAAAATAGCTCTGTTTCTTGACTGCCGCTGTGCCTTTTGACTTACTACGCAACAGGACTATATCGGTCTCTTTTCTTCAACTTTTGTGAGCTGATCCATTACAATGCCTCGAACCTTCTCCTTCGCCACGGCCGATCCTTCCTCCCCAACGGTGTCCTCGACAACTTCTCAAGATTCCCTCCTTACGCGTGTCTTCCTCGCACCGCTTCTGTTCATTTCTTTTATATTCTCCCTCTTCATCGTGGATCGTGGCACTTCCGCGAGCGTTCTAGGGAACGAAGGCCCAGAATCTTCTCCTACAAACAAGAAGGAGAAAGAGCGGTATTACCATAGCCATCAAAGGAAGCTGGCGAGAAGAGAGGTCGGAGATGCATTCGAGATGAGGAACAGGGTGATGCTAGGACTTTGCGTCGGGATGGGCGTTGCTGTTGCAGGGTTCGCGTGGATGGCATTAAAGATATGGCATCAAGGAGACTTTGGGAGATTGGGAGATTGGACCACCAACATTTTTTGAAGTAATGGCATGCACGACTTGAAGAATATCCACTCAGACCATCGGGGGTTCAGGGGCTCCTACAGGTCTTCGCAAAGTTTTCCAAGTGCTGGAAAATGCTTACAGTGCATACACCTGCTGCAGATCCGGGTGCCCATTTACGGTCTAGTATCCTGGACATGTTTTACCTCGATTTCGGGAAAACTCGGACCGCTATGTGACCAGACGATGCTACGGCTATAACCCTGATTGCACCCGACCGTGGGCATACACGGCCGACACTTCTCAAAAACAACTTGTATCTTGTGTGTTCAGGAACGAAGGGTACAGAATACTCCGTGGCAGGCAAAGCTCCCCAGGACTGCATATCAGTACCGTCTAGACTCTCGAAGACAATCCAACCTTGATATAATTAGCCTGAGCTGCTGTCGAGGGTTCATGCTCCACGAGCTTACGAACTCTGTCTGTGCATGTTGCCGAGGGAAAAAGGCCCGCGAAATATTCCGTAGTGGTTGTCAAGGTACTTTTCGACAATCCAAGCTCTCGAGTAAGGAAGAGAGAGTCTCAAAGCCTGATGCTTGCATCGAGAGTTTACCGTCCTGTCGCCACGAGAGAGCCGGAGCACACTCGACCACGATGACAGATTGCCGCAGTTCACGCCATGAATGCATTGGGCGCGTCAAAATGCCTGTTGCAGTGATAGCTGGTCTGGATTCATCACACCGCGTTGCCTTCTTGTATATCCCCAAGGTGGGTTGTGGGGGTTCCTTAATTCTCACGTTAGCACTGACTAAATGGTGAGCAGGTGGTCGACCTGCACAGCTATGTTGCGGGCGCACCAGATGCGAGTCTGTTGGGTATGCCTACCGAGATTATGATGGCGATCTTCGAGGCGCTAGAGGAATATGACTGCCCTTATTTCTCGGACGGTCAGCACCTCACGAACGACGTGCCCGAAAGTCGCGCCTTCTACTCTATTCTCGATCAGGTTCGCTTTGCCTTAGCTTGCAAGACGACCATGAGGATAGCCACTTGGATTCAATCCTACGAGAAATACTCCTACTACACCAGAGAGAAGACGCTGCTTATGCCCAGAGCATACCAAGAATGCAAGAAATGCAGCCTATCATGGATAAGGGGTGGATGTCACAGTCAAGAGGAATATTGGGGCAACATCCTTGGGAATATCCATGGCCCATTATACCACACCGGACATGTATTATGCCCTTGGAATACAATCCTGGATCAGGTCATGGGACGGCAAACAGGTCGGCAAACCTTCCACGAGTCTTTGGACAAGAGAAAGGCGAAAAGTCTACCATTCTGTAGCTGCTCGACTAGCGGGCAGAGCTGCAAAGAAGTTGCAGCGGAATGGTTATATCCAGATCTCAATGTATGCTTTCAAAGCCTCTCGAAGGGCTACTCGTCAAAATCAACATTAGTTAGCCATTTCCACCTACGCATTTGAGACTAGCTGTCAGGAGAGCTGCACCTCGTATGCGAAACTCTCATGTTTCAAGTCGACTCGGAGGGAGGAGCAACGAAGGGAGGAGCAGCGGAGGGACAAAGGATTGGCTATCAAGGAGGCGCAATGTCTGCATAGGCTAGGGGAAAGCTATGATGTAATCTACATAGACACGCTGTAATCACGGCTACCAGAGCTCGTGGACCTGAATGTTTGTCGATCGTAGCCTGGTTCCACTTTCAAATCCCTAGGCAATTTTCTGCGCAATCTTACTCCGTGCAACCTATATCACGTCGGCGTCAGCAATCATATAGAGCAGCGTAGCAGTAGAAGTTCACCGCAGCTTACCCAGCTCCTAAACCTCTTTCCAAACACATAAGCCGGCACCGTCAACAGATTCGTGACTAAGACTATGGCGGCCACAGTGAACCAGAACCTCTTCGGCCCCATCTTGAACATCAGACCGTTCGCTGACCCAGTGGCCAAGAACGTCATAACCGCCTTGAAGAAGTTGATCGTGACGAACGCTTGATTCGCGTCACGCGGATGGCAGTCGATGACATACGTCAGCGCCGCTTGCGCCGCGAAGGGCACGCTGAATGCCTGCAGTGAGCCCATGACGAGAAGGACCCAGACCGGGGCGTGATTTGCAACTGCGAAGCCGGTGCCGACGAAAGACGCGACGGTCAGAGGAGTGGCGATAAACTGGAGAAGGAGGCGGAACTCGGGCTCGAAGACGCCGTTGTTGTGGCGGGAGAGAGATTTGGCGAGGAAGTCGGCGAGGAAGCCGGCTAGTGGGGCTGATATGAGGGCGGAAATGAGGAGAGGGATATTGGTGAGACCAACTTGGGCGGGAGAAAGGGAGTAGGGTGGCTGTGTGAAGATGGTGTTGTAGAGGAGACCCTGAACTATGAGGGCTGTGAAGGCGATTCCTTGGACGAAAGTGGAATACAGGACTGCGGGATAGATGATAAGTGGAACGGGCTTGACCACACCCTTCCAAAATGAGTTCGATGAGAGGCGACCGGAGAAGAGGGATAGACGCTTGACATAGGGGGTCCGCACCGGACGAGCAGCTACAATCTCAACCGTGCTGATGTTGTGGTCGGCCTTTTCGTCTGGTTCGATGACAACTGGATTTGATATACGGTAGGTCTTCCAAGTAGTCTCGAATACAATGAAGTACGTCAAGGGTAGGAGAATGAGGTACATGATAGCGCAGACTCCAAATGTTGCAAGCGGTCCAAGAAATTCAATGATGAAGCCGGCAATTATTTGGCTAGATTTGTTAGGTCATTCTTGGTAGATGTATGGACTGCTCACCCAGCGAGAACTCCGCCAGCCAACATTATCTAGACACATGTTAGACCAGAATCAGAAGCATCTTGTCCAGATACCAGGCATCAGAGTGTAAGAGACGTACAGTCCAAATTGCAAGGCGCTTCCCCCGCTGGTGAACAAAGAACAGATCCGAGACAGTCGAAGTGACCAAAGTTTCTAGCGGAGCGGATGCAATGCCCTGAACTACCCTCATGGCCACCAATGATCCGAACGACTAACCATGTCAATCTGTCTGTATCAAGAGATGTATAGATAGACCCACAGTAGCTAGATAGCCCCATGCACAAGTGATCAACAGGACCAGCATTGATATTACAAAGAATGGCCGTTTCCCCCAAACGGTAGCTCCTGATGCGGTGAAGAAAGTTGTGAATCCAGTCCAAAAAGCAAGCAGCCCGACAATGTATTGAGACACAGTATCGATGGAAACTTTGAATTGTTTGGTCAGAAGGAATAGCCCGGGAGTGATCATCGGTCCTAGCCTTTTGGGAGTATTAGAGCAAGAACTTAGGGGTAGTCTCTATGCATACGAGACGGTGACGGCGGAGCCGATAGCCAAAATGATCATGATGCCGTTCTTCAGTACCGGAGACCAATTTAGAGGATCATTCGGGTCGTCGCTTGGCTGGGGCTGGAGTATGATGTCCCCATGTCGCTTCAGATGAATAGAATCATCATTGACCTCAGTCAACTCATGCTCTAGCAACACTTATTATTTGATTATCATTGGTACAAATTGTGTGATGGACTCTTACCTGATTGTTTTGCGGTGATGTTTGCAGTCCCTGGCGGGCTAGCCAGGTAATTATCCTCCAGTATTCCGAAACCCATCTTGAAGAGCTTCAACCAATAGCGATTACAGAAATCTTAGAACGGCAGCGGCAACACTTGGATTTAACGAGTGTTCTACAGCAGAAAAGAAAGACCGCAGCATTAAATAGGACTGTGAAAGTCGGTTGGGAGAAGCTTGAGGGCCGGCCCTTCGTAGAAAAGTGAACGATGGCAAGAAAGCGATGGTCCCCTATAATCAGACGTCGCCTTATCTGCTGAAGTAGGAGGCGGACATGCTGGTATTGAAACGTGGAGAGCGCCAAAGTGAATCTGGGGACGGGCCATGTAGGACATAGACAAACGCGTATAGGCCGTTGGCTAGGAAGGAGCGCTTTCGGAAAAGCGATAGTCCATGCAAACTTTGTTCAGAGAAGCTGACCGTAAGGATGACCCAGATAGAAATTGAAACATCCTACCAGTAGTCTTTAGTGAGATGGAGAAATAGCATTATTCATGCCTTGAGAATCTGGGGCCAGAAGGTGGGCAGCCGACGCCCGTAAACCCTTCTGGAACATCGCGACAGAAGTTTATCTGTTCGACGCGTCGATATTTGGATAAGATCTTAGAATCTTCCGAGACACTGGGTCTTGCATAACAACAATCCTAAACTTCTAGATGAAAACCATGTGGCTTGATTTTTAACCTTTTGGACTTCTAGGGTCTCTGACTTTCCGTTGACAGGGGCGAAAATTGGGATCTCAGCTATGAAGATTGTCACAGCACCTTGTCGATGCATTGTCGTCCACCCAAAGCTGAGACGCCAAGAAATGTTTGAGGTCGACGCCAACATAGACGATGAAGGTACCGACGACAACATGCAGGTAGTCAGCAAATAAATCCTCGATATGCTGAAAATGGGTGCAGTGAGATACGCATGGCATAAGCCGGATAGGACGGCTACAGTATCGACTGCGTACATGTTAAGACTTTACGTTTAGGTGATGGAGTGAGAGGTGATGGAGAAGAGCCGCGGACGAACTTGAAACGCCCGCTAAGACCGGATTTGTAGCCGATGCTCTTGCTCCTTTTGGTACGAGATACAAATGTATACATAAATACGTGAATGAGGTTAATCACTAATAATGATAAACATGCTCTTGTTCATAAGTCGTCACAGAGCTTGAGACATCAATTCAGTACATGTACAGTAAAATCTCGATACAAGCACCCGATCACGTGCACAAATCAAAGTCTGAGAGACCCTGAAAACCTCGCTTGAATCACATCGGCTTTTCTTTTCTATAGAATATCACCCAGGAGATCGTCGAGTGATATTGATCAAATCTAACATCGATGAGAAAGAAGAATCTCCTCTGGAAGCTGTTGCTTATATCCAGGGTTTACTGTAGCCAGCTTTTCATCACCTCTTACCATAACCATACCAGTTCCACAACCCCCAAGCAACGACCATCGGAAGGCCAACCATCAGAAATCTCTTTACAATCGAAACAGCGACCACAATCTTATTGATCTTATCGAACTCTGCCGGGAGGTACGCTCGATCATTCACCCTTGGAAAAGGCTGCTCCTTGCCCGTAAACGGGTCTAGTGGTATGGGCTTTCCTAAGAACTCGCACAGTGGCCCCCAACCTTCCTTCACATTGAACTCCAGCAGCTGGTTCTTGGGTACCATGGCTCTGACCATCTCGTTGTGCTCGATATACCTTTATCTGCCATTCTTGGGCCAGTCTTCGAGGAAGTTAGTATACTCACACCAGCGGTGGAGTATCCGCCTGCCCAGCATCGACTGGTCTTTGCTGGAACGAATATCTCCGTAAAGCAGCCTTCGGAGTAGATTTTTGGACGGGTTGAACCAGAGGGAAAAGTAATGATGCCCGGTTTCCAGCATGGAATTGTAGACATCGTCCGGGGAATCACGCAACGTCAAAACAACCTTAGCATGAGGGTATGCGACAAATAACTCCGGCGCAAAGGTAATACAGGGTATATCAGTCACAGCCTAATATGGAAGGTTGCAGCCAGCTGTCAGTACTGCCGGTGCTGGTACCCAGTGCCTTGAGGAAGTTGCAGACAGGGCCGTTGGGGGTGAATCTGAGGAAGAGATGCTCGAAGTCGAAGGCATTAGAGATAAATAGGCGAAATGAAACTCACCATGCAATGTCCCAGAAGTTGGTGAAACTCTTTCCTTCCGTAGGTCTTTCCTGTCTTCTCTTTGAGATCCATGGCATCGATCCACATTTCACAATCAGGAGGATTCTCCCTAGTCGCCGCCACAACATGATAGACATCTTGATATCCTAACTCAAAGAGCGCATGCCTCAAAGCTGCAACGCGTGAGTAGATGTTGCGTCAAACAGTATTGGCGTATTTTCGTACAAAGAGTCCCGGTACGTGACATCCCCAGACCAAGAACTTCCATAGGAACCGCGCGTGAACATTTTCGGCGGTCGATATATGTTGGTTTATCGAGCGAGTAGAGGGGATTGCTGAAGTCCCGATTCTGCATGCCACGACCTTCCGCCATACTTCAGAACTGCTGCGTCTTGATTCCTCTCAGGAGGAGGAGCGACTAAATTTTCACCTAATATAACATGTCGTATTTCCGAAAGGAGCCGGAACCAATTGATCGCCAAGTCCACCGAATGGACAGCCATAGCGGAAGCCAAGACGTTACAGCATCTTGGGAGCTTGGGAGCGACACTATCAATAGCCATTGCAACGTACCGTAGAGGTCATGCACTCGGTCTCGGTTTCGCCAAATTTCGCATTCGTCTCAAAAAGGGATACGGATTGAAGAGACTTGGAGCGAGAGTGGGATATAAGAGTTGTCGCCCAGATGAATCACGACATAGGATAGCGCTATGAGCTCATTTCTAGACATGACGGTAAGAGATCTGGAAACTGATGAACCAAAAGTGCGAACGCACACTCGCCTAGTAGCTGAGCTACTATATGGACCTTGGTTTAACAGAAACCACTGATCTTGAGACCTGAGAGCGCATCGTGTATCTGCCGTCTCGGCAAAGGATTCGGGAGCCATTGTTAAGGTTTTTACGGAACTATCGATATCTGGATCCTACAGCCGAGCCTTGATCTGCCCGCTCCGCTCCTCCTCCTCTAACTCCTTCTTCGCCCGGTCTTTCAACATCCTCCTAAGCAGCTTGCCACTCGCACTTTTCGGCACCGCGTCCACAAACTTCACACCTCCTCTTAATTTCTTGTGGTTCGCTACCCTCCCGTCCAGCCATTTCCTGACCTCATCGGCATCCCCTGATTTGACCGCATCCATGCCACCCTTCCTGACCACGTATGCTCTAGGAACTTCCGTTTCTAGGACTCTGCTATCTACACCCACCACACAAACATCGGCCAAGATAGGGTGATCGATTAAATATCCCTCCAATTCCGCAGGTGGGACTTGGAATCCCTTGTACTTGATTAATTCCTTGACACGGTCCGTTATGAAGAAATTCCCATCCTTATCTTGATACCCAACATCCCCTGTCCGAAACCAGCCATCTTCGCTCAAGCAGTCCCGCGTCTCTGCTGGCTTCTTCCAATACCCCAGGAAGATATTCGGTCCTTTCATGTACAGCTCGCCGACCTCGCCGACTGGTTTCTCCTGTGGCTCACCCGTCAAGGTCTTGTTGGAAGGCGTCATGTACCTGGCTTCCATATTTGGGTGGAGTTTCCCAACTGAGCCAATGATCCTGTCCCATTCATCCCATCGCTGAGTATGCGACGTAGGACTAGTTTCGCTGAGGCCGTAGCCTTGCTTAACCTTGACTCCGGTCCTCTTATAGCATGTTTCGACTACTTCGCGAGTAAGCGGTGCGGCTCCTGAATTCATTATGCGTATCGAAGAAAGGTCGTACTTTGGAACGGATTCGTGCTTGGAGAGCAGGATTGCCATTGGAGGAACGATGAAGGCAAAGGTGATTTTGAAGTTCTGTATGGTTGCGCAGAAAGCCTCTATTGAGAATTTAGGAAGAATGACGGTATCAAGCCCGAGCCAAATTCCGCCGTGGATGATACAAGTCAAGCCGTAAATGTGGAAAAAGGGAAGAGTGGCAAGAACTACGTCGCCGTTTCCATGAGGTCCTCCGTTCCATGTTAAATTTTGGCTGTCAATAGCGGCGCTCTGCAATATATTGGCCACGATATTTCGGTGGGTCAACATCACCCCTTTGGGTACACCTGTAGTACCGCTCGAGTAGACGAGGAATGCGAGATCTTTCTCTGGATTCCTGATCTTTGCTCTTCGATACCTCGTAGCACCAGATATGTTCCGGATCGAGGTGAAGTGTTTGAACTTTGCGGTTTTGTCTTTCTCATCGCCTATTAAGATTATGCGGTCCTCACTAAGACCGACACTTTTAGCTGCCTCGATCGCGTTCCCGAGATGTGCGATTTGCGTGACTAGGGCTTTGGCACCGGAATCTTTTAGTTGATATGCCAATTCTGCAACCGTGTAGCCTGGATTGGCCGGAGATATGATGCCTCCGGCCCAATGCGTTCCCCATGTGATAGCCGGAGTGTCTACGCAGTTTGGCGTGTACAATGCAAGGACGTCATTTTTCTTCCAGTCCCATATTGACCGAAGCCCTAAGCCAAAGGCATGAGCCGTGGCTTTCACCTGAGCGTAGGTGTAGGATCGTTTAGTGTTGGCATCTTGGTACAGGACTAAACCCTCGCGACATGTCAGTGTTAAAAGGATATTGAACTTGTTCCGCTGGAGCTGTAATGCTCGCCGAAGATATATGCCCACCTTTGTCATCTGGGTATGGTCTGTCCTTGCGCTCAAACAACAGGGTCCAAAGATCGACGTTGGGAATCTCGATATCAGGGTAAGGTGACTTGGTGGGCATAGCTTAGGGAAGGAGGAAATCAAGCTATTATTCAGATGACAATATCCAGAGAGAATCTCTCCGGTCGACCTAGGCTACACAATCGCAATGAAAATCTTTTTGAAACGAAAGGCAAGAATACGTATGCGGAGAAAGCTCTACGGCAGAATCAACAAGAAAAAATAGAACCTACATGCAACGACACGGACCGAACGAAGTAACGAAGTGGACCGAGAGGTGTTACCGCTCGCAATAGAGCGGCAGGCGAATCCCTGCCATTCAGAGCCCGTCTCGTTGATTCATCTTCTCAATCACCCTCGGCTATTTTTCGTATTCCGTCATCTCCGAAAGCCACCCGAGGTGCCGGTCTACTCAGGCGAGCCGGACAAGGACTCTTCCGCATCTTGAACATTGAAAGGACGCCCTTGGAAGTGAACTCAGACTACTTGGCGATAGATTTGGTGCCTGGGATTGGAGGTCTGGGAGCAGAAATTCATTCGGCAGGTTTGCCGCTAGAACCTAAACCTGAAGCCAAATCGCCATTTTTGGCTGGGAAGCGTGGAGTGCCTTCAAAGAGATTACTGTCTCTAGTTTGATTTAAGTTTACTTCGACTACAATGCAGTATCCACGCCGGCACTACTTCTTAAAAACGCGACCATAACACACTGATTTCAAAAGCTTGGGGAGCTAACCGCAAACGCCTGTATCGTGCAACCATGTGTCTCCTCCAAAAAGATGCGACCTCTGCGCCAACGTAGGTATATTACACTGTATTTATTGCGCTTTCTTTTGCGCTGCTGGGCCCATGTCTTTGTCGAAAGCTGCATAGGAAACCTCCAGGCTTGCTACCCCTCTGACAGCCACAAACAAGATCGAAAGGAGGAGAATTGCTGTCAAGAATCCCATGAAAAGACCTGTAATTAATGATAAGTCTCTGCTATGTCATCGCGTCTCGCACAGCAAGCTACTCACCAGGACCGAAAAACTGATATTTTGCAAAGAGAGGACCCTCAACAATCGTTTGGTTTTCAAGTTTGCGGGCCTCGTGAGAATTGATATCCCGCTTGAGATCAATATGCATCGACTCTTGGAATTCTTCATTCATCTCAATTGCAAAATGCTCGCTTTCATCGTTGGAATTCCTTGAGTCTGGGGCTGGAGGGGTAGTGGTGTAGAGGACCGTAAAATTCCTGGAAGGGAGAATGTCTAGAAGTGAGGACAGGGTCGCATCTTATGGCATCGATCATCAGCATTTGTCCAAGAATTAACTACTTGACGTACCATTTTCTGAGATTCTCTTCCGATCCCCTTCTGGGGTCGAGAATTGTAGACGTAGCAAGAAATTTTTGTTCCCGTGAGACTCTGGTAGCCCAGCTCCTAACAAAACTTTTAGTTCTGCTATCCCGGATAGATTCCATTCAGCGGTATTTGATGGAGGCGAGGCAATCGCTTACCCCAGGTAGATGTGATGTCGCCTACGTCTTCAACGCCACATGCGCTGTGTAATGCGCCGTACAAGTCCTCGACATCCAAGGAGCCTGCAACCTCATTCACAGCTATGGAAGACCTGACCGACTTTTCCTTCCCAGTCATGTACCTGTGTAAGGATGGGGCGGATTTTCTCGATGCGAAGTCGGTGGCGCTGACACCGGGAGCGGAAACAAGAATATAGTAGTCTGAGGGACATGAAGAGAGAGATTGGGATAGTTTGTTCGTTAGAGAAGTCGACGATTCGATGCTTCGGGTCGAAAGAAGTAGTCTGCTTAGTTTTAGACCTTGCTCGAGACTTATTTGCAGGCCAACTCACTCTGAAGTCGAGAATATGAAGAACGGAGAGGTGTCCGCAAAAGCATGGCTGCATCCGACGTAGAAGGCCAGAAGGCCCAGACTCAACGATACCCTCATGCCGATGAACACTTGACACTTGGTGCGTTCAGGAGAAGTGCTTGAGTACTTTGAGGTGACGATTCCAGAGACGGCAGCGTGGAGCTCCCCGCAATTTATGGCATCTCCAGGCGAAAGCCTTGGCAACGAAGTAGCGCACAGAAGGTTTTCGCGAGTCTGCGAAGGCATAACTCAAAGAATTTTAGAGAATGCTTGGGATCTTCGGCGCCACATCTGCGAAACTCGTACCTAGCACGTCAAACCCCTGTCAATAGCGGCACGTTTTTGCAGGGACATGTCGAATACTGCTCAGCTTCTACTTGCCTGAAATGAGCTCAAGCTCTTCATGATCCTTGATCCGATAGCTGCACGCTACAATACCCAGCTTAGTATGGGTCCGGCGTCGAAACGTCAAAAGACATCACATGTCATTGGAGAAGTCACTTTCGACGACAAAGCGCGGCATGATTTCTTGACGGGGTTCCACAAACGCAAGCTTCAGCGTACTAAGCAAGCGCAGGAAGCGGCGGAGAGAAAGGCTAGAGCTGAAAAGATTCAGGACAGACGAAAGGTACTGTTGTAGCTTTCTACTCGTCTAGTGCGTCGCCATTAACCGAGTCCTTTAGATGCGGGAAGAACGGAAAGCCGAGCTTGAGCGGCATGTGCACGAAGTTAATGCTCTGGTTCAGCGAGCAGCAAACTCCAACAGCGGGCGTTCAACGGACTCAGGAGATGATCATGCAAGCAGGGAATCGTCTGAATGGGAAGGCATTGTTCAGATCGCGCCAGAGCCATCGGCCATGAACCATGAGGCAGAATACATCGAGGAGGACAAATATACAACGGTGACAGTTGAGGAGATGGACATCTCACGCAATAGTCTGCATGAGCCTACAGATGCCAAAGTTACTAATGATGATGTCGGGGAAACTCCGACCCATGATCTCAACACGGTAGATGGGAGGGGCACCACATTATTGAATAAGGAATCAAGGCACAGGCCAAAGGTGAAAAGGAAGAAGTTTCGATACGAGAGTAAGGCAGAGCGTAAACTGACTCGTCTGAAAGAGAAGGCGAAGAATAGCAAGCAAGCAAAAGCCCGTAAAGGGGGTTGATCCTCGACTTTTTTTCGTGCAAGAACATTTGTGATTTTGTGACTAGTGGTATCATATCGACGGATCTGTGAAACAGAAGTAAGACCGGCAGCTCAGCTCCGTCAAAAGATTCTTGGAGTGAGAGAGAACTTGTAATTATCGCCCGATGACAGGACCCAACACCTTGACCGCATGCTCATTATCTAACGCTAGGCTGTCTTGTAGCTTCTAACAGCGGCCAGATCGGAACATGCTTGCAACCAGCTCAAATATTGCCCATGCTGACTTCCAGCTCCTGAAGCTCCTTCTGCAGATCTGTGTATTTTTTGGACATTTCTTCGTACTTAGACTCCCACTGATCCCGAGCAGCTTCCAAGGCTTGCACTTTTCGCTCGTAGTGTCCTGACTTCACATCGGTCTGGCGAAGTCTGTAGTAGCGTGTCAGCCAGGGTCAAGGAAGACAAAACGAGATGGGTGTCTGACTTGTCATTGGTTTCCCTTATTGTCTTATCAGCCGATTCCGCCTCTTCTTCGAGAATCTGCAGCCGCCGCTGGAGTGCTTCATTTTCTGTCCCATGCTGAGCACTCTCGCTGGCAGTCTTTTTGGCGTCCTTAATGCCTTCTTCCAGCTTCTCGACCTCGGCTTCCAGCAGGCCGTTTCGATGGGTAAGGGACGTAATCTCTTGCTCTTTGGTAAGGTTGTCTTGCTCGAGAGTTTTGACCTTAGTCTTCAGTTCTTCGACTTGGGCTTGGGCTTCGTCCGCCTCAATGCGGATGGAGTTCATTTTCTGTTCGAGCATCTTAGCGACCGACATGATGACAGAAGATGCAGAAGATGTAAAGTGAAGCAGGAATGAGCTTGACGGAAGTTCACACTCCTGAGAAGGGAGGAAATTTGGGAAGTGGAGCATGGAGTGAGAGATGGTCATGGAAAAAGTGATTTGATTCTGCCATGTGTGGTCCACGGAGAGAACTCAGGCAGCGGTGTTTGAAGAAGGTGCTGGTGGCCGCCGTGGTGATAAGGGAACTCAAAAGCTGTGATCACTGCGCTGATCCAAACACTCACCTCCTTAATGCGATCCATGATGATCCGATGCAGAGGATTAACTGAGCTTTCCAGTCGTACTCGATAATGTTAGTCTGAGGAGGAGGTGAACAGCTGTATCCAAGTAACTCTCTTGCGATGTGCAAAGTCTTCTCGAGATCTGACGGTATGCAGAGGCAACTGTTGGTGGTGTCAGCCCTGACGGTCTTCTGGCATTTGACCCCACTATCCACCCTGAAGCGCCACTAACACCCTGGTATCAACGGCCGCTGCCGGTTGCTCGGGGCAACCAGTGAAGAGCAACATCAAGTCTCTCCAAGGACCCCTGACATGCTCGAGCAGAACAACCTTGGACGAAATATTCACACACATGCATTAACCACACCTAACTCGACATCATGCTCGCTGCACGAGATCAGGAGAATCTGATCCATGCTCATCAGACTGCCGCTGCAAGCAAGCCACTCAACCAAGCATCTCGACAATTACAGCCAAAAACGCCGGGTAATACGGTTCCAAAGACACCTTTCCGAGTCCCGTTCAATGATGAGAACAACCCTCTAGTATTCGCTGGCGCGAAGACGAATGGTTTGAAGGGTGTCGGCAAAGGCAACGAGAATAATGTGCGGACAGGGAAGAAGGATGGGAACGTAGACAAAAATACGTTTGTCACGCCTATGGGCCCGAAGCTCCGAGCTCCACTTGGCCAGAAGACTACGAATGCCAAAGCTACTGCTTTTCAGACGCCTGTGGCGCCTCTGACGGCGAAACCGCAGCCAGTGAAGACCAACAAAAGGCCCTCTGTGTGGAAGCAGGCAAAGATTGGGAATCAGCCAGAGGCCGCTGCGAAAGTTCCCCAAGATGAGAACGAATCTGACCCCGACGTACCGGAACCCGAGTATGCTCCCCCTGAGCCTACTCCTCTACCAGATCCTCCCATGGATTTTGGCTACGATGAGACATTTCCTGAGTTCCAAGGCAGAAATCTCATGCGTGGGTGGGGCCAGTTACACGCTGAGGAACGCGATGAAGAAGGCTACACTCTGAGTTACAGGGAAAGGGAGAGAGAGTTGCAAAGGATTCTCGAGGAGGAAGATAAGAGAATGAGGCAAGAGATTGAAGACGACGCGAAAGAGCTTGAGGCCAAGGTCCGCAAAGAAGTTGAGTATCCCGAAGCAGATCGCCAAGTCGACGAGATGATCCGAGAGGGAAATCGAAGAATGCGTTTAGAGCAAGAGGCCAGAAAGAACTCAAAAGCCTCAAGCACCACTACAGCTAAAGCGGCTGCTCGTGCCCTTGGCTCTAAGCCACGAGGTCCTGCTTCCACGGCTCATGCACCTACCCAGTCGTCCCTGCAAAAGAAGGTTAAGCCTGCTTTCTCTGTGCTTGGCGCTAAACCAAAGTCTGCTATCGCAAAGACCACAAATCCGACCTCCGGCCCTCACAAGACCCGGCTGGAAGCAATGTCTCGCAATACGCTTGGCTACTCGAAAGGACGACACGTCTCAAGTAAGGTCCACCCAAAGTCCGAGGAACAACGAGACCCTGTCGACCAGCGGAAGATCTCGCCGTGGGCTTTCAAGAAGATGTATGGCGAACCGCCTCTTGGGTCAGAGATGTGGTATCGCCTGCACGCTGGGGATATGTTTGATGAGCAGGTAGATGGAGATGATACTGGAGATGACTACTTTACGAATTTAGGAGATGATGTGCCTCAGGAAGAGGAAGAGGAACTCTTTCAGCTACCGATGCCGGATTTGACGCTGGAGGACTAGCTTAATGGGCTCCATTCATGAGCGTGCTGGCATCTTGCAATGGTGGTGGGAAATTGAGTCCTAAGTCTACCATTTGACAGGCAGTGGTGGTAGGATGACCATCATGATGTGGTCCAGGTCATTCGAGGGATCAACCTGTATTCTGACAAAAAGGGAAAGGTGGGGAATGGAGCGGCGCGTCTATCGCCAACATCGAGATATTCAATACGATCAATATGTTACAATTAGCATACCTGCTGATTGTCCGCAAATTTTTTCATTGGCGCTACGGAGGCGTACAAGTCATGAGACGCGGTTTTAATTGTTTGCAATAGAACAGAATGTGAAAGACTACAAAGTCTCGAGGTACCAAAGGTGAATAGGAACACTAGTCATGGCTAGACGTTGATAAATTTGTTTGATTCATATATACTCGTTTTTGTAATTCATCTCGCAAGCACCAGTAGGAGATAGCGCCGTAGCGAATCGCGATGGCACCACGAATTCCGCGCTATAGGTCCAAAATTTGATCCCAGACTCGTTTTAATGGCCAGATTGCCTTCCAATGGTCATCCACCGCCATGTAAGAGAGGTTAGCCACGCTACGCACCAAAAGATCCCTTCATTGCTATGCAAGTACTTTTATAGTGTCCTTTGCACCTTTCCAGAACAAAAGCCGCAATACCACCAGTGTCGAGATTGATCCCAAAAGTGTTTCTGTGTATCGCTAAATCCGCTCCATGACGGTGATATTACAAGGTACGATCTTGAGCTCGTCAGGCTCTTCGTAAAGCGGGTTGAGACGCTGAAGCCTGCTCCCAGCCTTGACACCATTGACAGAATAGTTTGAGCAGGGCTCGCCACCATCTATAACCTAGAACGCAGGGGTACGTCGTCAGCGTCAGTCCGTAAACGGGATAAAGGTTTCATGAATTAACTTACCCAGGCCCTCTTTGGATCCGCCCCAGCCTCAACACGCCATTTGTATGAGATATCTTGGCTCTCAATTCCAGTCCAGATCTGTTCGTCCAGTTCCATTTGAGTCGTCTTTTTGATTTCCCGTTGAGAACTTATTGCCTTCGTCCCGTCACCGATAGGTCTGGACTTGTCATGTTTAGCGCGATTAAAGAGGGGCCTCAAAGATGACACGCTGCCACAGATGATGCAGACGCAGAGATCGGCTACACAACAAAGAATGAATGGAACAATCTTGTAGGTGAAATCCGGGTCTTTGAGATAGCGAAGCTGAGTCAGTCGAATTGAGGTTGCTACAGCCGAACTGGACGAAGCAATTACATGATAAGCGAACTATCCAATATTCCATGGAATGGACTTACAGCAACCCTGTGCTGAACAGCACACTAAGACCAATCCGATGTGATAGAGGCATATGCAGCTTGAGCACTATTGGGATGGGTGCCAGACAGAGCAGTACGTCCGTGACGATACTGACGATCGTTGTGAATGCTAATGGACGAGTAACGTCAATGCACTTTCTGTCTGGACGCTTCTCCCATATGTCCGAAACCCGGTGACACTGGAAAATCGCTCCAAAGACGGAGCAGACCCAAGTAACGGCCACAAGAGCTGCAGTCAAGTACATGAGTCTCCTGAACCATACATGGACCGAGAAAAGTCTGAGGTAGGAGGCGATGATGCTGGCTTTGGCTAGGGCTAGTGCAGTCATATGCGCAAGAACAGCACCAAAGACAATCTTGACAAGTCTGGCATGTACTGAATGGCCAGCATCACCGTGTATATAGTGGCTGGAAAGCCATTCTTGATGATATCCGAGGCCGCGTTTCAACCCTGATTTGATCAGCATGGAGGCTACTTGGGTTAAAAGGTGCCACTCACCAATGAAGCAGGCAGTACCCATTCCGATGGCGAAGACGCTTGCCGTTGCCATGAGGACTAAATATGTTAGCGTTTATTGAGTGCCTTAGTATGACTTTACACACTGTCGTCTAATCCTGGCCGCTTCACAATCACGAGACGCGTGTAAAGGCGTAGAAAGATCGTTATAGTAACGATGACCTCAAGTAAGCTCACCACGCCCGTGATCATTGCAACCCTATTCTCAAGAGTACGAGGTCCTTGTCCGGAAGGATCTTTAGAAGATGTACCATCCGGTGCGGTTGACGTGGTTGATGCAAGTTGGTTTGACGGTTCTAACGGCGATCGAATCGCTAGGAATATCGTCGCGTTGGGAAAAAGTATGGTGGGATCAGTGGTACCAGAGGACGCCTCAGCAAGTACGATGGTAGAAAAGTCAGACATCATAGCAGTAGAGTCCAACTTAGGCAACGAAGAAGTTTTTGTCATCGTCAAGTTGAGGATATGTCCAATTGCACCCTCTGCGGCAGTCCCGTTTGAGCCGAAACCAGAAGATTTTGCCGTGTGCGATGTTAAAGGTACGGTTGACCAACCAATAGAAGCTGCTATTCCGTCCGAAGGTGTGGCCCGAGGCAAAGCGGTATGTAGAGACAGTCTTGGTGAAATGACCAACGTAAGCTTAGACACGGATGACCTCTCGCTCGGTGTTGCAGCAAAGTTCACGCCGATACTTGGAGGTATTGTTGGCAATCCTAACACCGTAGAAGACACAATAATACCTGGTACTATCACTCGAGAAAGAACTGAAGCATTCAAGGTGAGCATGGGAGCCATGATGCTGAGCTGTGCTCTCTGAATGGTTTGAAAAGGCGTGAAGATGGGATTTGTGGAGTGGCTTTCGCCATGGCAGAGGGTGAAGAGGAAAAATCAAGTGAGATCTGAAGCTGTTCACTTCAGAGGAGAAAAACGGAGAGTGAAGCTATTTTAAGTGTGATTACCGTTTAGGAGGATTGGATGTTGACTTTGAAAGATAAAACGCAGCGTGATGGGTGACCTCGCCAACATTCGCTTACATGGTCCAGCTCACAAATGGCAGCTCATTTCCTTGTCACTGCCATATTCAGTTGTCCACCAGGACTTTCACCTCTTCACTAGTGTCTATAGCTTCATAGTTAGTTTTAGGTTAGCACGGTGAGGACAAGGGGATACATAATCCTCTCTCTCCCGCACCCTCTGTAATATATTCTTCTTGCATCTTTCGGCGTTTCCAACTTATTCTGATCACTTTGATGTGCTCGAGATATTGACTCAGGAGAGATGGCCTACAAGTTTCATGGATGCTTTTTTTAGTAATCGTTAGAACGATGCGTTTCACCATTGAGCGGTTTCAGACGCAAAAAGGATCTTGAGATTTTCCCGGCTTCGTGCAATCTTTTCCTTCTAGAAGATCGCATGAGATTAGTTTTGAAGGATGGCGAAACATGTGAGAGCATCCGAGGCGTGCTCGTGACCGACAATGCTAAAAAAGTTCCAATACCGACCAAAAGCATTTTGGTTGTTTCTGGTGAGTTGAGGCTAGACTTTTCGAATTTTTGAGATGACAGATTATCTGCTCGAACGAACTTGCAAGATGTTCAAAGAACTGTAGAATGGTTGACGACGTTTGGCTGGTGTCGGAATAAACCGCGAGACATTCGACGTTTATGTACCTAAGCAGAAAACTTTGAACCTTTCGCCTTCTACTACCATTCCACTGTAAGTTATCCGAAATCATCAATACCTTGATCTCGAACACGAAGGAGTACTCTGAGAGCCGCGAAACGATAAGAACACTTTATAATTTAGCGTTCGACTTTGGTCTGTTGAGGTCAAGAGCTAAGGTGCGTACTGGGAGCGTAGGACCTAATCGAAGAGATTTGTTCGACAATAGTCAAGTTCCTGGACTCTCATTTTGGCGACGAACGGATCACCAGCACATTGACAGTGCCATCTGTTCTGGCTCTAATTGTTTCCGCCTCCGCTATCTAGCCTGTACATTCCAATCGGCACCAGCTCTATCTCGTCGCTCTTGAAATCAAGCTGACTGACAGTGAAGATCCTGTCGAATAATCTACCATCACATATCTTGGCATTGTATATCTCTGCGAAAGTCGTTAAAAACCTCGTACGCGGTAGCCTTCGGTGGGTAACGACAATGGTGTGACCGAATGTATCATCTTCCGGTTAAGGCATTTTAAGATTTAACCAGTGCTTTCTTGGGGTATTTTGCGACGTGTTACTTGATCCTTCGGCCGATAGGTAACCCGAAAATAGAGGCATTTCAGAATGAAGTACCGTTTTTGCAACCTATGAGTCGATGATGAGATAATGCGTGGAGTTCTTGACCTTAATCTTAATTGCTTATCTTGAGTCTCCATATGAATCACTTCTCCGGAGCATCGGGTAGACGCTCGATAACGTACTTTCCTCTAGCCACGCTCATTATCGGTACTCCGGGAACCCTCCTTATACGATTTTTGAGCTCTCGATCGTTCGTCGCGACGATGTAGATCTTGTTCTTCGTGATTCTGTCCACAATGCAATCGTCCGCATAGACTTTGTGGTCGCATTTCAGCCGTTCCCACCTCTCGTCTCGAGCAATCCGAAGAGCTATCCGATATTTCGGACCTAGCTTTTCGAGCTCGGCCATGCAACAGTCAGTGATAATTGGAATACAGTTGGCATATAAGCAGTTCATCATTGTTGGCAATAATTCAAGTTTCCGGTGAACAGTATGACTGATGAAGTTGCTGTCCACAAGTACGTTGTAGGGGGGAACTAGAGCGGTATTGTATTGGAAGAAGAGAGCTGAGGACACTTGAGGTCTGTAGAAAGGTCAGGGGTAGCCCACCGAAGCATTTGTGGAAGCATGGTACATTTCCCGAACAAGTTCATCGCTCTTCGTCTTTTTCTTCGCTTCCACTACAGTCTTCTCTTGGTTCTTCTTGCTGTGAATGCCTTAGCAGGTGCAATATGAGGCAGTGTTCTTCGTACTCACAGCCGAGCATCTCTCTGACCTATGATTCTTTTGACCTGGGTAAACTTGCGAGTTCTCTTCTGGATGCCCATTTTGAAAGCTCAGTATTGTACAACCTCGCGCGGAAGTCTCGCACACTTCCTTTCCACGTCGCGAAGGTGTGGCGATGAGTATTGCTCTCTTTCATAAAGTCAAGACATTTTTTGGTGCGGACGTTGCTGGGCCTACTAAAACGGCTAGCTTGGTGGGGCGCAGCATGGTGGTGGCCGGACTGCAAACACTTCCGCCAAACCCAGGTTGCTGGATCTCTTCTTCCAGCATCCATCCAGCTCTGAATTGGAGCAAAAGCTTGCAGCTTGTATCGTTCGTTTTTAGAATAACTCACTCTCGCTTGTGGGCTCTGACCCGCTTCCACTCCTCACATCTCTTCGTTCGTTGCCAAATTGACCGCTGCTTCTCACCTGCAAGGGGTCACGACCTGCAGTCTCGTCAGACCTGCAGAGTCTACATTGCTGCATTGTGCAGGATTAACGAACCTCCCAATTCACGCATCAAGAGAAGACCCTAAGCAGTTGTCCAGGATGTGGCCGGGGCGACACTCTGCAAAGACTCTTTCTCTCTTCCTCCTAGCGACCTCCTTCCTGCTCTCTCGACACGTCTCTGCACAGAACAACAATAATAACCTCCCGACTCTCGCTACAACCGACGACAACAACAATGGACTTCCGACGCCAACGTCAGGCTCTGATTCTGCTTCCGCTTCGGCAACGGACTCTTCCGAAGCGTCCTCCAGCGACGACTCATTGCCGACGTTGACCTCTTCTTCGAGCGCTTCTTCGAGCTCTGATGGTTCGATGCCAACCCTCTCCTCGTCTAGCAGTGATGATAACGGACTTCCTACCCTCGCTGGAGGCTTTAACTATCCTCCTCCCTCTGTTCCTCCAACTGCAGACGCTCCATACATGCAAAAATCCTCACTCCCAGAAGGCACAGTATTCATCTGCGTCGGTGCGGCGATTGGCTTCATTGCGGTCGCGATTCTGGCCTGGCGGATGATTGTCGCCTGGTCCATAAATCGCTCTGTCAAACGTGCTGCACTCGCATCTTACGCCCCCGACACGAAAGCCCTTCTCTCGGGCAGAGGATCTCCCGGCCACAAAACTGCAACATATTACGACAATCGCAATCCAAGCCCTTCATTTAACGAGAAAATTCAACCATCTTCTCGTGTGCTCTCCAAGGGTGCCACTCCAAACAGCAGCCTCTTCTTTTCCCCTACCGCTGGTGCAGGGATGCATTCCAATCCGGCTATGCAACGGAACAGCGGCTACCTCCCTGCAGGTTACTATGCCTCTGGTAAGGTCTCTCCTGCATCGCACACTCAAATTGGCGGCGGTGCTCGCCCCAAGTCCGCTGGCACTTTCGGCAACGCTCCGTCTCGCTCTCCTGTCAACGACATCAGCCCGCCGGATTCCCCTAGTTATGCGTCGTACAGGGATGGACTGTCCACTGTTGGGCATAGTGGGGCTTATGACTCGAGCAGCACTGTGAATTTGACCAGTACAACTGGAGGACGTGCACCGAGCACATATCTAGACGATTTGATGAGTGCGCCTGTGCCACCGCAACACCGGCATGAAGCGAGGCACGGGAGGGTGAGTGAAGATAGGCAGAGGAGGAGCAGGTATAGGGATTAGGAGTGTTTTAGATATGGAGTTTTATCGGGTTTATCATTGGAAATTAGAAAACGTCGGAGGAAGATCAAGCGGTATTTGGCATCCATGGATCTATGGTTGGAGGGGAGTTCTCTGTGCATGTTCGGGCCAGCTGGGAGTCATCGGTCTTGCTTGCATGTAAAGTCATTTCTAACCTAACAGAAACTCGTATTCGTAGCCGCTGTACTTGGCGGAAAGGATAACATTCTTCTCACCTCTGCTTCCAATTTGATCACCTATAAGAATTCGCTGTGCCACGTCCAAATCACTCAGGTATACGTAGACAGGTTTCGCTCTTGTGCCTTCCTTTGCAGCGAAAACCCGGGAGCCAGCACAGAATTTAGGGTTGCTTAATGGGCTTTACAGTCAATGACGAGAAGGTTCATGTTCTTTTTCTCGACTTCGCCTTGTGTATATTGACCTCCCTCGCAGCCTACCCAATAGTCGCAGTAGTAGTCTTCTTTCGTCTTCCACAAAATCGATCGTTGCCCATATTTCTGCCTTCCCGCCCCCTTTGGAAGCGGACAGTACTCTTACGCCTTCACTCTCAATCCCGCCTTCAACACCTCCCCAACAATCCCACCACCAGCAAGTGTCCACTTCTCCCCCACAAACGCGTCGTCCACTGTCTCCCTCATCAACCCATTTCTCGCCACATACTCCAACAAAGCCCTCGTCTCCGCCTTGCTCAGCCCCTGGAGCTCCACGATCTCCGGCCGTGCCAAGTCATGGCCTTGAATGTGGGTTATGCTCTGCGGCAGTTTGGGAGGGCACTGGTGAAGATCGCGAGTTGCTTCCCAGAAGTCGGTTTCGCGTTGAGCTTCGGGAGGGATTTGGACAGGGATATTGGAATGCTGCCAAGTGAATTCGTGAGAAGGGGAGTTGCTTTTTCCGGGTATGACGAAAAAGTTAGGCTGTCCTGGGATTGTTTCACCTGTAGCGTACCAAGAGAGGTTGAGGACGCGGGGATCGTGTTTGGCATATGGTTCAGGTTGTGGTACGCTTTCATGATTGTTGTAGGCTTCAATCTGAGAGAGGAGGAAGGATAAAGAAGGGACGGAAGGGGAGTTTGAGGCGGTTAGCGAGGACAAAACCATCCCACCGTTCGGCAATGTTGGTGGTGCAAGGGCTCTAGCGTCCTGAGTTCGGGTGGTGGGATCCCAGGCAGAAATGGGCGGACAATTGAAGAGGAGAGAGAGGAACAGCGAGATGAATTGGAATTGATGTGCGTGAATGGGTTTGTAGTCGGGGTCACGGTATTCGCTCTCAAGCATCCAGTGGTCCAGGCCATCGACGGTCATCAGTATCGGAGGGCGGCGTTGCGGTCCAGATCCAGGTCCGGTGCTGATAATCTCTCGCCAGAATGCTCGCCAGGCATGGAAAGCAAGTGCTTTGTCGGTGGCGCCAAGTTCGCAAAGACGGTCTAGGGATAGGTTACTCTGCAGCGGAATTGGGAATTGCGGATGCTCTAAGGTTATAGTCAATCTAGAAAGGACATCGAAATTTGCACTCATGGTCCGTTGAAGAAGCGCAGAGAGCAAATCAGGCTGTGTATATGCCTGTGGTCTGGTGTTCGCCAGGGGCGAATATGATGAGTGGTTCAAGATGAAATCCTGAGCTTTGAGATGTCAGCATGAAGGGGGCGAAGCAACACATCCACCCTTACCCTCAGGAATCGAGATAACCACCCATTTATTCATGAAAGCTAGGGCCTGAGCTTGCACAAGCATAACACTCTTCCCCGTTCCCCTTCTACCTATATATATCCGCCGATGAATCCTTGGTTCTCGAGTCTCGGAAATGTTTCTGATCAGGGACCACAGATTGGCTGTCTCTGGCCGAATCAAGGTTGCCGGCCTTTGAAAATACTTCCAATTCTGCGTTCTTTTGAACGCTTCCACAGCTCTCAATCGGTCTATTAGAGGATCGTCAAATCCCAGAATCTTGCCCACCACCCCGTCGTTCGCCATTTTTGGTTCCGTCAAGGGCGAAACATTCGGATCATAGAGCGCATTGGTGTTGCTTAGGACAATCCTTTTTCTCTCCTCTCGGCGCTGGCCTGGTTTTGGAAGATCTGGGACAACGCGGACTTTCTTTTTAATTTTCGCGCCTTTTGATTCTCGCATACCAACAACCCTAGACGATCCTGATGAGGCTGCAGGCCTTGCGCGTAATGCGTGCGACGTCTGGAAATCTCGCCTGGGAATTCTCGTACGGCCTTGGGGAGCTTTGGTGGTCGACGGTACGAAGAGACGGCTCGTCGAAAGTGCAATATGAGGGCTTAAGATCGACAACCTCGCTAGACACGAGATGCAGAGTGAGCTGCTCATGGTTGCGAGGATTGAAATGGAAGAGAGGCTTTTGATGTTCTTCACAACCTCTCAAATCTTCCTGGGCGTGCATTGGACTGCTTCCATAAAATTGTAGCTCCGAGGGCGCCGCTTTAGCTAATAATTTCCGCGCTTAAAGCGGCTCTTGAAATCTTGGCGGCTTTAACCCACAGATTTCACAATCAGACTTCGATCGGATATGGCTGTATGGATCAGGGATCCCTAAGTCAAGACTGACGACAATCAAGAAAGTCATCATGGACCAGTCTCAAGATGCTCGAATGTCGGGTACGCTTGTAGACATCTCGACCTTGTCCCTATCAAAGCCCGCCGCGGGACAAGACCAACAGTGAGCCCGCTGTGTATGCCCTTTCTAGTCCAATGGTCTTACAACTCTCTAGATCCGTCAAAGTCACAAAGCCCAATCCTTACACCTTCGACCTCGCCTACCTACTCGCCAATGATCCGAATTCTCTACCACTCCCACCAAATCCCGTCTCTGACCGCGCCGAGCTTAACTCAATCCTTACGATGACCGCCCGTGACGGCGCGCAATCGCTCATCAACCAGCTTCTCACCACCTGCCTAATATCCAGCACCCCAGACGGCCTCTTGATGTCTCTCCCTCAACCAATTCTCCAGCTTCCCCGTATGAAACCGCTGCCAAAACCGAAGCCGCCAACAAAGTGGGAGCAGTTTGCGAAGCGTAAGGGGATTGGAAAATACAATACTTCGGCTGGTGGTGCAAATCTTGAGGAGAAACGGAAAAAGCTTGTCTACGACGAGGAGAGCGGGGAGTGGGTTCCAAGATGGGGGTACAAGGGGAAAAATAAGCAGGGTGAGGGAGATTGGTTCGTGGAGCTAGATGACAAGGCCCAGGAGAAGGAGCGGAATCTTGGAGGGGGCAAGTCCGTGAGAGGCGAGGGGAGGAGGGAACGTCTAGAGAAGGTAAGGAGGAATGAGAGGAAGATGCGGGCCAACGAAAAGCGGGCGCGAAAGGGACGAGCGCTCTGATTAGGCGTTGAGGACATGTGCCGTTTAGATGTAGCGTTCAAGCATTGGGCGGCGTTCCGGTAGTAAGGGCGCATCTTTTCAAAGATCACTTCCATATTGATTTGGAGAATCGTGGTGGCAATGGCATTGAAATGCAACTATAGTTTCGGATTCTCTGCTCAGTGACAGATTCCAAACTGTCCAAAACACTTTACTACTATACAAACTAATCATCTGCGCTGGTCCAAACGCTCGAGAACATGGAAGTTAGACAATCTCGCTAAGGCAGCCTTCATAACAATGACAAGCAAAGAGATTCGTGCCATATGCACAATAGATCCTTCTTGCGACAGGAGCTAGGAAACAGCAGAAAATCCTCATCCATATCGTGCTATGCAAGAAGTTTACGCCAGAGAACAAAGCAGTGAACAAGAATATACGTACGTCTTGGGAAGCCAGGGCTGCCACGATTGTACAGCATTATCTTGTGAGCCAAGATCAAGTCCTTACAACGAAGTCGGATCCTTGACTTAAATTTGCCTTGAGTGTGGTTGGCATTTAAGTTTAACAATAACGACAGAATAGGCCACTACTTTCACATCTTGATAGGTGATAATGGTGGCCCCAGCTCTGGAAGTTGTGATTCTGACTGTGTGTGCGTTGGCTGCGGTCGCGCTTGTTCAATGGAAACCTTGCTCTGACTGGTGGACCGAGAACCATTCATTCTCCGATGTGATTTTGGCGGCTGATTTGACTGCGTGGTCGAGGCCATACTGGATGCCTGTTGCCCGCTATCGGATGAAGAAATCGCACGCTCTTCAGCAGCAGCCACTTCGCTGCCTAGAGTTGTCTCTGTCTGCCACCGGTACTCCTCTTCCAAGTATTCTTTTTCGGTCCAGCAACCTTGCCAGCAATTTTTCCAGTCATTGACCAAAAATTGAAAGCAAAAGGCATCGATCTTCAGACAAGGCTGGAAGCAAACACATAAATTGTTGTAATTCATTTTGTTTTTGGCAGAGAAAGAGTTTAGGAGACTTAGATGGCATGTGATTGCAAATAATAGATAGTAGTTGAAGGGTGGTAGGTTCGATAGCTCATCCTTGAGCAATTGTGGTGTGCTTGTTGCACCCATACACTGTTCTGCGACTTTCGCTTGAATGGATTTCGGGAGAATTGTGTCGGGTAAATCCCTGAGCCACGCCTTAAACATGGACCCGATGGTGTTGATATCGTACAAGTCCGGCTCGTCAAAGAGATTTATGTCGTACTCTGTAGACCGAGTTAGACCTTAATTTAAAGGTTCTACAACAGAACCTACCAAGGTCAAATCTTTTTTGCCAATGCTTAACGTCTTTGCCGCTTCCAGGAACCCTATACAGGCCTTCTTCCTCGCAGCCGTTCATGTTCAGGTAGCTAGCGGGAAAGGTTAGTAGGCGCTTCTCACAGGTTGACGCATACGTACTCAATACATCGCCACGGAAGAGCTGGCATCCAGAATTCTGTTTTATCTTTCGATAGCTCCAAGCGCTTTGCAATTCGCGTCCGCCGAGTCTGCTGAACAAGGGGAAGGTTGATAACTGTACATGTATAATTTTCTTCCGCGACGAATTCTCGCTCATTGCTGCTGCCACTGCGAGTGATTTTTCCGAAGAAGCCTTTGCCCGCCTTCCCGATCCTGTCCGCAGCGCCTTTGGAGGTGAGTTGAAGATTTGACAGTAATTGAGCGCCAGCGCCATCCTTGAAGGAGGAAGATATTCCAATCGTGCCTCCCGACCGAGCATCCTTTCTAGGCGCTCCAGCATTCTCTCCGTGTGAAGGGTGGCGATCTGCGGATCGATTGCGTGTACCGGCGTTGCTGACCTCTCTAAATGCTCTTTCTCGACTGGCATTTAGTGGCGCGGTTTTTAGAGGTTCTGGGTACTGAGGATTGACCTGTTGATTTGCATTCGCTGTGTCTATCTGTAGCGGTTTTGGACTTGGGGCTTTTGGTTTGGCATTCTCATCTGTTCTGATTGATTGAGATCTCTTCAAAAGGCCACCAAACCGCGGTTTCCCTCTCCTGTTAGAAGCATTGCCTTGAGAAGTTTCTTGCGTTGACCTTTCCGGACTGGCAACATTATAATCTTCTGGTTGATTTACCGGGTACCTAGTTTCTGAGCCTGGAGGTTCGGTCAGCTTTACTCTTTCTCAAAGCCTGGACATAGGCACTTACCATGTCTTCTTTGCCCAGTTCTTGGAAGATCAGGTGTAGAACCTCTCGCTTTAGGATTTGTGTATGGAATGCGGTCACGGGAGCTTGCACGGCTGTTGGTTTGCGTATCAACATGGTTACCGTTTCGCTCCGGCGAATGCAGTCGATGTGAAGATTTAGATGCCATTAGATTTGAGAAAAATGATTTGGAAGGATCACGGCCATGCTTTGGCGACGTTTTCGGTGGAGAGGGTGGATACTGCGGTATTGCAGTAATTGGCGACGACGGGTCTGTAAACTCTTCCGGATTCTCCAATTGGGGTTCAGATGGCACCTCAGTGTCTGTCACAGCCCTAATTGTCGTCTTCTCATTCATCGGAGACCCTGGCGTCGAGTAGACAGATCTGGGACTGCCAGGACTTAGTGTTGAAGGGCTCAATGGCTGCCCTGCCTCAGAAGTTTTACCCGTCCTCGGCGAACCTAGGTTCAATGAGGGTGGTGTCCCTGACTTGGGCATCTTGACTTCAAACTTTCGCTGTTAGGTTCCTTTGAACCCTTGGGTGTGCTTTGTTTCTTGCGTTCGGCTACGGCGCACGGGTATAGAGCTGGTCTGAACGTAACGCTGGGGAGTTTAGGAATGCAATCCTTTGTCTAGATATAAACGGTGTCAGCATTGTGGTTTTAGGAAAATCCGTCAACTCTTGCCGCAAGTGGTATAAAAATGGTGCTTCACCTATCGAGTATTGGTTGCGTTAGCTATTCGCCCAGCAGTCTAATAAGCCGCTCCCACTGCTAGCCTCTAGATTGCCGATTGGGTGGCAGCAAGCTTCCAAGACGTGCCAGAGAGGAATCTCTATTGCAGGTGAGAGCATCAAACGCTGGATCAAAGGCTAGAGATTATTGACAATCTATCCGCAGGGTAGGTGCTCGATTAAAACAGTATTCTGCAATTGGTGTTGATCAGCTTCCATGGTTGCACAAAGGGTCCTTGCAACACACGCGATGACTAACCATTGAGAGAATGCCGGCTCAGGGACTGAGATTTTGAAGATTCACCTTTCTAGAGCCCGTAAGACATTAGATCTGACAAGGCTAGTTCTTGAATTGTATTCTTTGCCCATCCAGACCACAGAGATCTGCTTCGATATGCTTTTCAACGTCAGGTCGGGAAATTGTCACGATAAGGAGACCTGCTCCAGGGATGATTGCGGCATGAGAGACTCGAGAATCACTCGAAGGGTCTTGAAATCCTTCTCCTTATAAGATGTATTCATATGGATCGAACAGTCGCGGTCTGGAGACATTCATTGGTGTGAGAAACGAGTAATTTTCCCCGACAATGACAGCGTGATGCAAGATGCGGCTCTGTTCACGATCTGGGGTTTCAGGGGAGCGCAGACGGAGGGGATGCCTCGTGGCAGGGTAGAGGCAGGATGGAGGCGGCGATATTCGAGTGCAGTTGGAAGAGGGCTCTCGTCAAGAGTATCTGAGAAGGAAGGGCGTAGGATCTGTTCTAGAGAGGAGAGTCGCAATCGTGCCGTTCCGATAAATTTTGGCAGGTCTGCTGGAGGGAGAGGGCGGAAGCGGTGTAGCTGTTCTTTTGGCCCTACACTGAAGAGAGGATGGCGTAGCAGAACCACTTCGGACAGTGCATTAGCTGACGGGATCAGTCGCCAGGCCCGTAAAAGGTACCAAGGAGCGTCTTACGACGCCGCGGGTAGGGGGCTGCCAGTGAGGGTGTCTTAGCACGCGAGGCCAGAGTGGATGACAAGTCTGGTAAGGGGGAGGGAATTCGAGGATTGGTCCACCGGGCCTTTTGAGGGGCCCTTTTCGAAGGTTTGGGGTCCTAGGGGGCGCTGTCAGGAACCGACCAAGCGGGAGAAAACCTTGTCTATCGAATGCATGTTGGTTGCCGACTGCCTGACAATTAATCCCAAATACGCTTCTCAACCGTGTGTTAGCCAGCGTCTGGCGCAATTTCTTACCCGGCTCCCGGGAGAGCGGCCTCGGAGCTAAAATAGACGCTTGCTCTTCTACTTTCTCCGGATGCCTGGTACAGGATGGTGTTTTGGACGTGCAACACCATCCAAGACAATCTGCTCATCCCCCGAAAGAACTCGCCTTGCGCCTGACAGGTACCCGACTTTATCGAGTGCCTATCTGACGTGGGCCGCATCCTCCAGTCAGGCACCCGTGCAGTGCGGCTTTGAAATTCGTCTGCTGCTACCCCTTATAGCATGACTCTCGCAGTGGCATTATCCTTCACCTTGTGCAGCGGCAAAAAACACTAACTCCACCCAGCCCGGCCATTATTTTTTTGTCAGGTCGCCCTTTTTGACGCGGCTGTTGCAGGTCAACGGGAGAGCCGCTGCATGGGGCCAATCGTCCGTCAGAGATCTTCGTGGCCCAAGCAATGGCCCTTGTTTCAGGTCCAGGGCGAGGAGGCAGCCTCGGCCAGCAGGCGTCTAGTGCTACGTCAACGTCACGTCCCTTGGTGGTGGACAAGCACGTCAACTACATCAAGAGTTTGGATACTGTGGGTGCCATACATCCTAGATCGTCGTCAAAGTCTCAAGTTAATCATTTCTAGAGAAGAGATGAGCTCGAATACTGGCACACAGAGCACCTTCGGTTAAACGGCGTTTATTGGGGGCTTACGGCTTTGCATCTGTTGGGTCATCCGGAAGCTCTGGCTCGAGACGAGACGATAGACTTCGTGCTGTCGTGTCAAAATTGCGATGGCGGCTTTGGTGCTGCTCCTGGTCACGACTCTCACCTCCTGTACACCGTTAGCGCGGTTCAGATACTCGTGACTATTGATGCCTTGGATAGTCTAAACAGATCCGGAAGAGCGGGTACTGAGGAAGTAGCCAGATGTGAGTCCCTATGTCTCTGCTCCTTTCGATATTCTAATCAGTGGTAGACATCTCCAAACTCCAGAACTTGGAGACGGGAACGTTCAGTGGTGATGAATGGGGCGAGACCGATACTCGTTTCCTCTATGATGCTTTGAATGCTCTCTCTTTAATGGGCAAGTTGCACTATGTTGACGTGGAAAAGGCAGTCTCCCATGTCCAGTCGTGCATGAATTTTGACGGTGCTTACGGTGTTTCCCCTGGCGCTGAGTCGCACTCCGGTCAGGTCTTTACCTGCGTGGCCGCACTCTCGATTGCCGGTAAGTTAGATCTAGTTGATAGGGACCGGCTTGGAGGCTGGTTGAGTGAGCGGCAACTTCCGAATGGGGGCTTGAACGGCCGTCCTGAAAAATTGGAAGATGTGTGTTATAGCTGGTGGGTGCTCAGCAGTTTGGCTATGATTGACAGATTGCACTGGGTCAACAGGGAGAAACTAGTAGGTTTCATTCTCCAATGCCAGGTATGGCCTCTTCCCTTTTTATTATGATTCGATTCTAACTTCTCAGGATCTTGAGATGGGAGGTTTGTCCGACCGGCCCGGCCATATGGTCGACGTTTTCCACACGCATTTTGGGATTGCTGGGCTAAGTTTACTCAAGCACCCTGACGTTCTCGAGATTGATCCAAGATAGTAAGCTGTGTGTTACCCTAAGGAACTGCATCTGCTAACAGATTGCCAGTTGCATGCCCCTAAGCGTCACTAAGAAAGTCCTCCGTGACTGATGAGACTCCGCCGGATTCCTAGTGATCGTGGGAAAGCTCTAGACGTCCCTCGGGCCATCTAATAACCTGCCTCTATCTTTTGTGGAGACCAGGATACAAGGTGCGAGGAGAAGAAAGTTCTCGGGTCTATTTCCGCTTCATCACCTAACACTAGTCTTCAACAAGAGACTGCATAGACACGGGAGGACACCACAGTGGAAATTTAATCTATTTCGTGTGCTTTGGATGAGCTATCTACGTGGAATGGCAATGAATACGATGGGTTCCTTTCTCTGTCGCAGTAAGCCTTGTAAGTGTGGTCTCGTTGGCTCCCACTAGATGATCCGATGGTGATGCTGGTTTAATTGACCGTGGATGGATGTTCGACTGCTCTATCGTGTTAGTAGCCCGGGTCACGTGGCGGGATGTGGTGTTGGCGGCCGCCAATTGAGCATTTGGTGAATTGGCAATCACGACCTCCAGCGCCCCTTCTGAATTCCATCTCTCGACCACCTTCGCGGCCCTCGACCTTCTCTTGAAAATTCTCGATTGCCAACCCCCTCCCGCTGCCTCCATCGCTTCTTCCGCCTCTGTTCAACAGCGGCAGAGCCGTGAGGCGGGCTGCGCCTTTTCTCCCCTCTCTCCAGCGTTTTCCCTCCGTGCAAGAAGTAATCAGGCTGGAGCTCTTTGTTGCTTCCTCACTGAACGCTGATGGGAATTTTGGAACTCATCCACCATGTCATCGTCGCTTCTCAACTGCACTATTTGCCCCAAGAACCCTAAATTCAGCGATGTTTCCCACCTTCTGACTCATGTGAGCTCAAAGGGCCATTTGTCTCACCTCCACAAATTACAGGTCTTGAGCCACCAAGAGGCTGCAGCTAGTCACCAGCTGGTCATTTATAATTCCTGGTATCAGACAAACGGGATTGGACAATTGCTTTCAGAGCGACTTCTCCAGAAGAAATCGAAGAAGGCCAAATCGAGGACTCGAAGCTTTCCCACCGCTGCTACCCTCCAAGCTCGACGTCCTAAGACACTTCTCAGAACGGCAACAACAGGCACCTTAGATTCACTTTCAAGTGCAAGATCAGACCGAGGCTCAATTGCAGACTCTTTGGATTCTGGGGAATATTTGGGTGGATCACAACGGCCGAGCACAAGCTTGAGCGGCAGTGTGTCAATCAAATCTGATGACGACAGCGACTATGACTCTAGTCCTACTGGGAGATACAGGTATAAGTTGCCCTCTTCTAGCGGGACTAATGCTTATACCTTATTCGATAGCAAACGTCTCGGCAGGAGAACCAAGCTGGTGCTCTCTCGTTTGCCAGGCGAAGAAACTGATGACGAAAATATTGTGGACAATGAGGTTGCTGAGACTTGGGATGAGGAAGAAGACCAAAGCAGGCTGAAGGGTGTGTTCTGGCCTGGAATGAACATTTTCGACGCTGCTCCGGAAGAGATGAAAAGGAAAAGGAACCAAAAAAAAGATGGCTCCTTGTTGAGGAAAATGGAAAAGACCTCGGAAGTTGTGGAGCCCCGAGAAGTCATATACAGTCCAGGCGGCTCCCTGGCCAAAGTTCGTCAGATCACTGGTATGGTTGATGACAGCAGCCCTCTTCCAGGAGAAACACCGATTCCCAAGAAGAAATTACCCAGGAGCAGGCGGCCTGCTCTGACGCCAATTAACAGCAACCTCCCTCATCGGCCAAAAAGGGAGACAAGAGCAAACAAGACTGGCGCACGTGTGAACGATCTCACAGTGAAGGACCATCGGCGTTCTTTCACGTACGACCGTCTCTCTTCTCGACGAAGCTCTTTGAATCAAAGCTCGCATTTCTCACCGACAGAAGACGAGAATCTGGAATTCAGGCTTACCGTGGGAGGGCTCAAGTCAAAGCCTAGTGGGTTTCCTGTCTACCAAGAGAATCACGATTCCCAGCATAGTGCTGCAAGACACTCTCAACCATTTCCAGATGGCTTGCCAAACCACAAAATGCCCGCATTTTCGTACAGCCCAGGAAATACCGCCAAGCAAGAGCTCAATATGCTCAACATGCCCGCTTGGCTGCGTCCACCGCAGACTGCACCAAGATCGTATGGAATATTCTCTCCAGAGAGACAGCATCCCATCAAAGCACACTTTCCTCCGGTCTATGATGGAATGGCAAAGGCTTATGCAGAAAGTTTTGCTCATCGCAACCCAGTCGCTGTGTCAAATAACCCTTTCGGGTGGGATGGCGCACTTTCTCCATTTCGTGAGCAAGGCGAAATGTATCAGAGTCAAGCCCCTCGACCAATGCCGCCGATAAACTGCAACAATGGACGGACTGGTCACGACATCAGCGGATATGGCGTGAACCCACTTAGCTTCGCGTTCCAGCAATTGCATGACCCACTTCCTCCAAGCGCGGAGCCTCAAGATTTGAGTGCAAGGCCAGACTGCGGTCAGAATTTGGGCGTTTCTCCTGACGGCACTCTCACAGACCCTGGCTTAGATTTCTCGTATCAGCTCTGAGGAGTCCGAGACGTGTACGCAAGTTTTCATCGACTCGAATAAGTAATCGGAGTTCATGCCTCTTGGTAATATTCTTCAGCTTTCTTGCATCGCCTTTGAGAAAAGAGGCGTGCCGCTCATTCAGCGTTGGGAAGCGAATGAAGTTACCTCTGTATGCGGTGGATCTATTTCATCAGAGGCATGGTAGCATATGGTATTTGTGTTCCTTTTTGCAGGGGCTTGAGCACAGCTGGGAGATCGATTATCACTCTCAAAGAGCTGCATGTATTACGTTTACTCTTTATCCAACGGTAACGACCGATAAGGTTTCATGCAAATAACGCTAGAGGAGAAAGACAAGAGCCGGCAATTGTTCGAGAAAGGAAAATAGAGACGCGCGGAGGGTCAAACTGTTCATAGACTATAATGTCAGTTTCTGACCATGCATGCCATGCCTTTGTAGCAGCCATTCCGTCCCACATTGTGCAGGTTAATCGGTAGAACCTGGCACTCACGGTCTAGAGGCTTGCGTCGGGGAAACGCCGACTTTTAGCCGGACAATCACGTCGTACACGTCTACGCGCTACACGCGTCTGGGCACTCAATCCAGACTTTCGGATTTCTCTACACGGGGCCTGTCGTCATTGCGGGCATTTCGCCATCCTGAAAGGTTATGGACTTGCCCAAAAAGAAGCAACAGACATTGTCAAACTTCTTTAAAAAACCCAGCGTCGAAAGTATACCATCTCAAAGCCCTCAACTAAATGGTCCTCGCACTCCAGACTCAGACGACCAGGACGTTCGTCCACGGAAGAGGCAGCGTAGATCTGAGGAGAAAGAGGATGGAGACATCTCTGCACCCACGGAGAAGCCAAGAACTATTACTACCAATCCCGATAGTCAACGTAACGGCTCGCGAACGTCCAAATTCCTCTTCTCGCCGCTCGAGGAAAATGCCGTGGAACAGCGTGTGGACATCGATACAAAACGTCGACAGGATCAGCTTCATGCCAAGTTCGTAAAAAAGCTCGGAAAACCAGATAGCATTGCCGAGATCAAGCGACGCAACCGAGCTTCGCCGGAAAATGGGGACGATGACGACCTTGACGAGGATGGCACAGGTGAAGACGCTGCGGACGAGGCAAAGGCCAAAATGAAAGGGAGAAAGACCGGACCAAACAAAAGTCGTGGGACCAAGCTCACACCCTTGGAAATACAGGTTCTTGAGATCAAAAGGCAGCATATGGACACTTTGCTTGTTGTAGAAGTGGGATACAAATTTCGGTTCTTTGGAGAGGATGCTCGTATCGCCGCAAAAGAGCTTAGCATAGTCTGCATACCAGGGAAGTTCAGATATGACGAGCATCCATCAGAGGCACATTTGGACAGATTCGCCTCGGCTAGTATACCGGTACACCGATTACATGTTCACGTCAAACGACTGGTAGCCGCGGGTCACAAAGTCGGCGTAGTAAGACAACTCGAAACAGCTGCGCTAAAAGCGGCTGGTGATAATCGAAACACTCCATTCGTACGAAAGCTCACGAACCTGTACACCAAGGGAACATACATCGACGACATTGAGGGAATTGAAGAACCTACTTCGAGTCAAGGATCAGCCAACTCATCTACGACAGGCTGCTTGTTGTGCTTTACTGAGACTAATGCAAAAGGGTGGGGAAACGATGAAAAGGTCAGGATTGGTATCGTCGCTGTACAGCCTGCTACTGGTGATATCATATACGATGACTTTGAGGACAGCTTTATGAGAAGCGAAATCGAAACACGGCTGTTGCACCTCGCTCCATGCGAACTCTTGCTCGTCGGTAATACAACCAAGGCAACTGAAAAGCTGATACGGCACCTCTCCGGAAGCAAAACGAATGTCTTCGGGGATAAGATCCGCGTCGAAAGAGTTGAGAAGCCAAAGACTATGGCAGCAGAGTCTCACATTCGCATCTCCTCCTTTTACGCCGATATGATCAAGAAGTCGCAGGCTGAGAACGATTCTGCAGCTCGCAGTCTGCTAGACAAAGTACTAAATCTACCCGAAAATGTCATTATTTGCCTCTCAGCCATGATCAGCCATATGCAGGAATACGGCCTTGAGCATGTCTTCGATCTTACAAATTACTTTCAGCCCTTCTCGGCGAGGTCTCACATGCTTTTAAATGCCAATACCCTCTCAAGTCTGGAAATATACCAGAATCAGACAGATCATACAACGAAAGGGAGCTTGTTCTGGACATTGGATCGAACACAAACGCGCTTCGGCCAACGACTCCTTAGAAGATGGATTGGGCGGCCTCTTCTTGACAGGTCAAAATTGGAAGAGCGGGTCGGGGCAGTCGAAGAGTTGATCGATGCGGAACAAACATTGATGGTAGAGCGACTAAAGAAAATTCTTTCAAGGTGCAAGACAGATCTCGAGAAGAGCTTGATCAGGATATATTACGGCAAATGCACACGTCCGGAGCTGTTAAGTGTGCTGCAGACGCTCCAAGGAGTTGCCACCGAATTCTCGAACATTACAGCTACTAACACTGGTTTTGCGTCGAAGCTCTTATCGTCTGCTCTGACTTCCTTCCCGTCGATTTTGACATTGGTAACGAGCCAACTGGATAAAATCAACCTACATGCTGCGAAGAATAACGATAAGTATGCATTTTTTGAGTCTGATGCCGAGACAGAAGATATCAGTGACCACAAACTTGGTATAGCCTCCGTAGAGCAAAGTCTTGATGACTTTCGAAAAGCCGCTGGCGAAAAATTAGGCCGAAGAACTCCTGTCAATTATGCAACCGTTGCTGGGATCGATTTCCTGATCGAGGTAGAAAATTCTTCTGCGGCAATCAAAAGAGTTCCTGCTTCATGGCAAAAGATATCAGGAACGAAGAAAGTGTCGCGTTTTCACCCTCCTGAAGTTGTCAACTTCATTCGGGAACGGGATCAGCACAAAGAATCTCTAGCCGCGGCCTGTGATGCTGCCTTCGGTAATCTGCTAGCCGAGATTGCCCAGTCGTATTCGGATCTCCGCGAGACCATACAGTCTCTTGCCGTGTTAGACTGTCTCCTATCGCTTGCGGCAGTGGCAAGCCAACCAGGCTATGTGAAACCGGCATTCGTCGCCGATATGAAGCTAGAGATTACCGGTGCTCGTCATCCTATGATAGAGCAAATTCTGGTTGACCCTTATGTCCCTAATGACACTAACCTTTCCATGTCTGGTACTCGGGCGGTGCTTCTGACTGGCCCTAACATGGGCGGCAAGTCAAGCTATGTGCGGTCGATTGCTCTTGTGTCGATCATGGCGCAGATTGGCTCGTTCGTCCCTGCCCAGTCTGCTACTCTAGGACTTCTGGATTCTGTCTTTACCCGTATGGGTGCAGAAGATAATATGATGAAGGGAGAGAGCACCTTCATGGTTGAGCTCGGTGAGACTAGTGAGATTCTAAGAATGGCCGGTGAACGATCTTTGGTTATCCTCGATGAGCTTGGAAGAGGAACAAGCACCCATGACGGCGTTGCCATTGCCGAAGCAGTGTTGGACCACGTCGTCAGAACATACAAAGGCTTGTGTTGCTTTATCACCCATTATCAGAGTCTAGCAAGGATGGCAGAGAGATTTGAAGGCGAACATCTGAAGAATCTGCATATGAAATTCCATGAGGAAATCCTGAGAGTGGATGGGGGTAAATCTGTCGATTCGAGGATCACCTTCCTATATGAAGTCGGTGAGGGAACAGCTCATCGCTCTTATGGGTTGAACGTCGCAAGGCTGGCCAACGTTCCGGACCACGTCATTAAAGTGGCGGCGGAGAAGAGTGAGGAATTGGAGCTGCAAATGAGAGGCAAGAGAGCGCGAGGGTTAATGGGAATGCTGGACGGAAGCACAAATGAAACAGAAGCCGAAAATCAAGACACCCAGTGGATAGAAGGTTTGATTGAGGGTATTGAACAGCTGTGAGAATTGGTTCGTCCCAGCTTCATTTCAGCTGCTCACTTCCTCATACCCAGTCTAGTCTACATACCTAGGTAGCAACGCCCGTGTTGAAGCGATGTTCTTGCATAGTCTGTGTACTCAGGCTCACACTTGTACCATATCCAAGTTGATCAAACATTGGGAACAGATTGTTATCTTCATACTCATGCTTTTCCGCGGTTATGCTTGTGATAGATCTCTCGTGCAGTGTGCCCGCACGCTCGTGTCTCGAAACTTTGACTGCTTGCGCCAAGCCTTGCAAGGGCAGTGACGATAAGGTTTTCGGTTGCGGTGGTCGTTGCATCAAAATTGCAACCCCACCAAAAACGTAGCGATGCATCTCGACATTTGCATGCTGCTGGCTCAGCTTGAATGTTGTGATGCCAGAATTCGATTGGCACTCAATCTGCGAAGCCGACCTAGGACTCTAACAAGATCTCTCAAGGACGCTTCGAAGGAACTCTGATAAGAATGAAAGCGTCGTTAGTCGGTACACCCGACCTGGACCATCGACCGCGGCATGAAAGGATGGACACTTCAAGGTCTCGTCACGCCGACGGCATAGGAGGCAAAGAGCGCGATGTCGAAAACAAGCCTACAGGCGAGCCTACATTGCATTCAAAGTCCAGGATCGATCACTTCACCTGGGCATGGTATTGCTCGACCATGGCTACCGGAGGGCTAGCCTTGCTTCTGTCTTCTCAACCATACGCCTTTCGCGGGTTGATGACAGTTGGTACTGTCGTCTACATTTTCAACCTGGTTCTCTTCTGCAGTATTTGTGCCGCCATTATTACTCGATTCGTCCGCCGTCCAGGGTCATTGGGAAGATCTCTTAGACATCCCACAGAGTCCCTTTTCTTCCCTACATTCTGGCTATCCATTGCAACCATAATATCGGGTATGCAGAAGTATGGTGTTCCTTCAGCTGGACCATGGTTGGCGGTGGTGATCCGGGTACTTTTCTGGATGTACGTAGCCTGTACCTTCTTGGTTGCGGTCTTCCAATACTGGTTCCTTTTCACGGCCAAAAATCATACAATCAACGACATGACTCCCTCTTGGATCTTACCTGTCTTTCCTATTATGCTGACAGGTACCATTGCGAGTGTTTCGGCAGGCCATCAACCCTACTGGTCTGCGCTGCCGATGATTGTCGCGGGTGTTTCATTCCAAGGCCTGGGAATGACGGTTTCAATTCTGATGTATGCCAATTACGTCCGGAGACTAATTCAATATGGCCTTCCGTCTCCAAATGTGCGGCCTGGGATGTTCATTGCAGTTGGACCTCCCTCATTTACCGCGTTGGCGTTCATCGGGATAGCAAGGGCAATACCTCGAGATGCCAGCCCTTTTGGAGACCCCGTTATCGCATACGAGGCTCTGAATGTGGTGGCCGATTGGAATGCGGTACTTCTCTGGTCGGTCAGTCTCTGGTTCTTCGCGATATCGCTTGTCAGCGTGCTTGCAACGGTGAAGGAGATGAGCTTTCACTTGACGTGGTGGGCTATGGTCTTTCCTAACGTAGGGTTTACAATCGCTACAATTGAGCTTGGGAAGGTCTTCCAAAGTCCCGGCGTCAAGTGGGTCGGCTCAGCCATGAGCATACTGATTGTAGCCATGTACCTGTTTGTGCTCGTACATAATGTCATGGCTGTCGTGAAAAAGCAAATTGTTTACGAGGGCAAGGACGAAGACGCTTGAGCTGACTACGCCAGAAGATGCGTGCTTTTTACCATTGGCCGTTATCTGTCTTCTCGCCATCCGATGTTAGCATGTCCTGTCTTGTTGAAGCAAGCTGTTCTTAGCTCTGACGCCCGACACGTCTAGCAACGAATCACGGTCATTTTCGGCAACCAGCGGGTTGACCTTGCTTTTGCATGGTCTCAATTTCTCACAAAGACCAAGCGATCACGCCTCAATCGACCTAACCAAGCCAGAAGCAGAGTATCGCACGCTCAATATTACTTTTCTCTCATATCGATTTTTGGGAGCAGGAACCTGGAAAAGCATACATTAATAAGTCGCTTTTTGGCCCCACAGCGATCGTCAAACAAAGAACAAACGAATTTGAAGTCGCTCAAAGATCCGAGGAGAGTCGGGCCCCGACTTCGTAAATAGCTCCGAACTCACGTGCAAGAGCTGAGATTCGGCCCCCACCATCGGAGTCTAAAGGTCCAGGAGCTCCATCCTCCATTCCTTCCATCTCCGAGAATACCACAGCCAGATAATACCAACTTTCTATGCTGCGGCTGTCGATCTGTTTAGCGATTTGATGTCAAAGTTCCTGCTGTTTCCAATCGGACCCTGCCGGACCACGTGGTATTTCCGGGATTTTTCGATGCTCGTGTTCCGTATCGAGAGCACAAAACCCCCCGGAACGTTTTGACACTCTTGCCTCGTTCAACATGCTTTGACGGCAGTGCTGACTGTTCCTGTCAGCTTTGCCGTGGCGAAGAGTAAAGGTATGAAGTCATTGTTTCCCGGGCACTTTCATTCTGGACAAACGGGACGCTGGACGTGAAACACTGTTATGGTTGCGCTAGTTTACTTAAGATCCACGGATGTTTCAGAGTTCAAGGCTCTACAAAAGTCAGCTCTATGCTCGTCTTCTCTTGCCAGGATATGACGTCGGAAACTTGCGGAGCATAACCTTCCCATACGGTATTTATATCTCCATTCGCTTCGCGCCTCTACACAACAACAATCACGATGCACAAACCTCGAAAACAGTCTTATCAAAGCAGCCAGCCACCCCAGCCAAATACTCAACAAACATCTCCAGGAGCCCGAAAAGCCTCCAATGCATTACTCAAAACGCCTCTCCCAACCCACCTTAGTCACGCTCCTGCACCCACTATCCGCTCCCGCGTTTCCCAAACCCCGACCACCAAAGCGCCGACAGTCAGCAACAAACCTCGGGAGCTCGGTGCGCACGTCGTCGCCCGCACCAAGCAGACCCCGCTTGGCTCGGGCTTCTTCGTCTCATTGGTGATGAGTCCTGACAACGCCTGGGTCTCTACTCTCGTCACAGAGTCCTCGCGTGACACTTCAAGCTGCAGCTTTTTCCTTGGCAGGGCTGGAAAGGGTATGTAAATCGGGGTGTACTGAGGATGAGGAGGCGTTTTTCGGCATTGGTCGGGACAAAAGTTGGGCGTGTAGTCATATGAATTCGGCGATGTTAGAATCTGGTTGGTTTGCCGGGAAACGTTTTCTTTGACACAGTACGGCGTCCATGATAGTTTACTTCAGTGTAGAGAAAATGGGTGCAGAAAGGGGGCAACGACGACGACTTGTTGCACTGTATGATAGAATGAGGAATGTGAATGAGTGATGAGTTCACGGCTAGCATCATGTGTCAGTAGCAGACAAGAGCACTGGTACAGCTGCAGCACGCCACATGCAGTGTAGATCGTTTGGAAAAGATCCATAATTTCGCAGCACTAGGGAACCATGTTTTCCTTGCAAAACCCACAAAAGCAGAGGTACGATGGACGGCAGAGCGAAAGGTCACCCCGACGCCCTCTCCATCTACTTCCTTTTACCCCTGGATACTCTCAACCTTCATTCAGCACCTCCACTTCCCCTTCGCATCTCCCTTGTTCCCACAGAATGCGCACTTCTCCTCCCCTCCAATCCCTCGCTGCTGGACCACGCACTGCTCTCTGCCCTGGCACTTCATCCCCTTGAGCCACTGGAACTCGGTTGCGGAGGTCTTCATGCACCAGAGCTGGAGCACGGTCATCGTTAGCACTATTTAATTGTTGTGGAAGGGTCTTTGGAAGGGGTATAGCGGCACGTACGATCATGTCTCCGGAGCAAGTGGTGCTTGACTTTTGGTACTGGAGCGCTGTGCACGGGTCGTGCTCGTTAGTGGCGAGGGTGCGTGTAGGGCTCATGGAGAGTAGAAGAGCCAAAGCGGCGGGTTTTAGGACGCCTGAAGAGAAATGCATCGTGGTTCTGACTTCTGCGACAAGGTAGGGATGCTCTCTTCGTGGCAGCTGGCACGCAGGTATGGTAAGTGGTCTTGGTAGCAATCGCCCGAGATTGATGAAAGAAGGAGGGCACAAAGACTACACTGTCTGTATCTCCAAGCATGTTGGAAGTGAAAGGATCGAAAGAGGGGTTGATGCAGGAGAATAAAGGAAGAGTCATTATAACGTGTGCTTTTCATACGGTCTGCAATTGAGCAGCGGCCTCTGGCAGTCGACATTCCCCATTGTGGGCTCTATGCACTCCGCCAGCCCTTCGCGGCCGGCGTCTTGCGAATTGTGCTGGCCTTGAAGAGAAGGAGATGCGGGACCTGCCTGTAGATTCATCGGGTGTTTCGGCTAAAAGGAGGCAAGGTGCACGGCACCAAAGTATCATCATTGGGAGGTAAGCGAATCTAGTTGTTCTTGTCAAGCTCGAGACAGCAAATTCGACCATGCTTGCCCGCAAGGAAGGTGTTGGACTCCGTACGCGTAAGGAAATGGAAAGAAATACGGAAATGAGAAACAAAGAAAATTCTGGCACAAAATGACATTCCGAGAATCAAAGAGAAGAGATTACTCTTCCTCGGTGACCACCTCACCTACCATACTAAGTATTTGAGCCACTTTTCGCGAGTGTGAAGCTCCTTGTTGACATTTTGGGCACTGATATCGATACATCCTCTTGATGAATTTGGGACGGCACAATGCGTCGGAACCAGGGAGTTGGCACGCTTTTTGCTCGTTCTCGGCAAAATGTGTACATGAGTAGGTCCACTCTATGTTGAGGCACATCTTGCACGCTAGGAAGGTTTATCTTACGATGGGATTGAAGGGCGGGAGAAGTAGAAGCTGGAATGTTTAAATACCCTCGGTTTCATAGCAGAAACATTTTGCATAGATCACCTCATAAAGACCGTCTTTGTTCAGCCGCTAAAGAAGAGGACATTATTGACCCAATGTCAAGTAGACGAGAACGAGTAGCAAGTTCTTTGTTAAGGTTCTTGCTCTTAATAGCATTGTTTAAATTTAGCGAAACGGTTGCCGGGGCAACGAATAGGGCAGCCAGATTTTGCCATCCCTTCAAGCAACGCCTGTCCAGATTTCTTGTGCGAGACAGAGACACCTTTCTGGAGCATCGCCACGTGCCCCCCTTGAATTTCTCAAAACGGCTTGATCTCCCATGAGTCCAATCAGCCTCGGGCAGGGCAACATGGCGAGGCTGCATGAGAAGAGCACCGATCTAGCTAACCCTGCTTGTGTAACATTGTTCAGCCTCACTAAGCGCCCGCAAAAAGGACCTTACACCAGCTGTGATCATCCATCCTGTGTCCTCAAATATGTGACATCTCCATCAACATTACCTTGCTGTGACATAATTTCGAAGAGATGATACTCACTCCATCTCACCTCGGTCACCGGCTTTGCCACCTTTTGCGCTGATCGATGGCCAAGCCATAGTGCGGCAAAAAGACTTCAAAACCCCTTATCAGCTCGCTTTCCCTCTACGTCAGAATTTCTTCGAGGATGCTGGAGACGTCGCACAAGAAGAGAGAACTAGGAGAAGATTCGCCCGAGATTTCTACATCGTTGTGCAAACGGTGTCAGATCGGCGTCTGGGGCAAGTATGGTTGGAAAGCTTTGAATCCTGGAAAGGTCGTCGATCCTGATTTGGGCGAAGCACACCCAATTTTCACATACAGGGCTACCTTTGAGGATCTCAGGGCCTCTGTCCAAGCGTGTTGTTGGTGGTGTGAGCTTCTTCTCGATCGATTGCTTCCATATGAGCCAGATTCAGGTTCTGGGGATCCCATGATATTTACCGTAAAGCTTGAAGCACCTCCTGGCGTCTCCCCCATTCGAATTGATAGAGCCAGCGTGCATATTTCAGGAACCTTTAAAGGACTCAGAGCTGGCCATCCTCTAGCCGCAATGTTTCTCGATGTTGGCGTAGCTACAACAATTGGTACTGTGCTTGTCCAGAGAGAAACCACTGAAATAGAAAGAGCACTGCTAATTTAGGAAATTATAGACTCAACAATGGATTATTTCACCAAGGTGACGAGCGAGAATAAAGCAAGCTTCTCCGCGTCTCTTGCGCGACAATGGCTCCGCGAGTGTTTGGAACATCATCCCAAATGTGATATGGACGAAACACAATATCTTCCACTCAGGGTTCTCGACATTATGCCTGATCATAATGGGTTGCCAAACCCATCGATCCGGTTGAAATGCAACAATGAGGGAGATATTGGTAGCTATGTGTTCCTGTCTTATCGATGGGGCGGCACGCAACAAATGGCTCTAAGGCATAGTCTAATGGAGTCGTTCCAGGAGAACATTCCAGAAGACATGCTTCCACATACTCTAAAAGACGCTGTTGAAGCTACCCGTTGTCTTCACATTCGGTACTTGTGGATTGACGCGCTTTGTATCATTCAAGATTCTCCGGATGATTTGGTGAAAGAAATTGCTAAGATGTCTGATTACATTCGACGAGCTACTGCTATTCTTCAACCCTCGGGCTTGACGTCTGTACATGAAAAATTTCTTACTGAATCTGTTGAAGATGATGACTGCCACGTCCTCAAGAATTTGAACATACGAAGGCCAAAATTTATGGAATTGCAGCTAACTTCAGCAAATGGAAGATCCCAACCAGTGTTTCTGGAAGCGGAGCCGCGGTGGTATGTCCCTCATCTAGAACCACTACATTCTCGAGGCTGGGTTCTCCAAGAACGCCTACTTTGCCCTCGAGTCCTAATTCTCCCATCCGTAGGGGGAATGGTTTGGCAATGCAACACGACAGAAAAAACGAATGGAAAGCTTTTGTACGGCCATAACAATGAAAGAGGCCGGGGCCGGTTATTCCCGCCTTCTTCTATATCACGCTCCCGGTACCTTGAACACGACTTCAAGTATTTAACTCCTTGGGAAGTCCACGAGTCATGGTTGAAGATTGTGAAAGACTACATGCGACGCGATCTCACTAACCCAAATGACAAACTTGTCGCTGTTGGCGCTCTCGCAAGAACCTATGCAGAAAAATATGGAAAATTTCTAGGATCATATTGTGCTGGCCACTGGTATAAGTTCTTGGGCGAGACTTTGGCCTGGCAGGCGATCAGAGGGCCGGAAACTCCCGTGTATTCGAATCGAAAACAAGGGCCGTCATGGTCTTGGGCTAGTGTAGAGAAGGGTGAGTTTGTCCATCTTGGAACCCATCGCCACAAATTTCACCCTTGGATGGAAGTGCTCGGGTGTGAAACAACCCTTGCCTCCTCTGACCTTCCGTACGGTCAGGTCATTTATGGAAAATTGACTGTTCGCACGGTGATAATTGAACTAGTCTGGTATAGTCTGCTCCTATACGAAGTATCGCTCCCCTACTATGCCTCCGCCGCTTCGCTTTACTTTGCAGATGAGCCTCCCGCTGCGGATCTTGCTTTGGGCAGCGGATATCCGGACCGTGACGATCGCGCTTACATCAACCCGATAATCGTGTATTACGCTCCCCTCGATGACTGGGGAGGGTTGCTTCTTTCGAAAAAGCAAACACAAGATAGCCAGATAGATGAGGAAGTGTTTATTCGTGTCGGTCATGGTTTGCTTTCGCCCGCTGCCGTAAAGAGGGGAGCAGAACTGTACGAGCATTGGCAACGGAGGGTGATCGTGATTGAGTGAGGTCATGGCACAACCGGGGAGGCAGAAGAACCTATCATTAGTATATCTATAACACCCAAGACAAGTCAAATGAATCTGACTTTCATGTCTTGCCATCTATCTCTAATATCCGCTTTCAGGCGATCTACCTCTTCGAAAGCAGTTTGTGTTGAAATGTATTCTGCAATGCGCTTATCGGTGCAGATCTTCGTTCTTTTGGCTTGATGGGTTTTCACTAGTATGCAACACTTTCGTCCAGCAAAGAGCAATCGGCGGCCTTTGTTGTCTATGAGCGAGGACCGAGAGACGCCAATCTCTCAGTCTGCGGGAATATCCTGGGACGTGAATAGTACGGACATTTGCTGCATCGGCGTTGTGTGTGTATTGACTCGTTCACTTGTTATCTTAAGGCGACATGCGTTAGACAGTAACGGAAAAAAAGCCCGACGACTCTGAGGACCTGCAAGTGAGAGGATGATAGGTGGTATTGCCAAGCCTGCAATGCTATAGCAATCATCTTGGTAGACCTTGGTGGAATACGCTACCAAGGTCAAGCCCACTTGATCTTAATACTCGTCCATATCTTCACCTCTAATATCTATCTGTATCTGTAGATATAGGGAGCTCTTATTCCCCTCCTTCACATTGCAGTTGGCTAAATCAAGCAATAGAAAAAGTCTTCATCTGACAACGAGTGGGCAGTCTTGGTGATCCAAAACAAAGGCACAGGCATCATTGGCGCGTAGGTGGTAACCCAAAGCGCCTTCTCTAATGATAGAGCAACAGAACTTCAAAAGGGTTTCCGTCCGATCGCCACAAAAAACTCCATTGCTTCATGAACGTCGTCATTCTCATCTGCGAGCGACCGTAGCTCGCGTAACCATTCCCTTCTGGCAACGTCTATCCTACCCTCGGTTCTAAATTCCGAATACAGAGGAACGCTGACGGTCTTTTGGAACCAAGCTTCCATCTCGTCTTTCTTGTAGGTCCTCGATCCATACTCACGACTGACAAAGACCTGCTCGCATTCCAAGCCAACGAGCTCGAACTTTTCTTTAAGCGAGTACAACGATTCAATCCAACCCCTGTCATCAGGAATCTCGTCACGCAGACCGCAAAGCGGTGCAATCTTCGCGAAGATTCCCGTATTGAGCAACGCCCTCGTACTTGGCACGTCCGCAATCAGCCGTCCGCCCGGTTTCAAAAACTCTACCCAGTGTCGCAGCGTATTGTCAATGCTCTTTGGGAACGGCAATGCAGAGCAGCAGGTGATAATGTCAAAGCTGCCAGGGGAAACACCGTCCGCTGCGAGGCCCCGGAGATCCGTTATGTCTCCCTGAACGAACTTTGTCCGTGAAGACACGGCTGTTCCCATTGAAGACGATTTTTCCTTCGCCTGGGCCAGCATCTGAGTCGAGATGTCGACGCCGATAACCTCGCCGTCGGATCCGACACCTTCGGCAGCGAGATTGGCGACTAATCCAGTCCCACAGGCTAAGTCTAGCCATTTCTCCCCTCCGCGCGGCGAGATGTATTCAAGATAGTCTGCTGCCTGTTGAGGGTGGAACGAATCGTCGTAGGATGCTGCACGAGAATCATAATATGCCGCAACATTGACAGTATCTTGATCGAATGTCTTCGTCATTTTAGAAAGAGGCCTCTTCCATTGACAAGATGTTGATCTAGAGAGAGGAGATCCCGCAAGAGGGAGGGTTTGGGCAAAAATTATGCGAGATCTAGGCGCGATGGTAGAATGCTTCTGCCTGGTCTATCTACCAAGGTACCTCGATCCTCATACATTTCATATGGAAATATAAGTACTTGTGGCGGGGCTTAGCCAGGCACTAAGTTGATTCTTCCCTACCTATCAAGTGCCTCAAACCGCGCTCGATTTTCTTGCTCAGTCTGCAACGCGATAGCAATGATCTTGGTAGACCTCGGTGGACTAAGCAACCAAGGCCAAGCCCACGTGATCTTCTTAATAATTCATACTTTCCTCCTCTAGGATCTATCTGTATCTTCAAATCGTTGAACCACTCCACAATCCCACGTCCTACAGCTCAACGACAATCTTCTTCGCACTAACTCCCTGACTGGCCCGGTCTAACCCCTCCTGCAACCCCTCCAGCCCCTTCGCCACCACCACCGGCTCCGGCAAGCACTTCAACACCCCCTCGCGCAGCGCCTGTGGCACCCACTTCCCCCACACCCCTTCCACCACGTCCTTGCTGTGCGTAATCGCCGGCGCAAACACCATCGGCTTGACTATGACTCCCTCCGGCGCCTTGAAGTCCTCGGGCGCGCTCAGCACCGTGCCGACGGTCCCTCCGCCGAGGTTGGCCCCGATCTGCGCGCCCGGCGTGAGCGAGGGTTCCAGGGAGATCGCGTCGAGGACGCCGAGGAACTTGGTGCCGGAGGATTTGACGGCGGCGGTGACCTGCGAGACGACGTCCGAGGTGGAGTGGTCGAAGACGTGCGCGGCGCCGACGGATTTGAGGAGCGCGTGGTTGTGTGGGGAGGCTGTGGCGAAGACGGTTAGGCCGCTGGCGACGGCGAGCTGGATGCCGGCGAGGCCGACGGAGGAGGAACCGCCCCAGACGAGGATACCAGAGCCTTTGCCGGCGGAGTTCGGTGGGCTGGACGGGAGGGGAAGCGCGAGGGTGTCTTGCTGGTACAGCACGCAGGCGGCGGTGCTGATGGACAGGGGGAGGACGGTTGCGTGGGTGAACGGGATGGAGTCAGGGATTGGAGAGACCACGGAGCTGGGGACGACGGTGTGAGATTGGAAAGAGCCGTAAGCGGGATCCATGTTTAAGAGTTGGATAGCGTGGCTAGTTCAGAGACGTCAGAAGAGGACGGGAATAGCGTGAAGAAGCTGAAAGGGAGAATTACGCCATGACACGGTCCCCTTTCTTGAAATCCGCGACGCCCTCGCCTACTTCATCGATGACTCCAGCGAGATCGCAGCCGAGGATATTAGGGTAGTGGGGGATAAACAAGCCTTGTAGCGATAATTATAAGCGCGATACTGTCATTCGATAACCATTCCTACCTTCTTCCTATCATGTCCATTAGCGTTAGATATGCCAAGTTGATACACACGCATGATTCGAGGATTTGCCTACCTGAATCTTCCAGTCCACGGGATTGATAGCGACAGCCTTGTTGACGACCAGGACTTCATCTTTTCCGGGCTTCCATGCGGTCGCTTCTCGTACAACGAGAGGTTTCGCTAGCTTGGCCTCGATCCAGGCGGCCTTGTGGCTCATGGTGATAGAGAGTTCTTAATGCTAGGGGATAAACTGAGTTTAATTGGATTCTACAGGTAGAGAGTGAATATTGGAGTGTTGTTCTAACACACTTTACAATGAAGCGAATTGAAGAAATGATCTAGCATTTCTAAATGCCTCTCCCCGAGGACGCGGGTAAATTCCATCCTAAAGCCCGCTGTTGAGATGTATGACGTGCGACTTTGTCAGTGGACCTAATATTGGATTGCCGAGCTTGCAGAATGTCATGCAGAAAGCTTCGCCAAAGCCAATATCATCGCCTGCGACGTGTTGATCAGATAAGAAGGAGGTCATCCATGTGAACGCCGGAGGTGAGCGAACCAGAGGATTAATAGCGGTACTCTGTTTAAATCTCCGAAAGGCCCAATCGAGTGGTTTTGAAGCCTCTTCAGCCTTGATAAAGTTGGGAACGCCCACGCCAAAGTAGCAGCCAAAATCAAACACCGTTACGATTTGTAATCAAGCCCAGAATCTTGAAACCACATTGCAAGGCTATTCAGCGGCGTGGAATTGACTGATCGTCGGCGTTAATACTATGATAGACCTGATGCGGCGGATGATCGGAAGAAGGATCGGAGTTACATGTCCCTGGACCCTCTCAGCGGACCTTTTCCTGGGCACTCGCATACACTACCTTTACCTACGAAATCACAGATGGAGCAGTTAGGACCTGTCTACGGAGACAGCATTTGACCAAGTATCGGAAATAAGCTGTCACTAGCGACAGATGCTGACTCATCTCAACCTATGTACATGTTTCGAAACCGCTGCGTTAGTCTTCGCGTCCTAACATCACCTCCCGGATGCAGCGATTGCAGCAACGTGATTCGTTACTAGTTGCGTCCAGAGGGATGTCCCATAATAAATCGTATTCCCATCCTGACTTGTCTGGCCCGTGCTCAATGTATCCCCATCCTGCCAGAACATGTCTCCCGCAACCCCTGTCGTCTTCAGCGCGTCGGTCTGCCAAGGGCCCATTATGCTCGCATCATCGTTGTATCCGTACTCTTCAAGTAGACATGGCTTGTTCGCTGCAACGCAGGCCGCGCCGTGGGAGGAGATCCAGCCCGGTGGGAAATTGGTGGCATCTACGCCCCAGGAGCCAGGGTACATGTGGAAGGTGCCGAAGTCGAGAGTGGATATGTTGAGGTTCTGGGAGAAGGCCACGCCTTCGCCGGTGCTGTAGGGGTAACTGCCGTCTCCGGCGCTGGGGTTGAAGCCTTCGTCGCCAAGAGTGACCATGTGGTTCGAGTCAAGGCTCTTGATATACGCGGAGGTCGTCTTCGCCCAGTTATAGACCACGTCGGTAGAGCAGCCATTGCAGCGAGGTTCATTGGCCAATTCCCAGGCAAAGACGGCGGAGCTAGTCTTGTAGCGTGACACAACAGCAGCGATGTACTTCTGATACTGAGCCTGGGCGGCAGCGCTGGTGTAAAAGGCTTGTTGGTTGGCTAACCCGAAAGCACTAACGTAGGCCGGCATGCCGCCGTAGTCCGACCAGTTGTTCACGAAGTTGATGATGAGCTTGATGTTATGAGCTTCGGCAGATTGAACAACATAATCGAGGCGCTGAAGGCCATTGGCGCCTGTGTTGATGGTAGAACCACTCTTGGAGAGGTATTGGTAATAGACTGTTCCAGAGCCAGGGACTGAGGTGACGTCGTTAAAGCCCCAAACACGGAGGACTTTGATACCGGCAGTTTGGAGGTGACCCATTACAAGATCAACGTCGGCGTTATTGGTGAGGAAGCCAATCCAATAGCTGTTCGTGCCTGCAAAATAATTGCTCGCGCCATCGATAATGAATTTTGTTCCAGATGCGTGAGAAAAACCGGAAGGAGTGCCCGTAGTTGTGGGTTTCATCGTGGCAGAGGTTGAGGTTTTGCTAGCCGTTGAGGTCGCTTTCGTGCTAGTACTCAACGTAGTGGAGACTTTACTAGTGGTGGGGGAAGCGCTTGATGCTTAGAATTATAAGCCAGTGTACAGTCTGCCTACAGATTCTTCTCACCCGTTCCTGGAAGGCATTGCGAGTAATAAGCGTTTTGGTAGACACATGTCCAACCGCTCACACATGTGGTAGCTCCGGTCCAGCCAGTCCCGCCACCTGAACAGCATTGTTAGCTCGGAAAGCAAAAACCTTTAGGTAATGGTGCTGGGAAGCTCACACTGGCCATAACCGGACTGTTGGGCGTACACCGCCTCAAGAAAAGCAAGAAAGAAAGCTGCGGAAAGCTTCATATTCGGAAAAAGTCTATTCAAAATATACACAAGAACTGAAGGATCATACGAAGGAGCGTTAACAAGGGAATGAAGCCGTATTTGAAGGTAGAACAACCGACGGTTCCTTATGGACCACGGAAAAACGAAGCTTTTCGAAGTTGAGGTCTAGGAATCTAGAAGAAAAGCGTGCAAGCTAGGCATTAGCCACTCGTAAACAGAGAAACATGCGAGCCAGAATTTCCACTCTTTTTTTGCTTTCTGAGCTTCGCCATGGGACAGGCAATCTCATATCCCGCTCTCAATATGGTAAGCGCGGAGCTCAGATTAGACAGCGGGATTCGACTCGGGTGGCACCGCATTCTATATTGTATTTAGCTTCCGAGTAACATGTTTCAACGATCAATGCAGGGTCATGGCTAGACTGTGTAGGGTCCAGACATTCTCAAGAAGTGGAGTCGGACGTGACATCTCTATGGCAAGATGAAAGAAGGAAGAGTGGACCAATCGGATGTGTTTTGAGCCCGTTGAGCGATGCTTTGCAGTGCCTCGAAGTCCTCGAAACAAGAGCAATTCTCTCGGACAGCGTGGGCGAGATCCGTGAGCCGTTGGATGGTCAATTTGGATTCTTCCGTGTGCTCTACGCGATTCATAAAATGACGGGAAATTCGATGTCCGGGTTTTCCTTCCCGCGCCAAGTTTTTCCGCGCCAAGGGCAGGGATGACACGGTGCGGTTCATGTATCGCAGACGCCGAACCTTCCTACGGTAGATCAAGATCACATGACTATTATGGGAGGACTTGTAGTCGCATCTATACCCGTTTCTAATCTAGTGTCTATATTAGGACTCCATGTCTTTGAGGCGTCTTCCAAGCTACATCCCTCTATTTCTTCGACTTGAAAAGTCCAAAGAAACCGTCTATGGCCTTTGCGGCAGTCCCAAAAAGCCATCCCAGGCCAAAGCTCCACTGCCTCACACGAACCGTGTAGATGAAGAAGTATACCAAGGCCCAATTGCTCACACAAAACCCTAAAAACACGCCAAAGTCTCTCCACTTGTCGCTGGGGTGTATGTTGATGGTTTGGAGATACTCGGGACCGGTCGCGTACTGGCAGTAGCCACAGTTGGCCGTCGCAGACAGATTGCTGAGGTAGCCATGACCCATACTTTGCACATATGAGCCAGCGTACTCGCCACATGTCTGGCCAGGAGGAGGATTGAAGAGCGTCAGCTCGGAAGGTGTGCACTGGACCGTAAGATCACGAAGAGTAGCGGCGAGGTTACCGCCAATATCTGCACAGGTAAGCTAATGGTTACAAATGCATTGTGGATGGAGCTTACAGTAAGTTGACGGAATAAGGTAGTAGGTGAAATAACGCCAGATGACAGGCATCTGCGCCCACGGCCGGACAACGCCGTTCATCAATCCCATGTTCACAAAGAAAAACGGCAAAACGTTAGAAATTACCGTGAAGCTCGGGGCAAAGGCGCAGATCCATTGACCCCAGCTGGCCATGAATATAAAGAAGAGCATCGTCATCAAAAAGACGTACCCAGCTGTGGAGCTGTCTGTAGGTAGGCCAGCAGGATAGTACCAGCAAAGCCAATAGACAACTCCACAAATGATCGATATCGGTATTTCAACGACAATCTGCGCAGTACAGAAAGCAATCCAGCCGTAGATACGGCTTGGATACTCCCTTGCCTCCCACAAGGCTCTATTCATATAGAATTTTGGCACCACTGCGTTCAGAATCGTTGGCGGAATCAAAAGGACCAGGAAGGGACTAAAGAGTCGGTCTTGGAGGTATGTGATAGAGTTTCCGAGTTGCCAAAAAGTAAAGCCATTGAAGATACCAATAAGGATGCTTGTAAAGAGCTTGCCATATTGATATGATGGTTCACGCCATTGCTGGATGAATGTACGTTTCGTGAGGAGCACAGTCTGCCGCCAGACAGGCGCGGCAAATTCATGCAGACTCTTCGCCTCTGGAGCTGGGATTTTCCTGCGTTCGGACTTAAGGGATTCGATCTCTTCAAGAAGCTGCTTGTTCTCCTCAGATTCTCGCCATTCTTTGTTCCAATCCCGTCTTTTCCCGTCTTCACCGCGTGTTCCACCCTTGGCCGCCGTTTCGAGAATGAATTCGGCAACGTTCTTTTCAGGAGGGCAGACAGTTCCACGATCAGCGAAGTATTTTATCACTGCGGAACCATTGTCACCGACTGGTCCGAAGTAGAAAATCTGTCCACCAGGATTGAGAGCTAATATTCTGTCGAATTGTTGGATTAGGATTGAAGAGGGCTGGTGTATAGTGCAAACTATGGCTTGTCCAGCATGTGCAAGCTTCCGCAAGAAACGTATAATGTTATAGGCGGACTGGCTGTCGAGACCGGAGGTTGGCTCATCTAAGAAGAGCAGTAGAGACGGTTTTGCTGCGAGCTCGACCCCAATGGTAAGTCGCTTTCGCTGCTCTACACCGAGAGACATGATCAAAGCGTCCTGGATGTCTTGTAGCTCCAGCAAGTCAATAATCTTCTCCACATAGTCCAGCTTCTCTGGATCTGGAATATTCCGATCCTGACGGAGCAAAGCCGAAAAGACTAGGGCTTCACGAATGGTCTGTGTACCATCGTGAAGATCCATCTGCTCGCAGAATCCAGTACCTCGCTGAAAGTCTGGTCCAAGTGGACGTCCGTCAATCAGCATCTCACCTGATACCACGCCGAGCGACTGTCGCTGAGCCAAAGTATTCAGCAGCGTTGTCTTGCCTGCTCCAGATGCGCCCATGAGCGCAGTCATAACTCCCGGCTTTGCCCAACCGTGGACATCATCAAGGAGCTTCCGTGTTCCACCTTGGTAGGGGACGCTGTAATTGACATCCTTCCACGTAAAGATACTCTCGCTCCTGGAGATGTCAGTAATCTCCGCATCTTTGTCGTTAGAATTGGGGCTTCTGGTTGAGGTAGAGCTACTCTGCGGATCTTTGGTCTTTTCCTCATCGTTCGCTTTGGCGTCCTGATCTAACATTTTCTTTGCTGTTCTCGACCTCTTGAAAACGAGCGCTCCTCCACCTCCGCCTGTGAAGGAGAACACTTCTGCGGCGATGGCGGTCACCAGAATGTAGAGCGCTGTAAAGGCGATGACCACTCCAAAGTTTCTCCAAAGATGACCCCGCGTGTAGTTGTAATTTGATTGCAAGTACTGCGAGCCCGGGATACTGATTTGACCGAGGCGAGCGCCTGTGAGCGTGCAGCTTTGATAGGGCTGACGAGCACCGGGTCCTTGAGGGAACAGCATCGAGGGGTCACATGCTATGTCTCGCCCGCTGAATTCATTAGTCAAAACGCCTTCGAATGCATAGCTGAGTGGATTGATGTAATACAGCCATCCGAACCAGATATACTCATGTATGAGCTGAGGTTTTGGTATCACATATCCAGTGTATATGAGCATCAGATTGAAACCGATCCCGGAAAACCTGACCGCGTCATCGAGGGTAGGTGACAGGGCTGCAAACATGCGATACAGTGCTGTAAGGCATATTGTCATCACATAGACAAACAGCTCGTAGATGAAGAACTTTGACACATCAACATCCAGGTTGCTCATGAAATACATGATGATCCCGAAAACAGAAACTTGTATCAGAAGAATGGGAAGATCCAGTAGTACGCGTGCTATAACAACAGCTGACGGCCGATAAAAAGCGTAATCATGATGTCGAGAAATAACGGCACGCCCGGATACGGCTTTCATTAACTCACTCAATTGGAGCCAGCCAAGAAAGAGGATTGACATGAAAAGGGCACCGCCCCGCGGAAATGCACCGGATGAATCTAGACTCTCGCCGTAGAAGAGAGAACCAACGATGAGGCCAATGGAAATGATGATGAAAGCTTTGGTGTAAAGTGTAGCTTTATCGCCCCAGTAGAGCCAAAATTCACGCAAAGTGCATGCCCACACTTGCCGCGCAAAGGAAACAGTGTAGCTCGAGCGCGTCGACACATGCTTGCTTTTACTCTCACCAACGGCTGCTTGAAATTCTCGTGCGTCGGCCAACTCGCTTTGTTGTAGCTGCTGCTCGTAGTCTTTCACATCTACCAATAGTTGTTTATACCGATCCGATTGTCGGAAAGCCTGTTCGAGCTCTTCTGCCGTCTTTGGAGCCTCTAGCTCACGTCCAGGCTGAAATTGCCGTTCGTTGGGATCACCGATGGCCGTCAGAAAGTCGGCGGTAGTCTGTCGATGCGGGCTGAAGAAACCAAGATTTTCGAAATATGACTTTGCCTCGTTTGCTGGACCCTGGTATATCATTCTACCATCCTCGATGATAAGAACTTTGTCCATTAGCTCATAAATTTCTTGTCCAGCTTGGTAAAGAGTCACTAGAGTCGTTCGGTTTGAGACGTCCGTCATTACTCTCAGAGACCTTGCATAATCTAAGGCGGTTGATGCGTCAAGGCCACGGGTAGAATTGTCCCAGCACACAACTGAGGATTTGGTAGCGAGTGTCTCTGCGATACTCACACGCTTGCGCTCGCCTCCTGAAACGCCTCTCACATATTCATTCCCTACCAACGTTGCAGCCGTATGCTTGATGCCGAACATTCGAAGAAGTGCATCAATAATCACGGGGATATCGCCGGCATAGTGTTTTTTAGTCTTGTTCATTAGGGAAAACCTTAAGGTCTGCCAAACGTTCAGATTTGGAAGGTGTTGATCATCTTCATGGTTGTACACAACTTCACCTTTATAGAAGCGTCGCTGTTCCTCGGCAGACATGCCTCCATACGAGACTTCACCGGCGACATTGGCATAGGAAGCTCGATCGTTGGCAATTGCTTTGAGAAAGGTGGTGCAACCCGAGCCTGGCCGACCCAACACTAGCATCATTTCCCCATCCTTTACAACGCCGGTGAAATCGTGTAATAATGTCCGGGTCGGTGGCTTCTGCCCAATATGTAGCTGAGGAATAAATCGACATACGAGGTGATAAAGATCGGGGCCAAACGTTCCAAGAATTGCCTGCGGCAGGTTCTTCGCGAAAATTGCGGTAGCACCGATCCCCCTCACAGTAAGGTTCTTAAACACAACACCTACTTTCTTCGCCGACTCGCCGGCCTCCGTCCTTTTCTCGAAATGGCCCTCCTTCAAGAATCCACCTAATTCAAATTCTTTATCTCCTCCTTCCGCATCATCTGTGCTGGATTCATCGTCACTGGTAGCTGAGTCCTCTGTTCTGGTTCTGGTGGGCTGTCTCTGGCTCCTTGTTCGTTTTGTTGATCTTAATGATAGGCGGCTTTTTGTTCGCACACTTGATGCCCTGCTACGGGTTCGTTCTAAGCTCAACTTCGACAATTCTGAACGGAGCGTTTCGAAACCCTGCATCGCCTCGCCCCGGCTCACAGGTCCACCGATATCTCGTTCTCCCCATGTACCCTCATGGGTCAACTTGAGAGCCGAGTCATTGTCTTCTGTAGCGGAAGCTGACGACTGCCGTTCGTCGGGTTCTAGCTGTGGATTGTGTAACGGAGGCGCAGTTCCTGGAATTGCGTAAGTCTATTGGCGACGGAGGTTAAGGAAGGTCGGGGAACGTACCGTCGGGCTCCGCCCTCCGCCGAAGCATCTCATTTGGCGTGCTGAACATTTTGTCGCTCTCTAAGGGAACATCAAAACGTGGGTATTAGTCAAGAGACAAGAGGAGAGAAATAGTTTAGTAGCTCGAGAAGCTGTAAGGTGCGGGGGTTTAGCGTCGGAGCGGAGAAGAAAAACAACAGAAAAAGGTACAAATCACTTCAATGGCTCAAACAGGAACATATATGTGAAAGGGAAGCAGAGTGATAAGAAACACTAGCGAGATCCATAGGGAGAGAATTCCGGCGATTTGTTGACCGTCTTGATCTCCCGCGCCGGGGGGCCTGTCCACGATGAAGTAGCATTTGTAATCCTGCAGAGCCAGGTATGAATGAGTCAATTCTGATGTCGTGGGGCTCAGGCTGTCCCACACGCAGTGACTGACGAATGCCAGGATGCAGAGGGGTGAAAGTTTCGACTCAATCTGCTGGGAAAGGTTGTTGGAAAATGATGGTGTCATGGTTCGTCCGGTTTGGGCCGGAAAAAGACTCGGTTAGTGGGTCGACGGATTCGGAATTAAGCACCTGGGACCAAAAGCCCGAAGACGCACGGACCATGCCAAGAGAACATGACTCGGAGGAGCGCCAAGCGCCAAGATATCAGTTCTGTAGCATGACTAACGAGGCCAATCTCTCGAGCAAAACCCTCCGTCCCAACGTCGCACAAACGGGCGATCACTCCTCTCTTACAATCCCTATCAGCAGCGTCAGGACAGCTGGAGCCTGATACAAGGAGTCGCCAAGACCGTATTGGCTCACCGACTGGCCTTGTGACGGCTAAACCTGTATTGTATTCTAATACCCTGATGTTGCTATTCTTGTGGCGGTCAGTTTCGGTCGGAATTGACGCACAAGCAAGGGATTCGTGTGCTTTACCATTTATGCTTTCGGACCCTGATCTAGGGTGCCGACTTCGACCCCTGAATGAGTTGGTAACATTCTTTACATCTTTGTGGTACAATCTTCATGGTCCTTGGATCACAGCACTCGAAGGATAAAGTGGAGCTTATCCGTCCTACTCCGATGCCGCCTATCGCAGATAAGTCATTACACTGCTAGAGGTTGAGAACCTTTCAATTTACGGGCGAACGCGCGTCGCATGCTCTTATTTCGCATCCAAGGTATTTCGTTGTGGTTGGCACCCTGCAACTGGCTCACGCCTCTCCATTCTCGCGCGGCTCAAGAATAGGCTCAATTGCAGCTGGTTATAGTGCACTACTGTAGCTATCATACCGATTGAAACCCTGCTCTTTTGTCCAAGTAACACAGCTTATGCTTCATGGACACATGTCAGTAGGTAATACTGCAATGGCACGAACCTATTACTTAAGGAGCCAGAGACCTCTATCAAGCTGAGACATTGAGGCATGAACATCCTACCGTTTCCAGACTCCTAGCACGCTGAAATCATCACATGTATCGGCCCTGCCGCTCTGTAACGTCGATCTTCAATCCCGCTACAAGCTGTTAGAGAGCTTATCTCATCCAGCATTCTGCCATCCAGAAGGTAGGTTTCCGTTCCCCACGTCCCTCTCCTATTCCTCTCTACCGTGGAGAATAGGACCTACTACACAGCTGAGGAGGATTTAGCCATCTCAAATGCTACACGCGCTTAGCTGACCCTATATCGAATGCTGAGCGCCTGTTCACTTTTACAACCCAACCCGGAGATGCAAACAACATATTTGCAGGCCCGGTACAGCCACGCTTAAAACACTGTCTGTTCTAGACGAGAGGGTCAGATCCTGCGGTGGAGCTTCCTGGCACAGTACGGAGCCAGCGGTCACACTGGCTTAATAAGCCAGAAAATCCTCCTCGTCAGGCAATCGGAGTTGGAGCTGTACTGGCGATTGCAAGGACGAGCACGGATCAGCTTTTATTTGCTTAGTTTCCAGGGGCTTATGTGAACCGCACGATCCACTGAAAAGCTGAACCAATGCGCGGAAAGAATAGATCAAAGTCAATGGAACTGGTGTCGAGGACCGCCCGCAGAGCGCATGATGCCATGCTACTACAGGGATCGGGGTATTCGAATTGGGGCATAAATGACCAGTCATGGCACGAGATTGGCCAAAGTTCCCTCTCAACAGCGATAACATACTTCCATTCATAGAAATACCGATGTGAGGACGTCTGGGAATCATCTATCCTTGGAGACGATCCGCATCACGCAGTGGCTACTTACCTGTGCCAGCGCAAGGACCGATCCATTACCCCCGCCGCTCACCTCAGCCAACATGTCCTTCTGCAAGTACTGTGGTCCAATCTACGATTTACTTTCCTCCCAATTTCTACGGGTCTTGAAAGAATGTGAAGAAAAGCCCACAATCTTCAATTAGGAAGGGCAGGTGGACACGTACCAAATTCGTCAACGATGCGTCTCATCTTATGTCATTGACGCTGGCGATTTTCGAAGCGTGGACGACGTTTGGTAGATGATTTTGAGCGGTTACTCACGGCAAGTGGCTGCAGGCATCCATTTTCTTACCAGAATTCCTAGCTTGTTCAGACCAATTCGTCCAGGTTGATTGAATGTGAATGCGAGTGCGAGAGGAGGGATGTGGTGCGAGCATGTCCACTGAATAGCGTTGCAAGCACTGGAAAAGGACTGCGATACCGCATCTCACGGATTTTGGTGCTAGCCGACGCGAAAACTGATTGCCGAGCGGCACTCTTTACCGTTCCAGGCAGACTACAGCGAGTCAAGGCTCTTGAAATAACAGAAGGCTTGTAGACTTGGAGGGTAAGGCTATGTACAAGGTTGAAGACAATGGCTATATACACCGAGAGGCTGCCAGCAAAAGTTTTCAGACATCATCCGCTAGCGCTGCTCATAAACATTGTCCGTATGTCTGATCCTTGACCACACACGTCGTCCCTAGACAATTATGGTTAGCGAAATCAGAGCTATAGATAGGCAACTACTCACCACTAGCACAGTTTGAACTGCCCGTATACGTGTTCCCAAAACACTGCCCATACTTCGCCACCGTTGCCGGAGCCGCGAGTGCTAAGATCTTCTCCGACGCGTGCTCCGCGGCGGAAACGATAAACGCGCTGGGATTCGTGGATCCAATGCCGCCAAAGATGGACGCGTCCACGACAAAGAGATTGTCCGTTCCGTAGACCTTGGTGTTTGTGTCGACGACTGCGGTGCCGGCGACGCCGCTGTGCATCGTTCTGCCGTCGTCGGTGCCCATCTTGGCCGTGCCGACCCAGTGGTTGGCCGTGCGGCTGGATACGGCGATGCCGTAGTTGTTGACGAAATCAGTGACTGAGACGCCCGCGGCTGGCTGTAAGATAGTTAGGTTTTTAACGGTCTTGAGGATATTGAGGATGTTTGTGATTCCGGTCACGACAGCGGCTACATCGTTCGAATCATGGAGGTATGGGAGGGTGGAAATGGACATAGTCATGTCACTTCCAATGGTTGCTCGGCCTCTCGATTTGGCGCCATTACCGAGATACTGACTGAGGGTCATGGACTGGTTATCCGGTGCTCCAAGAGATCCTTCGCATCGAGCGGTCCATTCAAGCTGTCGCTTGACGCCGTCCGCGCCTGTAATGCTCTGGAAGAATAGTGGAGCAATATTCGGCGCTGATTGGGCGATTGGTCCTGTTCTCTTGTTGAGGTAAGAAGTCTTGTCGGCTGCGATTGGACTGGTCCATGCACCGTAATAATCGTAGAACTGAACGCTGGGATGCGAAATGACAATATCGGTGTTCACATGGTCATCAAGATTGTAGCCGACCGGGAGATTGATCCATGACGTGCTGTTGATCATCGTCTTCCCATCACTGGCACTGTTTGCCACAACCTGCAGTTGATCTTGAGGACCGATTCCAGACCTCATCAGAATCCTTGATGTGCCAAAAACACCTGCCGATAGTACCACACGTCCAGTGCCAGCCGTGACGTTGACCACACCCCAATATCCGCCCGGAGCGGATGCGGACACTTCAACGCCGGTAATGTGTCCACCAGAACGGATGACTCTGCGAGCACCGGTGTTCAGCATCATCTTAAAGTTCTTGCGAGCGTTTGCTGTCACCAGGTACGTGGCCATAGGACCTCCACGCTCGCCTCCAGAGTACATGAATGGGCCGAGCGTGAAGACTTTGTCTTTGGAGTCTGGAACACTATTGGCAGTCACATTGGTCCAGCCTGCGCTTGCCAAAGCCCCTCCGATCAAATTATAGCCCCATGGCAGATATAGTTGACCGTCCATTGATGGTTTGTACGTACCCGGAATCCGTGAGAACACCCGGCTAACAGCCGATGATACGTCTGTGCTCTTCCAGCCGGTTGGAAAATTGGTGTCCCAATCTTGGGACGGAGGCTTCCACCAAAGACCAGCGTTAATAGCAGTTCCTCCTCCGAGCACACAGCCAGCCATTGTCAGAACATCGGAGCATGCAATACCTGCAGAGTCATGCCAGATCTGGTTGTCAAGTCCAGGAACATCAAATCGAGTCAAGTTGGTCCCGGAGAGCCAGTCAGGCTTCAGGGTTCCGCCCCATCTACCGGATGATGCTGGCCCACGCTCGATAAGAAGGACGCTCTTTCCAGACTCGGACAGTTTGTCGGCTATTGGTATACCTCCAGCACCGGCACCAACGACGATGTAATCGTAAGTACTTGTTGGAACCGGCGTTCCTACAATGGTTGAAGTTGAGGCTTTGGAGGTGGTAAGGGTGGTTGGTGATGATGTAGGGGTCGTTGTCGGCTTGGTAGTTGTGGGTTTGGACGTGGTACCTCCTCCTCCGGAAGCTGTCTTCGTAGCCCAAGCGGAATAGGAAGCCTGGGTTGCCGATGCAGGAAAGGCGCCGAACAGGTTTTGGTTCTCGTGTTGGATCATGTCGCTGTTTGGATTGGATGGTGTCAATGGGTATTCGTTTGCTTGTGCCCAGCCGATAAGCTGGAAACCAGACGATGTCTGTGAGCTGCCAGTAGTCCCATCAACTGTCCAGGACCAGCAGTTCTGGCAGCGATATACAAATGTCCAACTGGTGGAATTGATATTCGAATAGATTGGAGTGACCGTGGCATTTCCCACATACAAATTGGGGTCAACGTAACCTCTAGCTTCAGCGTCAGTGGATATGCTGGGTGGGAAAACGATTTAACTATGTTCTTACGTTGCATATCTGAAAGAGGTTTGGATCTTTCCATTATAGGGCCAAGCCATAAGTAGCAGTCCCCCAGGCATCGAGCCGCCATGACTGATCCCACCCCATCCGCCGTTAGCCGTGAGGGCGCCTTGCTGAGCTTCGATTAATTTAAGCGCGCGGACCTGAACATTGGATTCTTACCATATACCCAATGTATTCTGTGGCATCTGTTGTTGTTGCCGACGGCGGAAGTGCGTATCCCCAAGTGAACGCACCTGGTTGCCCGGCGAAGGTAATACCAGTATTGGGCTCAGTGAAAATTGTCATTTGCCCAAGCGCGTTGGTCGCTTGTCACACGTTAGAATTTCCTTTTCCGGAATGAGGATGATCAACAAACCCAATCCGGCGAAAGCCACGAGGCCGCCAAGGAGCCTGAATGGCAGCTTCATGATTGTTACGACTGTGGAACAAGACTTGTGGAGCAGTGCATAGAGCGGTCTTGAAAGGCTGCAGACAAAGCCAAGAGAAAAGCAGGGAAGGAAAGACTATTAAAGCGGAAGACAAGCGATTTGTATCCAGTCATTCCAGGAAAGGAATGTTGGCATTGAAATGCCGAGAAGAACACGCAATAACAAAATCAAGGCTTCAGACCGAGGTAGGGAATCAACCACGCACGGTCTGGAGAGCTGTAGACAGAGAAAAGAAAGATCTAGACACGCCCTAGAAGACGATGCGGTCCGGCGGAACCTCCACCAACGGACTGATCGTGGTCTAAAAACCGTCGAGTGCGTATTAAAACCAAGGAAGCGGTATTCTCCTTTCAAGAAATATGAGCTTTTGACATTCTCTGCCATGGCAGCAACTTTGGCAAAAGTCCGGTCTTCAGGTCACGCGAAGCTCTCAAGCTTAGAGCCTATGCAGCTATTTCCGAACAGCGGAAGTTGAAAATCCGGGCAGAGTCCGGGCGGAAAGTCATAATCCCCTAATAAATCCATCAAATTTAAAAATCAAGTAGGCAAGTCATGAAAGCAATTGTAATGAAGAAGCGTGGGGAAACCTTGTCGCTGGTAATTTGTCCTCGTCCAATTCGAAAGCGGCTCTGATCACTCGCAGGTAGGTTGGCTGGATGAAGTGTTTCGGAGAAACAACCAACAAGTAGAAGTAGGAGCCAATCCAAGGGTCGGGGGTGATATAGTAGCCTCATCCTTTCATTAGAAAGCTTGGAAGTGCAACTCCACGAATGGGCTGAATCGTGAAACAACCGGGAGATCGCTTCGGTCCGTTTGAGCCGGGGCTTATCGATAAGGTCACTCGCAGTCACCACTGCTGCAAAAGGACACAACGGAGTACTTCCGACTCTAGAGACAAATATTGCTGTCATGACTATCCTTCCATTGCTTAAAGCAGGCCGCTGGTACTTTGTGCGATATGTACCAATGTGGTATTGCATCCGCCGTACATCTCCACGTGCAAGAGTTCGCAGGAGATCCCATTGCGGCGGGATAAAATTGCTTTGGTAGGGTTACATTGCGACCGGATAAGCACTTTGTGCGCGATGCTCAATGATCAGGCTACTCCACCATTCTCAAACTGTACAATGGTTGCATGATCATTGCCCCGCGTACTTGCCCTCGGTAAAGCTTATCAACACCGTCAAAGCTGTCACCTGGACTTCGAGATTAAAAGCGTCTGATAGACTCAAACAAGAGATAGCACTGAATGCTGGATTGAGCTTGGTTCAAGAGATTTTGCTACTTGAAGAATCTATCGTTAACAATTGTTTCAGACAATGACCAGCTCCTACACCTAACCAAATCTTCCTGCTCCTCTACCTGTCACGTGACACGTCAACACGTGAACACTGACGGACCTGGTGGTGTATAGGAAGTGACAGCTGGATAGTAGATGTTGATGAGGATTCCCGGGTCTGTCGCCTTATACGCTCCTGGAAGGCTGACAGTTGCCGGGCTTTTAGCACCGGAGCCACCGGTGACGGTGATTTGCGCACATTCCATCTGGGCGATTGTCAGTTTCTGGTTTCTGTCAGAAATACTTGTTGTCACTTACATAGAATTGGGCGCCTCCTTGACTGCCTGCTCCGTGAAGCGCAATGATCTCGCCGCGGAGAAGGTAGTCACCTGGAGCCAAGCATGATGGAATGGTGACGGTTTGAACACCAGCATTGGCAATCTGAACTCTATCAGCGAAAAGCTTGAATGCTTCATCCAAGTTGCTTACCAAGCGGTCAACTCCCCAGGCATTGTTGCTGAAGCCGTCCGACGCAATCTTGAACCACCCGCTTCCATATCCCACGTCCGAGACTGCGTTGCTGACCTTCTTCATGTAAGCCATCACTGGGCCCTTGTGCGAGGAGTCTATGACATCTGTGGCATCGCTGGTCAACGTGTGCCTCCAGGTGAGCTTAGCAGCCGAGCCTGCGGCGACGGTGATCTTTGCCGATGAGGGCGTAGTGGGATTTGGTCCTCCATTGCAAGCGATATCATTCGAGGTAACGTCCGTGATTGGACCATCGTAGCTGGGATCTCTTATAGCATAGCTGACAGGATTCCCGTTCAGCTGGGTGAATATTGTGTGCGAAAGAGCACCCTGCACCGCGGCAGCAAGGAGAAGAGCGAATGATTTCATAATGGACTCTCAGAACGTAGCGGACTGGGGACGAACTAGAGAAGGGTATGACTTGCACCTGAAGTAGCTGGTCAACAGCCAGAAACATGGGGCTGTTAGAGGCATATTTGTACTGGGCTTTATCGCCGAGAGTTTGAATACGCTTCGTAGTACTGTAGCAATATTAGATATCCCGGCAGGCCGTGAACGTGACTGCAACATTGATAGACTTGCATCGCGGCACTATTGAAAACGGATAGACCCACCCTAGGATTGACGGAAAATTGATGCTGTCACGGAATGATGAAAAAATGTCCATTCCCCCTGTAAAATGTCCACTCCCCCTGTGCCCAATAAACACGGTAAATGACAGACCGCACCATTTTGAGATTAGTGCGAGGTACCGGGCCAGGACCTGACCGGTGATCGAGGTGTTCTAGGCTGGGTGAATATTGGCATGGGCGGCCGGAGACCGATACTGTAGACTTATGCTATGCGGGAAGCAAAAGAAATACAGCAGCGTGAAGAGAAAATCACTATGCCTGCTATGATATATACACGAGGCTCGTTATTTCACGCTCCGCTCGTTAGGAAACAGATGAGTCAGCGGAAATCCATTCATCGTTATATAGATAATACGCGGTCAAGACTGTAATAGTGTAAACCCGCAATCAAGATGCAATGACTTCCACTAGTTTGCTGTCCCTCACTTATCCTTTCATGTGATACGTCTATCCCGACCAGACCTTCGGCCCGGGGACAGTGTAGTTATGGAAGTTATTGTAGATATTGACGGTATATCCAGGCTCTGTTCCAGTGATGAACCCTGGAATCTTGACTGTGGGTGACGGGCTACCGCTGCCTCCGCCGGTGACTGTGATCTGGGCGCATGAGATATAGAATTGAGGAATTCCTGCAGGGTACGGATTGTGGATCGCCAATTGCTGGATGCGAAGCAAGTAGTCGCCATTAGGAAGAGACTTCGGTAGAGTCACGGAGTAAGATTGCTCCAAGTCCCATGTTGCAGTGCCGGATGCATCGAAAGTTGGACCAATGTCCTTGATCTTAAACCACGCACCTGAACCATCATAGGACGCGGCAGTAGATGGCGCTTTCGACATATAGAATGAGACAGGGCCTTGGTGGTACACTGCGACATCTGCCGTGAATTTCACTGTGCTGCCAGCCGCAACGCTACCGAGCGTTGTCGTGCTACCGCCCGTCCCGCCGCCCACATTGCATCTTAGGTCGTTGCTGGTAAGATCGGTGACGGGAGAGTTGTAGTTCGTATTTTGCCGGATGTACTGGTACTGAGCGTAGCTGTTAAGATACTGAAATATGTCTAGATTGATAATCAGCATAGTAATAAGAAAACGATGTTAGTATGCCTACAGTGCGCAGAGCTTTGAGTAGCTAGCGCGGCCAGTGCAGTGAGAGTGGCTGCAAATTTCATGGCGAATTTTACTTTAAGTACCAGCTTCTTGAAAGTCACGAAGGCAAGTGGAATTCATTTGGACATATGAGAGATCGGGCAAGCAAGGGAGAAATATAACTTTCCACCAGGCTCCCTACCCCCTTGCACGACGGCCTTATGGCAATCCATCACACCAGCTTCATTGAGCCGTATATCCGAGAAAGGCAACCACGTGCATCAACAGATCCAGTGCCGGTCTCGGAAATTCCCTTATAGCGGATAAGTTGAGCTCATTTGGAAAAGGAATGGGAGCAACCAAAAATATGCGGCCCGTTCGACCGCCTGCATCGGTTAATGAGGAAAAAATGTGCCAAGATACAATTACTCGATATGAAGGGTGAAAGTTGGCCCAGGCTCACCGGAGGCTTGCAAACACTTAACCATTGGTTGCCACGTCCGAGATACCGTTTCAAGCGCCATGCATCACAAATTCCGCTCCTTAACATGAATCATTGGAACGTACTTAATTTTGACGATTGAATTTTCCCAGCTCCGCAAGAATAGAAGTGCTTATTGATAAACTAAGAGTAAGAAGGCATAAGCTTTGCGTGCCTTTCGAATTCGTGCCCATTTACCGAGCCCTTATCGATGATTCGACATCCGAGATAGCAATGGACAAATGCTGAGCCTCGGAAGCTACTGGAAGGTCATGGGACGAGTCCATTGAAGGCATTGTTGTGGTCGGCGAAGAAGATTTTGCCGTAGATTGCGGAAACAGGCACTAGCCGTTGCTGGGCCGTAAAGCGGTCATTTGAGTCATTACATCCTCTCGCCAACCTCCAACAAATCTTAACACTTCCGGCATAACTCGGCGATCTTCAGGAACGAAAATCTTCCAGGTGCCAACGCTCCAATCATGAACCCTGATGCCTCATTCTTGCGTTATCCAGACCGTTGCGTGATTCTAGCCGGTGACAGCCCTATTATCCCATATTAAGCGTGCTGGTGAACATTCTATCCTCCTGGTCGTCCCTGGCGCCAAAGAACTTTCGCTTTCGTCCCTGGACTCGGAACCTTGCCTGGGCTTTCGGTTCTCATCATGGGATAGTGTACACACAATGCATTGATGAGGCGGAAAGTAGGCCCGCCAAGCTTCAAGGTGATTGAGGAGGCATCTCTAAGAAGTGCCAGGTCGTTATTGCTGCTGAGGTGCGAAGACAGCATCTTCTTTTTCACTTTTATATACTCTAGAATTTCTCTCCTTTGGCCTCATTAGTTACATCACTTTCCCTCTCTGTTACTGTGCTGTCTTGTTGCGTTCAAATAAACATGGCAAGATTCCTTGCGGCTACCAGCTTCATTGCCTCCGCCCTCGCCGGCACTATCCTTTGGGATGGTCGTTTTAATGATTTAAGTTCTAGCACCGATCTCAACAATTGTACGTAGCAACTCCAGGTGCCCTGCCTTCCCTATGTCTAATATCTAATAAAACTTTTAGGGTCATGGTCCAATGAAGTCGGTCCCTACCAGTACTACATCCATGGCAGCGGGGCTGTCACTGAATATGTCAACCTCGCCTCCAGCTACAAGAACACCGCCGACACGTCCTCCAAACAAGGTGTCAAAATCACGATTGACTCCACCTCATACTGGAACGGCCAGAACATGCGCCGGACAGAGCTCATACCCCAAACGACTGCCGCAATCAACAAGGGCCTCGTGTATTACCACTTTAGCATGAAGCGGTCAAACACCAATGCGCCCAGTTCCGCATTAGAGCACCAGGTCAACTTCTTCGAATCGCATTTCACGGAGATGAAGTACGGACTACTCAGCGGCGAGCAAGGAACCTCAGATTCCCAGCTACGGTGGATGGTCAACCAAGTCACCTACTGGAACACGACCTGGACCGCCGACGTCTGGCATAACGTGGCTTACGGCATTGACTTCTCAGCCGGCTCCGTTACCTTCTACCACAGCACCGGCTCTGACCCGCTGACCAAAATTGCCGGACCTGTTAGCGTCAGCGCGTCTTCGAACGGCGCAGACTGGCACCTCGGCGTGCTGCGGCTTCCCATGTCCTCATCTCTAAACTCCCCAGATGTCGAGGACTGGTACTTCAGCGGCGTGTACATCGAGTCCGGCTCGCTTACGACTTCTGTTTCCGGGCCAGGGGGTGCTGCGGGCTCGGGTGGGAGCGGAAGCACGACAACGGCAAAGGCGACAACGGCCGCGGCCACGACGAGTGTGCGGACGACATTGGCAACGAGCACGTCGGCCGCGCCGGTGACTTCAAGCTCCGCCGTTGGAGGCACGATTGCTAAGTACGGACAGTGCGGTGGCCAGGGGTGGACGGGAAGTGGGACTTGTGCTGCTGGTGAGTAGTGATTTCCAATTGATATATCTACATATGGCTGATTTTGATGATAGGATCTACTTGCACTGTATTGAACGCGTATTACTCACAATGTCTGTGAGGTTTCAAAGAGTAAGCGGAAAGAACTGCCATACGTGGCGCATCTTGTACATAGCATTCTATTATTCGAATGTACATATTGACTCATGTCTTCACGCCGCTGTAGACAAAACGATAACACATGTACCCGCTGTGATAAGCACACGTGCTGCGATGTGTGCACCTTGAGCTGACCTTGCCTGAACTTAGCAACGTGCTGAAATCGATGAAATCTCCCTTCCACTATTAAGCTGTGGCCCGCATCTCTTTCGTAAGAGTCTGTCATCGTTCATATTTCGTTTGCTCATGATTCATTGTTGATATCTAGTGTCAGAAGGTCGACTTAGTAAGAAGAGATATTTTGGTGTTCGAGAATTGTCATAGTCGATCCGTCACTCAGAGAGCATCCTTCGAGCCTGGTCGCAAATAAAAGTATTTGATGTACAACTAGAACAAGATGGTTCTAGCATGCATGAAGTTTCGACACGGATGAAACCTTGGCGCTTCCCCACTCTGCGGAGACCATAGACGGCAATATGAGTTCATTTTCTTGGCATTGGTATGAAATCTCTCTGCCAAGTAAAGCCCTCTGGTCTACATTGAGTCTCACACTATATTCGTACTCTTAAGTCATATTCAAAAGCGTAGACTCTCTGCTATTTCCCTACCCGTGATGCCATCGACCAACCCATCCGCCGAGAAGGTACCACCGACCGCCGTCTCACAAACGCGGTCCAAAGCTCGCCAAACATCTCCCAATCCAACACCGCCTGAACCGAGCATTCCCTGGACCTCTTATGCAGCAATCATCCTCGCAGGTCTCGCGGGCCTGATCTGGCTCGCCTACGTCCCCTGGGTTCTCCCTCTGGCATGGTCACGACTGCGCGCACAAATATCGCCCTCGCCATCCCCATATCTCTCCTCGCCGCCCCGCCCGTCCATCCCGCCGGAGATCATCGAGCACTGGATGTCCCACTCGCTCTCCCTCTTCCCCACTCCCTGCCCCATGTACCCCTTCGCCGCCTCCATCGTGAACCACACCTCCCCGCAGCCCGATCCAGAGGGCACGCTGGTCTGCACGGGCGTCAACGCCATCAGGACCGAGCCGGACCCAACCATGCACGGCGAGGTCGCCGCGATACGGAACTGCTCTACCCTCCTGGGCCCCATCTACGGCGGCGACGGCAGAATCCCATGGAGCGAGCTTACGCTGTACAGCACCGCGGAGCCGTGCGCGATGTGCGGGGCGGCCAGCCGGTGGGCCGGGTTCAGGGATGTGGTCTTTGGGGTGAGCATTGAGCAGATGGTGGAGTGGGGGTGGGCGCAGATTCGGATCAAGACGACGAAGGTCTTTGAGGAGAGTACGGATTTGAATGGGCGGGTGCAGACTGCGTTGCTTGGCGGAGTGATGGATGGGGAGATTGAGAAGAGGGGGTTGTTTGGGTGGCAATTTGGCGGGCCGTTGGGGAGAGGGTGTCCCGCGGGGTGTGCGAGGGAGGACGAGGGCGGTAAGGGAATCTGTGTGCCGTACGAAGGGTAAGATTGAGATAGAGGAGTGATTGGCAAGGTGTTAGAGCCAAGCATGGCTTCTTCGGAGCAGGCGAGAAAAACACATGTAAATTACGAGCGGTGCTCTATTTGATGACTGGTCAGAATTACGAAGCTACGAACTACACGAAAGCTTTTGAAGCTAAGTAGTAGACAGTTTACACCAAAAGAAAGCTGTACGTCCAAGTCAACTTTTAAGGACACCTTGCTCGCCATCTACATGCTAGGCATTCCGTTGTCAAGCATTTTAGGCCCGGGAAATGAAGCTTTGGTGTCTATAGAGAATTATTCACGATGACAGAATGTATCCAGAAGGGAGAAAAATGGTTCAAAGAAAGGAGAAGTGGGATCGATTTGTACTGACCAACGAACGAAAAAAATCTTCCACTTACCTGCGCGAAATTAGTTTACCAAGTTCTCTACGTAACGCACACTTCCTGGATCTCCGCGATTGTTTCTTGGGCCGCTCAGAGGCCAGCTCAACCGGATATTTCCGTGCACCACGAGCAGCCCAGAAGAATATCAAGTCGGTCCGTCGGCCAGTGTAGTCGCCTTCGCGCACATCGATCGAGAGGAGCTCACCTGCCGGCTGGTTTGTCCTCTTTGTCCAATCGGCGTAGATCCAGAGCGTGTTCTTCTCTAGCGGTTGGGACTCGCTCGATTTTGCGAGCCTCCGGAGATCTGTTCTTACAATCTTCGGGAGATTGATCCGTTTTCGAAGCTCGTAATACAAACCAACGTCGAGCGGAACGCGGGCTCCTGTCAAGAGGTATTCAACCATTTCCCTCGGTGTAGGCATCATTTTCTGGAGCAAACACGAAGTCCCAATGTAAGGGAATCGTTCAACTTCCTGCCTGCGCTCTGAAGCAAGATCGAGGACGACCTCGGGCACTGGAACAAAATGATTGGCTGCGGAAAGATATAGACTTACCCGTGCTTCGGGAACGCTGTTCAATAGCCTATCCAGCCAGACATTCTCACGATATATTGCGTGCAGCACTTGGTTTCGAAGCAGCTCACTTAGACTGTCTTTGAGCAGTTCGCGATACACCAGGCTCCAATGGATGCATCCATGGTCATCATGACCTGCACTGTCGAGGCCCCAATTGATTACTCCTCGATGGCGGATTGGGAGGCCTGTGTAGGGAGATGTCTCTGTATAGGATGCCTCAAGATACCCATGATCTGGATGAGCGGGTGAGGAACGTTCTGGAAGCATAACATTGCGACATAAGGGGCAAGTAATCGACGCACGCTGAGCGCACAGGGTTTCAAGCCAGTACTCAAGGCATTTGACACAAAACGTCCGGCTGCAGGTCTCGTGGGTTGAAGTCATCGTGTCTTCGTTGAAATCTTCATGGCAGATGGGACAAGCGCTATCGCGCGGGCCGGGTCCATTTCCTCTCAGAACGGCGTTAAACTGCGCAGTATCCACCTGCGGAGACACAAGTTGATTGTTCGTCATTAGGAGTCTGTGATGGTATATATATAATACGAGACCAGCTCAACAGTAATGGCGTTGTTCCTGGAAGGTCGACTCCCTGGCGATGTCGCTGATCTGGCTCGGAGGTTTCTAGTGCAGGGCCAGAAGCTTCAGAGCGCAAGACGCAGCATTATCAATCGCCATGTATGGGGAGTAAAAATGCCCATTAGAAGAGCGGATCTACAAAGCGTCATTGTTGACTGTTAGTCCAACTCTTTGTCGACATGCTAAGGAAGTTCTTTGAAACAGACAAAGTGTTTGTATTCGACGGTACCCAACTCCGACCACATCGATCGAAGCAGAGCACATAGAGCGCAACAGCGATGACGCCTGTGGCGAAGATTTCCATAGCTGGGGAGTTTTGCGCAACGCGTGCATTAGCGGCTGGTGATGAAAGACTAGGTATAGGTTTAGTATCATGCCATTAGAGCTCTGATTTTGCTTTCGAGCGTCAGTCGACAAGTAAAAAGCTACACAAGCTACCCATAAGGATACAGGTAAAGGTAGTAAAGAGTAGATTTGGACTGTTGTTTTGGCGAAGGCTTAGGAAAATTTACCGACGATAGCAGCGTCGATCTGATTCCGAGGTTGAGCCGACAGAACCTTGCCAAGACAAAAAAGTAAACAAATAACCACATCGGGAAAGCAGCTATATGGTGAAATTCGCGGATCAAGAGATACTGACGGGACTACAAGCACATTATTAACCAATTGTTAGCACTGACCTCGATGTGCCTGTAAGTCTAGTTGCGGTCTCGGTAGCCACCCTGTGGGTGCCATTTATCGACCTTCAACCACCTTCGAGTTCATCATTTCGGGAGCCTACTAACTGAGGACTCGGCACTTTACTATCCGATCTGTCAATCATCATGGCTCCCAAATCTACGAAATCATTTCAGCAAGCAGGCAATGAGTCAAATGATACTTTCAGTTCTCCCGACCCTCTGGCCTCTTCCTTCAACACCAACGCAGCAACAGCTTCAAAATCAATGCCCCAAGCCTCACGCCGTCAGTCACAGTCTCCCGTACGACAGCCCCAACCCCAACCTCAGCCCTGGAGGCAGCCTGCGCATCCAGGATCAACACTCCAATTTAGCGACATCCTCCTCGCAACCCCAACGAAGCGATCCCCTGTCAAGAGTAGGGCAGAAGATCCCAGCCCATGGCGCATTCGCGTCACTGTGCAAGCCGAGCCCGAAGGCTCAGATATAGGCGATGGTGGCGCAGAATTGCAAACTCAAACATTAAGAATACCTCTGCGTGGTGGGGATGATGGATCAACGCTCGAGACGGGTGCCAGAGGCAGAGCGGGCAGGAAATCTACCCCAACTAAGGGCCGACGGAGAAGCTTGACGCCGGTCCGCAGACGGAGGAAGAACGTGACAGATTTAGACATAACAGTATTAGGAGATGAGGAGGATGAAGAGCCGAGGGTGAAGAAGAGGAGAGGGAGAGCACAGCGGAAGAGTGCGCCGGGAAAGGGGAAGAAGGCTGGGAGTGAGGAGCCTACAGGTAAAGATGATAGGGATGACGCAGAAATGGAACTTACGCGAAATAAGAAACAGAAGGCAGCTGGCAGGAGCAGCGCCTTTGACATAGCTCTGGATGATGGTGTGGATGGAGAGGTAATGCGCCAGGTGGAAACGATGCAGGATGATTCGCCGATGGATGACGGCAGTGGCCTACGCGAATTAGACCTGAACCGTGTATCACTGCGATCAAAATCGTCAACGAGACCAAAGAATCGACTATTAGAACAGGAAGACAATCCTCGGAAGATACTTTCACTGCCGACCAGCGCGAGCGTCCATGCTGCACCATCCTCTAGCAGACAAGCCTCAACTTCAACACATTACCCGACACCCGACTCCTCAGTTCAAGACGAGGAGGATGCCCAAAACGAAGAGCCCTCAATGGACAGTGTCCATCATGACCCAACAAACGACCACACCGAGTTCGACACGATCATGGAGAGCGAGGGCTTCACAATGATCTCCCTTGACTCGCTTTCTTCGACAAAGCAGCAATCTCAACTCCAGCCCTCTATAACAACCGAGGCCACCAACTCCAAAACGAACAGTCAAGCCCATGTCTCACCGCCGCTCCAGAAACCTGCTCAAGGAGCTTGTTTGCCGGGTATAACTTCCCATTCTAATCCCTCCACCGATCCTCCGCTTCCCTCGCAAACGCCTCTTTCTGCCATCCCCTCGCACATCCGGCCGCAGTCTCGTCCCCAATCCACAACTCGCTCTCCAGCCTTATCTTCTGACATCTCCTCCTCCATGCCTACGCCACACACTCCTTGGCACCCTCTCCCCATCAAATCCATAGCTCAAGCTCCAGGTCCATCTCCCCTGGACCATGACCATACCTCTGCCCGATCTCTTCCCAAGTCGGCTCGTTCTGTCGAGCCCCCTTCTCCACCTCGTATAAACACAATCAAGGCAGTGAAAGGAACCCCGCCGCGCCTTTCCCGTGTCGTGCGTGCTGGCATCGCTTTACAAGGGGTCCTGACGCCTTCTCCACGGAGAGAATCACAATTGCAATCAATATCGCGCTTGTCTTCTTCTCCTGAGCGAGAAACGGGTACGAAGTTAGCCAGCCCGCTGACGAAGCAGAAGCAGGACGGAGCAAAAGAGAGGCTCGACAACCTCTTTTGCGGCTTCGACTCGGGCACGAGGAGAGAGCTGCGCGCGGGATTGCGGTTTGGCGAGGAACTCGCAAGGAGAGCGTCCAGTTCAAACGCTCAAAGCTCAAGCCCCACAGTTGAGTATCCAGATCTCCCAAGACGGAGTTTTGGTGATTCGGAGAAGGAGGATGTGTCTTCGATGCATCATGATAAACAACGAGCGGAGGACCTTGCTGCAACGAGAGAGCAGGGTTGGCAGCTTAAGCGCGAAGCCGTCAGCCGGAGAATCGAAGAAGCCGACAATGACAAGGTTATCGTGATCAATAGTGACGAAGAGGACACGGATGAACATGCTGCGGATGATCTCCAAGATGACGGCGAATTAGGGCATGCAAGCTTGCAGCACGACACCAGCATGCCCGACGCACAGAGCTATGTGTCCGAACGCAACGTCCTTGAGGATGAGGAGATCGAGCTGGCTCCTGATGAAGACGAGGATATCTGGCTCCAAGAAGCGCACAACTCCTCAAACAACAACCTCGACAACTCCAACAACCATTCTTCGCCTCCTCAACCAGCAGCTCAAATTAGCCAGGAAAAGCCACGACGGAGTCTAATTCCAAGCCCGTGGAAGAGAGGTGAGGATGTTGATGTTGGTGCTACTGACCAGAGTTCTGTTTTCGAGCCCTCTGGTATTTTCTGGCAGAGACAACGAAGTAGTGGTGGAGCGACGGGAAAGAGGCTGAGCGAGCTTGTGGCGTGGGGAAAGCAGAGGTCCTCTAGCAGCGCAGTCACCGTTGAAACGAGCAGAGCGGAGGAAGGCTTGGAGGGTCAGAAGAAAGAAGATTACGATGAAGACGAACAAGGACAGCAAAGCATTGTAGACAATAGCGCGCAGAGTGAAGATGAAGGTGGGGAAAGGGAGTTTCTAGAGGAAGAGAGTATTGTGGAACCCGATCTGGGTGAGACCGAAATATTGAACCAAGCAGATCCCGAAGCAGAACTAGACACTGACGACGAGAATAAAGAAGAAATCGTCTCCGAAGATTCGAGCAGTCTCCTCCCATCACAACAGCAGAACTCAAAAACAATTACCACCTATTCACCATCTTCTCGCGACGAGAACTCTTCGTCATCACTCTCCCAAACTATCAGAAAGGTCCCTGTCATCTTCCACGACGACTCGACGGCGGCTCATCATCAGATCAGCTCTTCTCAGCTCGCACCTGCAGACAGCGAAGACGACGAGGTAGAAAACCAAGACAAGAGATCGACGTCGCAGACACACAACCGCACTCATAAGTACACGCCGATCTTGAAAAAGACACAGCAGTCCCCGTCGGCCGAAGAACGCGGGAGAAGAGGGAGCCCTAGGTCTAGCCCGAGACGGGTGTCTTTCTCACCTGTGGTCAAGACGCGGCACTTCGACACTGTGAGCGATAGCAGTAGTAGCAGTACCATCGATGCAAGAGGTGAAGAGGAGAGCGATGAGATGGAAGAGGAAGAGACTGAGGGGTCTTGGAGGACCGTTGGTGATGCATCGACCGAAGACGCCGAAGAGGAGACCGTGGAGAAGACTGCTGAAGAAGTCGTGACCTCGTCTGCATCGTCGTCATGGCTCGGCAAAATGACCGGCTGGTTCAGCTCGGGCACCAATTCACCCGCCGTTCCAACAGCGACTACCCCTGCCGCATCGCAGAAACCACAAGAACCATCTCCAACCCAGTCGACCACCCACCGATCACCTCCATCCGCAGCGCCAACCACAAATCCTCCACCCCTCGCCCGCTCCGGGCCCTTCACCAACCCCCACTACAAATTCCTGCACTACCTGCACCTCCTCTCCCGCCTTTCTCCGTCACACCGCGACGCCGCACGCCTCCTTCCCCCGTCTGTCTCTGCCCCTCGCATCCGCCCCGAGATCCTGGCCCTCCTGGGACGCGACTTCGACACTGCGTTCCCGAACACACCCACGGAGAAGTTTCGGTGGTTCGTGGATGAGAGCGCCGTCAGGGTTGTAGAGGGCTTTGTGGGGGGTGTGGGGAGGGGTGTCGTGCTTCAGGAGACGGGGAAGGGAAAGGGGAGGGTGGAGGTGGAGTTTGTTGACGCGGGTGAGGATAATACGGAGAAGGTAGGGTGGAGCGAGGTCGAGATCGTGAAGAGGCTGTGCAGTATTGTTGTTGGGGAGATGTATCGGAGGAGGAAGGCGGAGGAGAGAATATAATGATTAAATATGAGCGACGACGCGACATAGTGCCGGGGTTGCGGCTTGGACGGCTGGCAAGCCAGAACAAAGTAGATTCATTTTGGTAGCGACGGTGGAAAATTTTGGTTACATGATGCTGCTGCTAGTTACAATCGAACTCTCGAGCCTCCCATTCAAGCGCACGATGACCGACCATATGCTGATTCTGGAAGAATAAAGAAAGGCGCTCTGCGGCGCCTGTCAATCTGTATTATACATCTCCCTTGCCTCCAGGAACTGCGCCGCCCCATCTAGACGCGAGCTTCCGTCCACCAAGAACCGCCTTGTCGCTATGCTGTCGTAACATTGTTGAGGTTTATCGTGGTGCTTGTGACACATCCATGTCAAGATGTGGAGCACGCAGAGTCCGTTTATAGACGAGTGTCCAACTCTCCGTGCTGAACCGGCAACGGCCAGTCTCGTCTGTCGGAAAAGTCCAGCGCGAAGTCTTCCAGTGCAGATGTAGCAGCATCAACGGAGGCAGTGGGATCCCATAGATGCCCAGGGTGGGCGAGAGGCGGGGTTTCGGGTGTTTTGTTCTGGTCGAACCAGCGTGCAGAGGAGTGGGAATTGAACTGTGGACGACGCGATTCGGGTTGCATCGTGGGCGTGATGGAGGAGGTACGAGGAGGGAGATGATATATTCCTCCGGTACGTCTGCGCCGACGTGTCTCATCAGAAGCGTTGGCTTCGGGGAAGGGCGAAGTTGCGAGGCTGATGGTCGATGTATCGTTTGCGGAGGAGAGAGTAGGTGGCGAATATCGTCGGTTCTGGTTCTTACCGGTCGGCGATTTGCTGCCTGGAGGTTTTATGATGGGGATGTCTAGACTTGGTGGAGCTCTTTCATCCCTTGCGGCATTGGAATGACCATGGCGAAGTTCTGGTTGTGACGCCTGACTCTTTTCAGAGCGTAGGCCAGGAATTACGAGAGACTCTCCAGCTTCGAGCTCGACAGGTGGAGGATCATCGCCCTCGTTCCCGCAATGCAGTCTTGAAACGTTTGCGTACCGCCAAATACAATCACGCAATTTCTCCTGCACCCATGCAGCATCAGGCCGTTTTTGCGGCTCCTTCTGTATGCATTTCTTGAGGATCTCGAGCATCGGTTTGACCGTGGCGAAAACCTGGCCATTTTCTTTTCGCGACTTCTTCTGCGCCTCGCTTTCAAGACCATTGCACCAAGATTCTACCTGGCCAAGGTTTGCATGGAAGCTAGCGTCGGCTAGCCCGCCTCCTCGGCCTGCTGTTCGGTTCTTGGCGGATCGATGGCGGGCAAAAGATGCGGCACTCTTTTTGCAGAGCAAGGTCAGGATATCGATGCAGATTGCACCTAACGCAAAGACGTCCGATGAGAAGGCGCTTTCTTCGGCAGATTCGAAGGTTTGAACCACAGCAGCACGGGTATCCGGACTTGGGACTCCGAGCGGATCGCTAAGTGCAGCCTTGAGTGTACGGCTACTACTGTGAGTTGACCCGGATGATCGTGAAAGGTTGCGAGAATGAGCAGCACGAGGGTAGGCGTTCATACGGGCAGAATTAGAATCGCCTCTAGCAGCCGTGCGCTTGGAACCAGATTGGCCAGATCCAGAGGAGTTCGATGAACGGATTGAGTCCACTCGGCTGCTGGCGACAGTGACCCTGTCTTCGTTCAGCGTGGGAGGGTGACGTTTTGCTGAGATAGGAGATGAAGGCTCTTGAAAACGTGGCTGGAAATCGGTTGCCAATGGGGATTCCGAAGGGAGGTCTGAAACCCAGCTTAAACGCCTTCCAGATCCTGCTGTTGAGGCAGAGTCCGCCGTAGGACTGCTACCAGAGGGTCTCCTTGCAGTCCTTCCGCCAGAATGGCCGTTCACTTTCGCCGGTCCAAATGTTTGTACGGTAAGTATGCGTCGCCATTTCTCAGGAGCCGCGTATTGATATACTTCAATATCATTGGCCGTTTCTTGGTGGCCGATCAGTCGAAAAGCGTCATTTTGTCCAAGATACACTTGGTAACGGTCATCAATGAGAACGTTCGAAGGACGAATCGCACCATGATTCTGGGCTCTAGAGTGAAGCCACGCAAGGGCTCGCGCAAGACAGTGAGTCCAGTTGATTACTATCTCTCTTCGGTCTCCTTTTGGCAGCGTTTCGAAGTGCTTGGGATGATCCTGCAAGAATGATTTGAGCGTCACTTCAGTCACAGGAGTGAGAAGCATGTAAAGATTGGATCCAGTTGTATATGTTGCGTAAAGGGACAGTAGATGATCATGTCGGAGGCGTCTAAGATGATCAAACTCTCCCAGTACATCTTCCTCTGCTGGGCCATTTGGCCGCCTCAACCCAATCTTTTTCTGAATGTAGACCTTTGATTGTTGGTCTGGTAATCTCACTTTCTCGAGACCATCACGACTAAGTAGGGGGAGGTTGATTCGAAAGCCGGTAGCTTCAACGGGTATGATCTCGTCTTCTGTGAAACGAATGTGCTCGCCCTCCTTGATTTGCTGCACGAGGAACTTGAATTGGGCCTTGTAGAAGCGTTTGTCAAGCGCCGGATCTGGGCGAAATGACAGTCTCAAACATTTGACGGCCTCGGAGGATACCGGCAGATCGCCATCGTCATAAGACTCGTCTACGAGGCCGAAGATCTGATCAGGGATCCCAATTTCGACAAGGGTGAGGAACAGTCTTCTCGAGCGGACTAGAATCCAGTCGATGTATGTATTATCGGTCAAGACATCTCCGAATGCCAAAGTCCTGTCCACCAAAGGTCGTTCTTCAGGGTTCAGTTGCTCAATGACAAACTCCGGGGTGAGTGTTGCATCAATTCTTTGCTCGGTCCACCACGTGGAAGATGAGAATGGCATGTTGGCGTGAAGACCATGATGGATGGCAGCAGCGAAGCTGCGCCTTTGAGCGAGGAAATCATTAGGTGCTGGATATGACCGGGTAGCATGAGGGATTCAGCCATCGACGAAGTTATTTGAATAGTGGCCCGAAACCCTTGGACAGTGCGATAAGCAGATGAGGAGCGACGATTGGCCGCGTTTGACCGTGGGATAAGACAGGGCAGCAGGCGCGGAACGCCTGGAAAGGTGGTTAAATCCTGGTGACAGGGAAAGGCATGGCAAAAGGAAATGCAGGACGTGGGCGACAGCAGCAATATCGTTAGCGGTGCCTGGCCGAGGATTACCCAACCCTGCAGCGCCTCGTGAAGCTTTGCGTGCGCCGGCAAATCCCCCCAATCCAGCAGCCCAGAACACCGGCACGCCAGACGCCACTATCATGCTGGGGCCATCACCCCCTGTCTCGTTGACAGTCGAGCTTACTATTGAGATAAAGCACCCTATCAAGCACGGCCCACACGTTCCAAGACCTTCCGCGAAAGGGGCTGTCTCCCGCGAGGCGGCCATGCCTGAGATTGCCCTCTACCCACATGGAGCAGCAGCACCGCATAGCCGACGTGGTGGCACAGCAGCTACATGAGCAAACAGTCCAAGAAGAGGTGCCCCAATTTCAAAAGCTACGTCAATAAATGCTGTGTAACCTTGGCAGCCTGCTTTGGACCTTCGCCGAAGCCAGGTCTGCGTTTCAGAGCCTATCAAGTTGCCCTCTGTCGTCGAGTAACAGGCTCCGGCCCCATGGGGAGAAAAAGCAAGTCAATCAAGCTCTTAATCTCTGGCAGCCGAGATGTCCGGAAAAGCAATATGCCAATTTATGCGACCTTTGATGTGCATATTACAACGGCAATGTCTCCGATTGCTTATACTCAAGATTGTGGCGCATCCAGTAAGACCCAAGTGAAAAATGCCGTCGCTGCCATTGGCAGTGAACCCTCGATATAAGCAACAGCCTTCGAGGATAGCGCCTGTCTCATAGATCTAAAAACAAGGGAAACAGCTCGACGACCTCTAAAGTAATATTTTACAGTGGAAAATATACGCTGAAACCCGAGAGCGACTTCCCAGAGCTCGTTAGCGCTTTGAACCATGCTGACGGTCAGTCGGGTATCAGACCGGACTAGAACTCACAGAGACGGCTGCAAGATTGTCCGGGCTGTCTCTGGATGGTGAGGCGGCATATCTGATGCACCACAACAGATACGAAGAACCATATAGAGTTCATTTCATGTTGACTGATTTGAAGACAGCCGTTCCATTTGTGCGCAAATGTAACAACTCAGCATAGCGATGTTCAAGGGAGTCGTCCCATTTTGGCGTTTAAACCGTGAGCGACTTTCCATTGAATTGGTTTATAGCTCCAGCTGCAAAGCCAACGCCAGTGGTCGACTGCGGTGATACAATGTCGCTAGAAGATTTGGATGAGTCGCCATCAGGATGAAGTTCTAAGGTTCTTGGAACTGGTGGAAACGGAACTTGTGAAAGTGCCATTTTCTCCTGTAACAACAACAAAGGTTGTCCCCGACCGTCGGTTAACTTGGAAAGCAGACGGCTCAAGGCGTGGAGAATATCCCGTGGCCCTTCCCTCATTGCATCGCCCTGTTGGATCGAAAGGGTAGGAACGCAGTTGATTACGTCTAGAAGACTGTTCGCAATCTCGAAGATTTTCAAAACCTCCAGGAGAAGATTGATCAGCAATGACACCACAAAGTCCGGTGAGGTATTACCATGCCTGGTCCATGCGCTATGAGCGAATCTAAGGACACCTTAGAGAGAAATCGCAATGAGTCCTTGGCAACGTGTGTAGGGTATGTCAACGACAGGGGGTCTTCTCCTCCCTCCGAAGACATTGACACGTTTTTCATGGCCAACTGCCACACAAGAATCCGCATCCTTTCTCAAGTCAGCATAGTTACATTAACCAGATGTTCTAGGAAATTACCATTGTTGCGTAACCCGTATGTCGGTTGTTTGAACTTCATTAGTGTTCGGGATGTAGAATGGTCCATCTTGCAATTGATGTTGGAGTCGAGAAAAGGTATCTGAACTATATCTGTGACCAATTTGGGTGTCGCCACTGCTGATTAGAGTGCCCTCCACGGCCACGAACAGTTTCACTAGGCTTAAGAACCCCATAAAAATCGAAGGGTAGTCTTGGTCCTCAATACAAGGCAGAGTGATTGTGTTACGTAATATGACAGCGATATTGTCGTGTTGCATTGAGTGCCCGCGCTCCGTGATGAAGAGCAGCCAGAAGATGTTTCGTCGACATCTCTGCTCCTCGACAGATAAGGCTGAATATGTCTCTTCTCGGTCTAGACCCTGGATCTGGCAGAGCGTCACGGACTCTCGTAGAAGTAGGGTTGAACTATAACGCTTTTTCTTAATGGCAAAGTAAATATGAAGAAAGAAAGGGATCAAGACGGCTGAGAGGGTCACACTTTCGCGATAGTCATAACTTGTGCGGCAGCGCTCCGCCTCAGTAGCAAACCTATCATATTGGTTCACATTGGTCGGAAGCTCCCCGATTTCCTCACCACCGAGACGCAATTGAGCCCCTGTGGCTGCACATACGGCACACGCAAGAGCACGACTCTCATAATTGTTGGGATCTTTCCGCAAATGTTCTGCGAGCGATCTACTGTCGATTACGGGCCAGACGGAGTACATCTTGTACTGGTAAATCTCCAGATATTTCGACAAAAGTTCAACGTCAATACTTGTATTGTCATACTGCTGATGCCCGATATCTTGGTGGTCAGGGACAGAGTATGGAATTAACGGAGGCTCAATGTCACTAGGCGGAGATAGGTGTCCTTGTAAAGGTGACAGACTCGCGTGCAGCTTGATGTCCTTGAGCTGTGATTTGATGCGTGTGGACGTTCTTGCTCTCGGCCCTTTTGGACCGGGTTTTAGAGGCTGCTTCGCAAAGGAGCAGTCGAATCCGGCCTTCAGGCATGGCTGGCACGGGTGTCCGCCTTTGCAACGGATTTTCCTCAGCCTTTGCACGACATCCTCTGTCAGCGTACGAGCTAAAGACAAGATGTGGGGTCCAGAGAATTATGCGCGGCAGCAGTAACGAACGCGACCTACCTGCAGGGGTCGCAAGCGCGGGAACGTATCTCGGGCATTTCGATACATTATTAAGATTGCAGCGTGGATTCAGCCGGTTTTCCTCTCTGCTGCAGATAGATGGTCACGCAAAGGAGAATACAATGTGGAGCTCCAGGAGTTTCGCGCATTGGGTGGGATTATCAGCACTGTTGGTGTTAGGCTCGTGGACAACGGCCGTGGTAAAGCGGAGAAACCCCTCGCCATGGCAATCGATGCCGTCGTTGACCTGAGAACCAATCATGGCACTGAAAGTGAGGCCGGTTAATAAGCGGTAGCAACAGGGCCTCCCAGGTGCAATTGCGGGTTATCGAGATCTTGGCCCCCGTGCATCACCAGCGGTGGCTGCAGAGGCTCAGCGCTCGTCCCGGCCGAATGTTACGTGAACACCACATATATCTTAGTAATGTTGGACAAAGGAATAGAGCTGAATGTACAAGCCCCTCCAGACTGACTTTGCAGTTATGCCTTGACCTCACCGCCATCATCCACGGTGCGTCCGCCAGTATTGCTTTCCCCCTTCCATATCCCGACACACGGGTCAAGCTCCCGGGATGTGGTGCTTTGACCACGGGCGGAGCGGCGGGAGCAAGTAACGGCGAGCGCCACACCACAGTCACCCGCAGCACAGGGCTGACTATAAACAAGCACATGTCCCAAAGGGGCCGTTGTGACCAATGTGCGTGGTCGAGACGAATGCTGTCTGCGACTGCCAGCAGGCGAATGAATCATACGAGTGTCCAAGCCATCGGATTTTGGGTTTGCTGCAGGCCGGATGACAGGCAGAGACAGCAGATGGGCGACTCTGGAGGTAGCAGCGTTTCATGCAGACTGAGCATTTTCTCAGCTCCATGCGCAGGGATGCAGCCTGTCACTCGACCTGGAGGTATCCGCTCGCTGGGTCAGAAACTTTGTCGGGGCCGAAAAGGTGGTGGACTGGTAGAGCTCCAGGGGTCGAGCTATGTTCGCGGTCACGAGCACCACGAGCACACAGTGGCTTCAACGGGCGTCGAAGGGTCATTGACGGAGAACACGAAGCAATTGTAATGGCAACGAGGGCCGAGGAATGCTCCTTATAAGGAGCTCTTCCAGAAGCGTCAAGAACAGGCCACGGTGCGACGCGACCCTGGCAACACGCGGGTTCGATGAGGGCCCAGACCACGGCAACTGACCGCCTGCAGACAAGGCTTGGCTCTGCTGCTCCCGGAAGGCTGATTCCTCCTCAACACTCGACGGCCCACCCCCAAACTCGGTGCTATTTCCATACCCGATTCATCCTTAATTGAGACCACGACACCTTCACATAAAGTGAAATCGCCTAGTTGTTTTCTTGCTGTCCGGCGCTACCTAAACTCTCCAGGCTCTTAATCTGATTTCATTCCGGCGTACGGTGTCCACGTCGCTCCCCTTGGCTATCACAACAAACCCCCCATCCCTCCTCCGTGCCCAACATACTATCCTTCCCGAGCTTCAAGATTACAACTCCCCCCACTCTCCCGCTTTCACATCTCTAGGTCACGGTCTTGCTATTCATTGTTGTCCATTCCACTACGATTACACGACTGCACCGCTACTGGTCCTTTATATTCGCACCCGAGTTTCGAGCATACTTGCAACCGCCAAGTGCCAAATCTCTACGGCGAGTCCTCTCTTCGCAGGACCCATCCTAGTCGGCGTGCTGGCCAGTAACCATTAAAGGTCACGCAACCAGTTGCCCACACTACCATTCACGGGTCTCTATTTGCAGACAGAACGCACGGCCATGGACTGCTGATATTGACTGAAACCAATTTCAGCAGATCAACAACGGCGAGACCAGTCGACTATCCCCTCGATGTCTTCCTCCAATGATACTCTCCCAGAAAACCTTTTGGAATTATCGGGGAATGTAATGCTTGGCTCTCAAACATCCCACGATGGCTGGTCCGACAAATTTCCGTCGAAGAATTTGCAGCGAAGTCAGACTAGCGAGTTCCATGCGCCGGGTGCTTTCCCCAATGCCACAAAACTACGGAGAATCTCTTCGTACGGAGGGCTTGCAAATCATCGCATAGATGTTGAAAATGAGAGGGGGAAAATCGGGGTGGGATTAAGATTACCGCCCTTCAAAGAATTAGGGATTTCGTCCCTAGCTCGCAAACAGCATAGCCATAGCTGCACTGATCGCTTCCCATTTCCACCGCCTTCGCTGCGACATTCATATAGAGCTCAAACCTCCCCTACTTCTTCACGACCTCTCACGTTTGGAAGCACCCCGCTTCTGACACCACCAGACGATGTCGACTCCATGAAGTGGAATGGCACCCTAACGCAAAACACCCCAGCAGCGGCGCAGGATGCATCTGGCAGTACGCGTACAATGCCCGGCCGACTTCCTAGTCTATACACTGTCCCGATCGCTTCCGATAGCAGCTCATCGCAAGAAAATGCACCACTGTCGCAGCAAAACGCTCCTCATAGTCAAACTTCTTCTCCAGCCTCTCAAGTGCCCACACATTCTAGGTCCATCGGCGACACAGGAGGATTTCTCATGTTAGCTATTGGGTCCGCATGTGAGTAAACAGAACTCCTGGAGCTCGTTGGAAAGTTCAGACTAATATTAGACAGTGCGAGGCCTGGATCAGTCAGATAGCCCCGGAGACGGGGTGCGGCTAGTATCTCAGACCCTTCCATGTCCCTCTGACGAAGCATCGCACTCGAGTAATTTGTTCCCCGAGATCATGAACGAGATCAAAAGTCGATACGACGTTCTCAAAACGCCATCTATTGAGATCTACCACGCCGTGCCACCTGATTTCAGCCTTCGAAGTTTACCTCAGTCACCACCAACAACGCCCAATGTTCCCGCAGAAGGGGATTATTTTAGCCTTGTGTTTGGAAGTGCCACTCCTATACAGCCATATCATAATCACCACGGTATTCTGGCGCCCCAGTCCGTGAATAGCAGTCCCCTCGCTGGTCTTGTGCGGCCTCGTTCTACCGTCACCATCTCTATCATTGAGCGCCTTATACCGCCTGCCTCCGTTCAAGAATATCAAGATCTGTTTCAGGTCCAGCGATCCATCCTTGCCGACAGGATGATAGAGTTATCCCCACGAGGAGGCTCTCTCGTGATGATGTATCCCACAAAGGCTGGAGGTCAGTACTTCCGAGATCGTCTACTGGGACCGATCCTAGAGCCTCTGTTGCGCAACCTTGTGAATCTGAACTCCCTCTATACCGATCTTGGTGCGTCGCTTGGCAGGATGCGATCGGTTGCCGTCATGGACGACTTTGAGCAAATGAGCGACAAGATCAAAAAGCTTTGCGAGATTCTCCCACGGCAGAGCCGGACCATGGACCCAAGCAGTACATTTACGCTCACATACGCAAGCAAAGGGCAGGTGTCTCTACCACGGCATGTCTGGAGTGAGTGGTACATCAAACAGGAGAGGGCTCGGATGAGAGAGCTACTGGATCAGTATTGGTCGCGAGGGCGTCGACTACCACAGAGCCAAGAAGTAACATCAGCGACCTTATTGCGAGAGATTATAGGGGGACTAGAAAAAAGACCATACAACGAAGATCATGGTCCTGAGACGGTCGAGGTTGGCGTTTTTGTGATTCGGAGGACCTCCGAAAGCAGCTGAGATAGAATTGCATGTTTGTTGTTTTTTCTCCGTTTGGTGTCTGGATAATGCTAATTAGCGCATCGGGCGGAGACTTTTCACAGCGACGGCGATGGCACGGTATCCTGGAGTTATAACAAGAAAACGTTTTGGCTCAGGGGCTTTCAAGGGACTTTGGCTTACTTGGAAAACCGTTGGACGAGGACCCTTGCAGCGGATGAAGACTAATGATGATAACATAGATCGATAATTGTGTGACCTGTCAGAGGCAGAGACATTCATCTTGTCCACTCTGATGATACGGTTTAGTTTAATTCGGCGAAGCTGCAGAAATCAAGTTGGCAGTACCATCGAACAGGTATTTGTAATCTAATTTTCTTTTTTCCGTACCTATCGCGGCTCTACCGCGGATTCATCCGCTTTGTGGTATCGTGGATCTTTAGCCAGCTTCGCCCTTTCCTATCTGAGAAACGCGACGAAATTATAGATATCGAACTACATCAGCGGAGGCATTAGAAACGTTGATACCGGACTCATCCTTCAGATCTACCACATAGTGACGGGTTCTTAGGAGACGGGGAAGTTGACGTGGGACACAACTGCCAGGTCCCGAAAAGCTGATCCTATTTCGAACGTCTCGTCTTCCGGGCTGCCCGGATTCTGCAGGGCATTGTATGACTTTGTGGCCGTATTTCTTTCAGTTGTTTGCTTGATCTCATTTCACCCAGAACGTCCGGAAGTGTTGCCGCCCACATGATTGAGAGCCCCCTCCACGAAACTTACGAAACTATCCTGAGGCAGAAAGAAGTGAAGTCGGATGAAAGACCGCTCTGAGCCGTTCCATGTCTGTCCCGGCTTTTCCATCCGGTGCTCCTTCCATCACGGTGAAATGATGAAGAAAATGAGTGACTCTGGCTCCTGCCACCATTACCACGGTGTAACGCCTTCCTCCTGTGCAAATCCAGTCAACCTCCCACAATGACCTTCGCACTCTTCAACCCCAACCAATTTCGCTCTCGAGTCCAGTTCACCGAATGCTATCAAAAGATCCTAGCGGTCACACGAGCCCGCTCATAGCTCGACAGCTTTTGTCAATTCTGCAGACCTCATCAAGCCTCTAAACGTCGTTCGCTTTGCGGCGCCCGGCTGGGCATTCTTCGAACATCCTTCACCCTCTGTGCTGAGGAAAATCTGTTGCTACAGCTACATACCACACGACCGCGAATCAACACAACATTCGCCGTGGGAAAATGGTCACATTCCCTTTTACCATAATCGCCTTTGTTATCTTTAACTCCCTCACCGTGCACTCGATACCCACAATATCCGCGGTCGGATCAAAGTTCTTCACAAGCGACGGCCAGCAATGGTTCATGAAGGGTCAGTGTTCATGTTCTACTGTAATTCCGACAGCTAACAATTTAACCTACGCGTAGGTGTTGCCTATCAACTTTCGGGAGAGGACCCAATCGCCGATGCCGAGCAGTGCAAAAAAGATGCTGCCCTGATGAAGGAGTTAGGCGTGAATAGCATCCGAGTGTACCATGTGGATCCGAGGAAAGACCACAAGGAATGTATGTCGACCTTAGCGGACGCCAATATCTACCTACTTGTAGATCTCGATTCGTTCGAGAGCTACATTAACCCAGTATGCAATGCCTGCCCACCCAATGATTCTTCAACCCTCTCCTAGTCGTCAGATTTTGGCCATTGCTGACATGTTCTAGACCACACCTGAGTGGAACAGAACTGCCTTCGAAGCCTATCAGGCCGTGTTAGATGAATTCCAAAAATTTGACAACACAGCTGCCGTCTTTGTCGGCAACGAAGTGCTGCATGATGGTAAACTTTATGTTACCAATTTACAAATAGCCAAGCTTTGCTAATCATCGTCTGCTCTAGCCTCAGCTGCTCCAGCTGCACCTTATGTCCTTGCCGCTGCTAGGGACGTCAAACAGTACCGGGATCAGAAGAAGTATCGAAGCATACCAGTTGGTTACTCTGCCGCAGATGTTGGGGACCTTCGTCCGATGCTGCAGAATTACTTCGCCTGCCGCCATGACCCACAAGAACGTATGGACTTCTTTGCATTGAATTCTTACGAATGGTGTGGACCCACGCAGACTTACGAGGGCTCTGGTTATGCCAATTTGCAACAAATGTCGGCAAACTACAGCGTACCCATTTTCTTCTCGGAAACCGGATGCATGACTGTCCCTCCGCGCACATTCGCAGATCAATCAGCCATCTTTGGCCCGCACATGGCCAATACGTGGTCGGGTTCCATCATATATGAGTGGATTCAGGAGGAGAATAGGTATGGGCTCGTAACGTATGGAAATCCAGATGCTGGAGAGGGACAGTGAGTTGTTTCCAGCATCCATTCACTTCCCCAAGAAGATTTTGCAGACGCTAATCCTATTTGTGTCCCTGGATCAGGTTTGTTCGATCTGGCACGCCAACGCCTATCGTTCCAGATTTTGCCAACTTGAAGTCGCAATGGGCCACTTTATCACCCAAAGGAGCAGCACTATCAACTTACAGCACTGTGTCGGTGGCTCCGGTAGCGTGCCCTACCTCGACAAGCAGTTGGATTGTTGACGCCTCGGCTTCGCTTCCAACGCTTGGGGTAGCTGCAACTGTTACCGGAACACCTTCACCTTCTAAGACAGGTAGTTCCTCTAAGGGCAGTGGCTCGGCTACGCACACGGAAGCAATCACGGCCAGCGGGACTGCTCCGAGTCATACAGGTGCGGCAGGCAAAATGGCGACCAACCCGTTCGCCAAGGCTGCGACCCCGATTACAGAGAAGGAAGCATTCTCAACGATGCTACTCGCGCTCGTCGCAGTAGGGATGGGGTTCGTATGGTTATTGTGAGGCTCCCAAGCGGTCTGTGAATCTCGTGTTACCGAGTAGCATTGTATTGGCGAAAGTATCCGGCCGGCCGTGACGGTCATTGTATGTTGTCAAGATTGTCGAAGTGCAGATTAAAGACGAAGCTTCTGAGAAGCATGCGCAATCGAGATGCCGGGGAGGTTTATGTATTTTTGGAAGGCTCGCGGCCTGAAGCATAGCGGTAGATTGATATTAATGGTTTGATATAGCAAACCCTCGATATAAGAAACAGCTTCTGAAAGGGATTTCGCTGTCTCATAGATGTATGTTTAAGTTGAAACAGTTCGATGTCTTCCAGGGGAATATCTTCTCGAGGCTCTCAAGGTCTTTGAATCATGTCTGCGAGCGTTTACCGGCACCACCTCGTAGCTAGACGTGCGTACGGAACTCGGCAATGTGTCCATCAAGGCACGATCCCTTAAGCTCCTTCAACCCCAGTTCCTGAGATCGCAGAAGCACGGGATACCTTGTTCACTCAAGGTCATCAGTAGCGTGAGTAGTACATGGCCTCTTGATGACGCTACCCCACATCTCGGGACAGCTGCCTCCGCCACTGGCGCCCGACCGTTGCACCTCGACGTCATGGCGATCGGTACCTTGCGGCGATGACGAGGGAGGGAAATGATCCCGGCCATCCTTCCGCCATCCCTTCACCACAACCAGCCTCGCAAATCCGCCCGGAGGATGCTCGAGGATGAAGCAACATGTTCCTCATGCGGCAGTATGCGTCCTTCAGGGCTGCACCCCTTTCTGTGCGTCTGGCAGAATCTAGCATCAACAAGCACTGAATGATGGCGGTGCCTAGGGCTTTCTCCGCCGACTCGACCCACGATCAGCCCTAGGCGATTTTACCTCCCCAAAGCGGGTTGCGGGGAAGCTTCGCCCATATCGAATGGCTGCTAGTACCAAACTTCGCGGAAGCCCGTCAGTGAACCCCTCTCTCGGATAGTGCGTGGATGGTAGAAGTCCTGCATTAGCCCCTGCTGGCCGAAAACGCCATTGACATAGCTCCAGCTTTCAAAAAGCGCGGAGGTCCTGAAAGAATTTCTCTCTACTGTCTCACTTCCTTGCCGTCCTTCTCATCAATTTCCATTACAGCTTCTGCCACGTTGAAAGCCTGTTTGGATTCTCATCTTAACGCACAAACATGAAAGCTCTCGGTGTTGCTCTCTCGTTGGCCGCTGTACACGTCTTGCCAGCTCTAGCTCAGACAGCCACCTCTTCTTCCCCCTTCTCTCTATATACCTTGACTGCCGACAATATCACCGCGACATTCATACCGTATGGAGCGCGATTAACCTCGCTCCTGGTACCAGACCGACATGGAACGCGTCAGGATGTCGTTGTTGGTTACGATGACCCGCAAAGATATCTTAGAGACACCGAGACGAACCATACTTACTTCGGTCCGGTGGTTGGACGCTTTGCCAATCGCATTGTAGGAGCCCGCAACCGTTTGAATCCATGTTCGTGCTGACAAGCCGCAGAAAAACAGCACGTTCTCTCTGAATGGCCAAACGTACAACATTCCTGCAAATGAGCATGGAGGACTGAATACTCTCCACGGAGGGACTGTAGGATATGATCAGCGCAATTGGACCGTGACAGCCCACTCGGGCAGTAGCATCACCTTCACGCTCCTCGACAACGCCTTCGAAGGGTTCCCTGGAACACTGCTGACGCACCAAACCTTCACTGTGAGCTCCATGAGGAGCGGCCCATACGACCGAACCTACCCGAGGCTAACATCGCGGATCGTCGCCACACCTCTCGACCAGGCCACCCCCATCATGTTGGCCAACCACGTCTACTGGAACCTCAACGCATTCCGCGAGCAAAGCATGCTCAACGATACTACTTTCTGGATGCCATACTCTGACCGGTATATTCAGACCGATGGTATTCTGATCCCAAATGGGACCTTCGGTGCCGTTGCCGACCGCCCAGGGCTCGACTTCACCACTCCGACCCTCTTCGGCAGGAACATCCCCCTTGCCGTTGACGCCTGTGGCACTGGCTGCACAGGTGTGGACAACGCATTCACCATTGACCGACCGCGATATGCGGGGCCTGAGTCGAGCGACTTCCCAATCCTCAGCATGTGGTCGAGCAGTACGGGAATTCGAATGGACCTGTCGACCAATCAGCAAGGCATGCAGGTTTACACTTGCAATGGCCAGAACGGGACGATCCCTGTAAGACAGAGCCAGAGACAAAGGAATGCAAACTCGGCGCGAAATGGTGGATCGCAATACGTTAACAAGTACGGCTGTGTGGTTCTTGAGACCCAAGGGGTGAGTGATCGATCAATTGAAGGAGAGAGAGACGAGCTTGAAAACTAATGTGCAAGCAGTATATCGACTCGGTAAATCACCCGGAATGGGACAAGACGGATTACTTTGTGTACTCGCCCGAGACAGGGCCGTATGTCAACTATGCTACGTACGACTTCTCGACTTTTTAAAAAGCAAGCGGGAACATTGCGTGAAGTGCACCCCTGGTTTGGGCGGTTGCGTCGAGGAATGGCGGCTTGATCAGTCGGATCTGTCGAGCGCAGCAATGGACCACTATAACGGCAAGCTATTAATAGGTAGTAATAGGGGAATTAGGACAGCCTATAATCACACAAAATTATTCAACAAGGCACCCTACCTCAAGTCTTAGAGGCCAACGTCACGTTTCATCACTTTGGTCACATCTCCGGCAGACTTGATAACGACAGAGGAGCCATATGCTTATCAAACGCTGCCGTACGACTTGAGCCTGCAGGGCGTTCAGATGCATTTTGAATATCAAGTATGGCTGGTGTTGGCCAATACTGAAATTCAGGTTGCCATGTGATCCCGGTCAAGGTGCAGATGCCTCTCAAAGTTCAACGGGGATGATTTTTCTTCCGTCCACTCCGAGTGAAGAACGAAGATGCGACACTGATATCGGCCAAGCACCGCAGCGCACGGAACATCTCGGCTATCCCGTAGAGGTTTGCAATCAGCGATTGCACACTACAACGGCTTGAGGCCGAAGTGCTTGATAGGCATGAGAGATCGCAACTTGACCGATTGCAAAGTAGGCTGTTGCAGAGCACCTAGCAAATGAGACGATTTTGTTGTCCGCAGCAACAGAATCCAGCAAGTCATCGACCAATCTGAAGGCGCTACTGTGCCCTCATGTCTTCCGTAGTCCGTGATGTAGCATTGCAGCAATCACAGTGCAGCATTTCAAAAGCCGCGCAGATCTTTCGTCTATTCCCTGGTGATTGGCCCGGAAAAGGAAAAACCGTAGATGGCGTTTCGAAAACGTTTGAAACGTTCGGCGGTGGTCTGAGCTTTTTTTGCATGATCGCCGCTTCGGGAAGAATGCTTTCTTTTTTACGATGCCTTTTGCGAGATGCCGGCCACTTCGCGGATTCTGGTTGGAGGCATAGGTGGAATTTTTCCCTCAGCTGCTCGGCGGCGATAGGCTGGCCCCAGAGCCCAGATGCAGGAACTGGTCTCGCTTGTTGGTTGCGAAAAATCCCTCCACCATCCAACACGCGTCTTGGAGGATGCGCGAATCCAGTACACACCGACCCGGCCCAGTTGGTTTGCAAAAGTCGAACCGCACCCAACATCCGGATGGAGCTCGGCAACCTCGAAGAGCGCGCTGGAAGCGGAAGTGAGGCCTCGCGTCGTTCTTCTCAGATTGACTAACATGGTCAGCCTTTCGCCTTTGGGTCCCAACGCGGCCCAGGAAAAGAGATTAACTGGGGTCTATTTTGATACGCCACTCCGGCAAATTGTGCCTGTTCCTGAATCCTGACGCACCTCTTCTAATCTTATCCGACATGATTACCTACCATATGGCTTGATATCACTCGCCAGGCTGCGATGGCCGCTTCTGCGGTTGCAGACCGAATCGCCGTTGACTCGTCACATCTGCGAGGCCAGTCCATCTTGACCTCTGCTGGGTGGCCTGATGATCGCAGGATTGGGTGCTTGCTGCACTCCCTCACTCCTCAGTCCCATCCACAGCAACCGGTCTGCCACCAATGGGGGCGCATCCTTTCACGGTCCCGGTCATCATACAATGGCCCCTACTCAGTCTAGCCAGAAGGGCAGCCTCTTTACAACGCTGCTTCATGATCTAGATAAGGTGATGGACCCCGGGGTGCTTTTCAATCCCTTCTGCTCTTGCTTGTTTATCCACCTGTCGTGGTCCGTTTCGTTCATTCTACCTGTTCATTCACTCACTCGAGTCTGTGACTCAATTACGTTCTCTTGGACGGCAAGCTTTCTGTTTTTAAAGATCAGACTCCTTCTTTTCTCAAGCATAGCCCTACGTTCGTTTTCTAGTTCAGTACTCTAGCACACTCGTTGTCGGCCATGATGCCTGGCCTGACTCAACCCTCGAGGTTCTTGAGCCTACTCAGTTTACTCCCAGCCACGCTTGCTACCGAAGGATCTTTCTTCGTCATCCAGGGCGAGCCTCTCGTGGTCGAGCGGGTCGATCCCTTTCTCAGCCCAGGGACACCAAGCAACCATGTCCACAATATCTTTGGTGCTAACAAGTTCTCGGCGAACCTTGACTACGACACGATGCAGACATCGACTTGCAACACCTTTGGACCAAAAGCCGACAACAGCAACTACTGGTACCCTGGCTGGTACTTCCATGATCCGAAGAACGGGTCATTTGAACTAGTGCCCACCCATCTTGAGATATACTACCATCTCGACCCTGCCCCAGGATATCGCCAAGAGTTTCCACCTGGTTTGAGGATAATTAGTGGGAACGCTATGACACGAACCATTGAACCCAACAACATTGCGCAGAAATCCAACAGGTATATCTGCCATGGCGCTACAGATAACAATGGCAATAAGATTGCCGACGTTGAAGGATCGCCTGGCTTCCCTGACGGCGGTTTCACTTTCTGTGGATCGTATCCCGGCTACTCTGGAGAGATATGGTTCCCGTTCTGCTATGATGGAATCAATGAGTTTGACGCCAGCGACCCTTACGCGCATGTCACCTTCCCAGAGAATAGCAATGGCTCTCCAAATACAGGGAAGTGCCCATCTAGCCACCCCACGCCTCTTCCGCAGCTGTTTATGGAATTCCACCATGACCTCGACTTGTTCAAGGGTCGCTATACACAGCAAGACGACCAGCCGTTCGTGCTGGCCATGGGCGATCCCACCGGCCTTGGCAACCACGCTGACTTTGTAAGCCATTTCTCAGCCCTCTGTCTCGAAGGTCTATACTAATCCATTCCACTCAAAGCATAACGGCTGGAAAAAGGGGGTGCTCCAAGACGCCATGAAGGTGGTAGATCCGGCGACCAACAGAACGGCGCTCAATATTGGCGACTCTCATCCCGCCAGCGACTACTTCACCGACTTCTACTCCGACGACGAATACAAGAAATGCACGATCGACTCTATCGTGGAGGAGGATGTGCATGGTCCCGTGGCGCAGCTTCCGGGCTGTAACACACTGGTCAGCACGGGCACGGCAACAATCCAGACGGGTTGCGGAAACGGGCCGACGACGCTGGCCGGCGGCAATGGAAATACGGCACCGGTAGTCACGGGAAGTGAGAGTACGAAGAGGTGGTTTGATAGAGAGCAGAAGAGGTGGGTGGGGCAGCGAGACCCGCCAGCGCCGGCGCCGAGTCGGCAGGGGTTGCGATTTGCAGCTTGAGCTGAATTGTGAACAGCAGACGGAGAGGGAGCCTGCGAGTCCACTGGCGTTCAAGTGGGAATGGTATTGTGGAGCAGTGACTATGTCAGGGAAAGGCGCTTGTTATCCCGGGTTGGCGAGTTACCCGTGTTGGAATCTCGGATGGGGTCGGATAGGATGACGGATTTGGCTACGTGCGCTGTTGACCTGATCTTTGCCTTGTGTTGCCTGTTTCGATTCTTGTATATACTAGAGAGGACAATCTACGCACGTTTGGAGCGATGTCGTCTATACTAAGTACTGCCGTTTCTGGACGGCATGCTGGCTTGTTCCCTCCTTGGCGCCCAGCCCGTAGCTTTCCAAGGCGTCATTCGCAATCCCAATGCCCCGGCGCCCAATTTAAATCATCCTTCGCCTCTACGGGAGCAACCGATCTGAGGACATGTCTCACCCAACTCGCCGCCAAGAACCAGCCACGAGCTTATCGACAGTACGTAAATTTGTCTGATCTCACTTCGATCATGTCCACAGCGACGTAGTGGGAAGACCGGCCGGAATCCGAGGGAGTGCGACCTACTACCGGCATTCATCATGATCACGGTTGGCCTTGCCCAGAAGACGGTGCCCCTGAGTGTCCAGCTTTTACTTATCTGAGTTCCCCACACCGAGCCAAGCAACCAGCACTCCGCCGACCTTCCCGTTCCAGGGTTCCTTCTTCTGTGCCTGCCGATCATGTCGCGCCGCTCTCGCCATTTTAGGCTGTTATGCAACTAAAGATCCAATGGCGACTTCCAGCTGCCGGAGGGTGGGGATGGTGTTTCCTCGGTTGGCGTCGTTAGTGACGTCCCTGCCATGGCGGCCACCAAAACATCCATCCCCAACGCCTGCAGCTGGCCGGTCCCTGACTCTTCTCTACACCATACCTCTCCTTTGCAGACGCTCAACTTCGCCGTTGGGCCTTTGACTTCGTTGTATCCTTAGACTCATCTGATAGCTGGTCGGGCACCGCATTCTCTTGACCCTGAACTCCTTTCCGTGAAGCAGAAACTCCCAACATACCAGCTATCTTGACCCGTGCAAGGCGCCTCGTTGACAACTGGTCATTCTCTTGACCATACCACGCAAAGGCGCACGTCGTTAGCTCATTGACTTGAGCTGGGTAGCCAAGCCAAGATGCTGTTCAACGATCTGATGAGGTACGTCCACCATTGCTCCCCACTGATGAATCTGACTGACCTGTCAAAGCCGTGCTCTTGGCGTCCTAGCCACTTCCACCTCGACAACGACAACAGACACAGTCCTCGAAGCCAGAGCCCCGGCTCCACTGAACGACTACATCGCCTCCGAGACACCCATTGCTCTTCAAGGCATCCAGAACAACATTGGGCCGAGGGGCTCTCAAGTACAGGGTGCCCACCCTGGCGCTGTTGTAGCAAGTCCCAGCACAGAGTTTCCCAACTGTGAGTCCAGCTTCGTTTTGAAAGCCCTTGCTAGCTGCTGACAATGGTCAGACTTCTATACCTGGACCCGAGACTCAGCCCTGACATTCAAATACCTGATCAGCGCCTACATTGGTGGTAATCGCTCCTTACAGAGCTTGATCGAACAATACATCCTCGCTCAAGGCCAGCTTCAAGACCTCGAGACTCCTTCAGGAGGTCCAACTACAGGCGGATTGGGGGAGCCAAAGTTCTACTCCAATCTCACCGCCTTTACAGGAGACTGGGGTCGCCCACAAAGAGATGGCCCAGCCCTTCGTGCCACAACACTGATTGCTTACGCGAATCACCTCGTCTCCTCTGGTCAAAATTCCAGTGCCAAAACTGTCATCTGGCCCCTCCTCCAAAATGATCTCAGTTATATCGCCAGCTACTGGAACCAGACCGGCTTTGACCTCTGGGAAGAAGTTAATGGTTCTTCCATCTTTACTACAGCTATGCAGCATCGTGCTTTGGTCGAAGGCTCAGATATTGCCGCCTCTTTTAACGAATCATGTCCGTACTGCGACTCTCAGGCACCGGAGATAGCATGCTTCTTGGAGAGCTACTGGTGGGGCAACCGATCTATCTCCAATCAGAACGTTCAGAGCGAAGACTACACTCGCGCCGGCAACGACTGCGCGTCGATTCTGACCTCGATCCATTTGTTTGACTCGAAAGCAAAATGTGGCGTTGATGGATATCAGCCGTGTCAGGGGAAGGCGCTAGCGAATCACAAGGCAGTAGTAGATTCAATGCGAAACTCGTACCAGATCAATGACGGCACCGGCGCACTGAACTACGGCAAGGCAGCTCCGGTTGGGCGGTACCCAGAGGACGTAAGTGCTTCAAATCTCTGCCTTGCACTTTTTACTTTTGTCGCGCCCATGCCACGCTCCTCCGCTGTCGTCAGATCGTGCTAACGCAATCTAGATTTATTACGACGGCAACCCCTGGTACCTCTGCACTTCTGCGGCAGCTGAGCAGCTCTACAAAGCCATCTACCAATGGAATGCCACCGGCTCCGTTATCGTTGATCAAACCAGCCGGTCCTTCTTTGCCGACCTTGTGCCGAATATCAACGTAGGCACCTATGACAAATCCTCCCAAACCTTCACACAGGTCACCAACGCAGTCAAGCAATACGCCGACGGCTTTGCCTCCATCGTTCAAACGCACGCTATGGGCAATGGGTCCCTATCCGAGCAATTCTCAAAATTCAACGGGACAGCGGTATCCGCAAGGGATCTTACGTGGAGCTATGCCGCATTTAACACCATGGCCATGGCCCGTGAGGGAGGCAGAGCATTAGATGGCGAGACATGGGGAAGCGACAAAGTCAAGGCGCCGGAGTCGTGCAATGTGGTCAGTGCAACAAGGAGTGCAACCGGGACTTACGTCCGACCGACGGCAACGGCCTTTCCCAGCAGTGGCAATGAGAGTGGAACAGGAACAGCGACGGCCAGTGGAGGCGTGGCAACCGGAACGCACACTGGCGCAGCAGGAAGGGTGAGGCCGTTCAGACTGTGGCTTTGAGGGAATTCAGGTGGGACAGGGAAGACTAAAGAGTTGGAGCAAGTTGTGGGATTGAGCGAGTGTACTATTCTGTTTTGCTTATTGTTACTGAGGCATGAGACTTGGAATGAACCAGTGAACGAACGGACAACAGCACGACGACGGAGGCATTCCCATATGATGGCTGAGGGACGTCAATGAAATTGATAGCCGGCCGAGCAACAAATAGACTGTTCATCCATGTTCAGTGCCTCGTGGTTCCCGGTACTGAGTTCGCCGCCTTTCTCCGCTGAAAAGTCAAGAGTCCCGTTAGGCGCTCCTCGTAAAGAGTCGAGATTTTGGGGTGAGTGTCCGGTCTCATCGTCTTTTTAAATCTTCGAAAAGAGTGAAGGCTCTCGGCTTGAGCAGATCAATAGGTCCAGCGTAATCCAAGAAGATCGCGGAGTCGAGAGCTGGTTTCTTGGCGCTCTCGGCGGACCTGCCCATTGCGTTGCGGGGGAAAGAGGGCATATTTCCTACAAAAAGCCTCCATCTTCGCCCTCTGTGTCTTGTGAACTTCACCGGCCAGACGATGGCCCGCTCTCCTGCTCCTCCTTTCCCTTCGAACCCTGTCCTCCATCGCGCCCAATCCCAATGGCTCTTTACGGCCCACGAGCTTGCCCGAACGCCCTCCATCCTCGACGGCTACGATCTCGTCCAAGAACAAGCCAACCGCGCCAAGGGCGTCAACTTTATAACTCAAGTCGGCATCCTCCTCAAGCTTCCTCAATTGACGCTTGCGACCGCCTCCGTCTACCTACACCGCTTCTTCATGCGCTACTCTATGGTCGATTTACCAAACAGACCTGGACTACATTATTACGCCATCGCTGCGACGAGTTTGTTCCTCGCAACGAAGGTCGAGGAGAATTGCCGCAAGATGAGAGAGCTCGTTGTGGCGTGCTGTCGGGTCGCACAGAAATCGCCCAACTTACTGGTCGATGAGCAGAGCAAGGAGTTCTGGCGGTGGAAGGATACCATCTTACACAACGAGGATCTGCTGCTGGAGGCGCTGTGCTTTGACCTGCAGCTTGAACAGCCGTATCGGATACTCTTTGATTTTCTATGCTACTATGGGGCGCAAGACAACAAGAGGTTGAGGAATGCAGCATGGGCGTTTGTGAATGATAGCCATCTAACGGTGCTGTGTTTGCTGTTCTCAGCGCGAACGATCGCCGCTAGTGCTTTGTACGCTGCGGCAAAGCATACGGAGGTGGGCTTTCCGGACGATGAATACGGGAGGCCGTGGTGGGAACACTTGGGAGTGGATATTGCGGAGATGAAGAGGGCGTGCAACCAGATGGCTGAAGCTTACAACAATGGACGACTACCGAAGAGCGCGCACCAGCAGGAGCAACAGGGGGTTTATGTGGTAACACCGGAAGGAGAGACGCAGGAACCGGTCAAGACGAGGATTGTTGGGCCGCCGGTCACCCCACGGACAAGGCCACCGAGTGCCGATTCGGGAGGGAGTCAGGGGCTGAAGAGATCAAGAGATCAGCTAGAGGGGCCGCGTGTGCGGGGCGAGCAGAATGGAACAGTTGTTGGTTATCGAGATAGCAGTTCGCGGAGGAGCAGTCAGACTCTGGTGGAACAGCCCCCGTCACCGAAACGGCAACGAACAGTGGAGAGTGCTACGAATGGATATGCGGAGAGTAACGCTCCCCCTCTACCATCGATGCAAATGAATGGTCGCCCAACGCGAGGCTCGGGTGTGGATGATATACAGTCACGGATTGACAGTATCGTCAATTCTACGCCGAGCTCACATCCTTCGCATATGGATAGACGAAACTCGAACTCATATAGAAGGCGATCGAGGTCGCCATACAGGGATAGGGACCGAGATAGAGATCGGGTAAGGGGAAGGGATACGTACATTGGTGCTGCAGGGCGGGAACGGGACCGGGCGCGTCGATCTTATAGTCGTGGAGATGGTAGAGATAGAGACAGATCTGGCGGGCGGAGAGGTAGCGGGAGTAACGAGCCTGTCCGGGACGAAAGGGGTGGGAGAGAAGCGGTCGGAAATGGTGAAGAGGAAGGGGCCGGGAGTGAGGAGGGCGAGCTGTGATATAACAGAAGGCATAGGTCTTTTGGAAATTGTCCTACTAGCATCGCTCGATAGAAGCCTGGACAGAAGTATTTATAGCCCCTCAACAAAAAACACTTTTGATATTTATGAAGGGGCAGTCCTCTATTTAGCGCTATCCCATCTTTGGAAACGCCTTTCGGTCAGCCGGAGTGGCTTCCGTTTCATACAGCTCTCCATCTCCCACGCCATCCAACACTTGAACCCAACCCAGCCATCCTTTAAGCCACCTTTACACCGTTCACCTCTGACAAAAATGCCTTCACCTGCTATGTGCCTCCAGAATCACAGGTTGCCCTCTGCTCCGAGCGCTCTACAGGAACCGTAGATTTTATTGAGCACCGCTTGTCATACTTGCTATGCTCCTGTTCGACCGAACCCAGCAACAACATGGGTTCCTTTTCTTTGTATTCTTCGAGATCAATAAACATTCTCATCCCGAAACATTCGTCCTCGTTTCATGTCTACGAAATCTGCCGTCCAACCCGCGACCTTCCACACCGCGTTTGAAGGACTTACGACTTCCGCTTTTCCGATCGCGTAGTGGCTATGCACGGTTTGCTCAACTGCTCGAAATTCGGTTGGGATCGATGGCTCTGCCACGTGAACGCTGGTGGACCCTGCGTTGCCGCAAAGATGTGAGCTAAAATGCGTTTTCAAATCGTGGGTTGAAATATTTTCCACGGGCTTATTTTTGGGTCCTTCGCTATGCTTTTCCTCCTATCCAAAATGCATTGAATCTCCGTCTCTATTTCAGCCACTTAATGTCCTCATATGTGGTCTCTGCTTCTTTTAACCACCCTGCTCGCTGCAGGGATGACCGTCCCTGTGAACGAGCTAGCGCCGTATCATCGGCTTGAAGATGACGATCTCATTCCTGATGAGTACATCGTCATGCTCGACGACAATCACACCTTAGAGGCCCACTTCAACCATATTGGGATCAACCTAGCCATGACGGCTACTTTTAAGGAGATTGGAATGATTCATGGATACCGCGCGCGTCTGGATGAGCACACTGTCCACCAACTTGTTCGCTCTGACCCCCACGTCATTCATGTCGAACATGACAGCAAGGTCAGGCCAATCCTCGGTGTCCCGTCCGACAAGTCTCCACGAAACCGGAGTTCGACGGCTCCGCAAGCTCCACTGAGCCGCAGATGGAATTCAATACCAGACAAAGCCATGGAGTGGTGGACTAGGATGATGCTCGGTGGTAAAAGAATTGACCTTTCTACAGATCTAGAACCTGGAGTATGTTTAGACAGGGAATCGACAAGACTTGTGTACTATTTAAACCACTGACATCTCATCAGGAATATCTTTTGGGAAGCGGAAGAGGGGTCAGTGTGTATATACTCGATAGCGGCGTCCGCATCTCGCACCGCATGTTCAGAGGCCAAGCTAGACATTTCAATGGAGGCAAGGATTCCGACGAGTCGTCAATTATTGATGAAGTGAATGGAGATGAACTAGGGCACGGAACACATGTGAGTTTTATCTCTCAGGTTTATTATCTGCTTGTCGGTGATCACTGCTCCCCTCTATCACCCGCTTAGCACGTAAAGTCAGGGCTAGGACCCCCTGATATAGCCATGACAAGTCTTTGTGCTTTATGTTGCCAAAATCAGGCACTAATGAGCTTTCAGGTTGCAGGGATTGTGGGGCAAAACGCACCATGGGCGAATATTGTCAGTGTCAAGGTGATCGGGGATGGTTCAAGCCACTCAAGAACTGTGCAAGGTACGGCCCGTTCCGCTGCAACTTCACCAACCCGCCGCAATCATGAATACTCCCGAGGGTGAAACCACCGGTGCGAGGCGGCCAACATGGATGATCAGCGCCGCGAGACGTTGCAAGCGCTTGTTTAGAGAATTTCGAATCTGACTCTTCGGCAGCCATCAATGACGTTGTGATGGAACACATTGCACATCAGAAGAGCAGGGTAAGTCTACGTCACTGACGGAGGAACATTGCTAATTTTGCTAGCCGACCTCATACTGGAAGGGGTCTGTCATCAACATGTCAATATCCACAGAGCCATCCCTGGCTTTGGAGAAAGCGCTCAACGCGGCTTGGCAGAACGGAGTCCCCGTCGTCACGTCTGCTGGAAATGACGACGAAGACCATGGCACTGTGCCTTGTGGGTAAGTCATCATCTCCGTCTATCTCCGCATCATCCAGATTGCTTATTCCTTCATCCAAGCTACAACACTGTGATCTGCGTCGCGTCCTGTGACCGCAACTACACAAAGATGCTCTGGTCGAACTACGGCCCCGAGATCGACGTCGTTGCACCAGGAGCCGGCATCTTCTCCGCGACGAACGCAAACGACGATGGAGGCGCGCTTGATTCGGGGACCAGCATGGCGAGCCCTGCCGTCGCGGCGATGCTGTCCATTTTCATCTCGTACGAGGGTCTGTCGAACGACTCCTACACGGTCTGGACGCGGCTCAATGACAATTCCGTGGACGGGGTGCTGAACGGATTCGGCGAGGAGACGCCGAATAAGCTGGCGAACTCGGGTTTGCATAATCCTTACAAAGAGGCGGGTTTGCCGTATGATGGTGCACCTTTTGGGATGGGTGATGGTGGGTAACGGACACTTGCACGCCGTGAGCAAGCCGAGGAGACGACAAACGACACTGAGCCATCCAGCCGCGGCCGTAGACAGATATGGCTGATGCTGCTCAGCTGTTGTGCTAGACCACGACCCCGCTAATGATGAAGAAGATGCCTCGAGCTCGTCATGGTGTCTGTCGATCCCCCACGCTCCAAGCAACCAGGCGATAGCCTCGTCGCGCTCGACACCGCAGATACTACCGCCTGCACCCGTGATACATACTTCCGTGCTCCGCCATCGAGCCGCGCCGCTTCCCGCCCGAGCGCTGTATTAGCGAGAATTGTCCAGGAAGCCCCAAACACGGGGAAATCGTAACGGAGCCGCTGCATCAGGCTACCCTGGCCGTCCATTCAACGACAGACTCGACCGACGCATCCTGCGGACCAAGAGAGGGATGGATTGCTCACCGTCTAGCGCCCTTCTGTACGGTGTCTGGATAAGCTCTCCTCGCCCATAGAACCCTCTGGTTTTTTAACTGGATGGTTCCCCCACGCAGATAGACCGGGGCTGTTTTCACGGGCAATATCGAACGGGACTTGCTGAATCCCTATAATAGGCCTTGCGTTGGAAGGCGGGCTAATTAGTGAGTGCGTCTGGATATTCTTGGGATTGGGGGGTAGGGAGGGAGGGAAGGGAAGGGGGAAGAAAGGGGCGAAGAGTCTGCGGACAGACCAACGGACTGATGAATGGACTGATGGACGGCGGTCTGCCCGATGGGATCGAAGAACTGAACTCGTGGGGGAGGACGGTGTGGGTTGTGGGGGAGAGAAGTATGATGATCCATCGGTCGTCGTCGTCGGCCTAGATCGGACGAAGCAGGAGCGAGAGTGAGAGAGTGTGTGAACGAATGTGTTTATGTAAGTGAGTACCTAAGTAGCAACACGTCCACCTTCCTTCTCGATCCCTTCATAGTCCAGGGCTCTCGTTCTCGCTCTCCTTGTACATGAATGAGCTCCTGGCTCGATCAACCTCGAATTTCCCAACCCAAAAAAAAACTTAATTTCTTTCAGTGGAATGGTTTCCTCTCTCTCTCTCACCCCCTCAGCTCCTCGGTGGGGTGGAGATGATTTGAGTGGGAGTTAAGACGTGTCGCGCTCGCTGGATCGAACTCCTTCGTTATCACCTTCGAAAGGAGGGGAGGGGTTCGAAATCGCGACCTAGAACACCGTACTTAACACTAGATGCTCTGTTCTATGATAAAGGAATCCAATCTCAGCACCATTATCAATCAGTCGAGATCCGTTCTCCAACCCCCCTTCACCTCCTTCCCCCCCTTTTGCCCCCCTCCCCTTACCCCCGTTCCACCTACCCACCCCCAACCCCCCAGCCTAGCTTAGACCTGTCCAGTCCAGTCCAGACCCTCGAAATAACCTCAAAGCCACCCATCACTCTGCTCCCGCTCGCCTTCTCCTCTTTTGCCCCTCCCTTTCTCCCCCACTACCGTCCCGGGCAGGCAGCCAGACAAACAGATAGCGGTTGCTCTTTGTCAATCGATACAGTACAACGCGGAGTGGAGTGGAGTGGAGTGGAGTGGAGCGGAGCGGGAGCTCGTCGTGGCGTGGTGCTGGTGCGTTTTGGGGATGGCGTGAGTGTCTGACTGTTTGCTTGTCGAGATCTGGACGGGGAGAGAGGGAGGGCGCTGGAGGTGGAGGTGGAGGTGGAGCTTGGAGATATAGATTGAGGTATGGCGCAACATGGCAGCTGGATCGATGGATGGATGAAAGGTGTGTGATAGACGGATGGATATCCCCGGGGGGGGGAGATCAGGAAGAGAATCAGCGAGGTGAGGGTTCTGTTGTTGCGGAAGGAAAATAAAATCTTGGAGTGTTTCTAGGGTTGCGGGCAAGGGTAGGTATGGGGAGAAGTACAGCTCCTGAACCGGGTTTCGGGATGAAATACGGGTTAAGGGGTTCATGTTGATGGCCGGGGAGTTGAAGGGGGTTTCTTGGACAGGAACTGCGCAAGTTAGGGGGTTGAGGGACTGGACTGGACTGGGGTAGAGTGTAAAATGGGGGGAAGCGGGTAAGTTCTGGTCTCTAGGTGAGATCATGGATGGTGGAATGGATGAATAGTATCGAGCGTTGTAGACACCCTGTGCGAAGACGGCTAACAGACTCGGGTGGTAGAGCTTGCAGAGAGAAGAGGTATGAATGGCCCTCCAATTTAATAAAACATCGCTCAGGCCATGCTTTGGAGTGGATAGGGGCGGGTTGTGCCATCCTCATTGGTTTCGATGCTGCAACTCGCGATGATTGAATAGCTAGAGTCTGTCCTCTGCGGAACTCGATTGCTGTCCACTGCTCGCGTGAGACAGGCATGCTCTCCATATTTCTCTCCCGCTCTCACGGGTCAATTCACCGTCTTTGGTATGCTTGATATCGGAGCGGACAGCAGCCGTGCAGGTGTTGGGTTAACGTAGGTGTAGAGGTGCGGCGCTTTAGTAGAATTTGGCGTCTTCCTGGTGTAACTCTCGGCGGCCCCATGTGAGAGAAGAAAACGTAATTGATAGATCCACAGGCAATCGCTTGCAGTTGAATCAGGGTAGTTCGCGCTAGGGGCGAGGGGAAAGAGGAGGGGTGGCAGATGTAGAAAAGCGCAGGCGAGACGCACTGGGACTCGTGAAAAGACATTTTACAGAGTCACCACCGTAAAGAGAAGCTCGACATCTGTGACAAAGATCAGATGTGTCGCTGGGAAGCCCTACTTTCCGACGAACATTGTCATGGCCAAGAGCAAGAGAGGACAGTAGAACCATAGGTTGCGACATGAGAGTTTTTCAAACCAAAGTGATTGTTCTCGTGACAAAGTTGGGCCCAAAGACAATCCTGTTCTTCTCGATATCCCAGGTAACACCAAAGACATCTTGCGCGTTCCTCTCCATCAAGTCAGTCGAATTTCCAACGAAGACGCCACAACGAATAAAAGTAGGAACATCCAGGTCTTTGGGGCGAAGTACTAAGCCTCTCAAGGTGGGATGAGCACTCCCGTCATCACAACCGTCATATTCCAAGAGCAATGGCAGAATGTACGTGTCAGTTTCTGGTCCAGGTATATCGAATAAGTCGTCCAGTATTACGAGCATTTCATCTTTCCGCCTCCAAGAAAGCGTATCCCCCACAATCGAGGCATACACAATCGAGGAATTTCTAGTGTAGAACGAAAGGGACTCCGCGATTGATAAAGGTTCGTTCTTAAGGCGGCTAAACTTATCGTAACACCTTCTTAGATCATCGCATTCCGCCTTGCCTATCTTTGCGTTTAGGCTGATCCTATGAGATGTATTGGCTGGAGTGGCACCGTCTGCGCCAATTGAATATTCAGACAATTTTACCCATGTAGCCAATTGCTCAACTGTCTCGAATTCCGAGCATTCGAAGTCCCAAGTATCAAATGTTCTCACTCCTCCGCGGATCGATGCCCATGACCAAGATGGGAAGTCAAGTTTCTGCGGTCCTCGACTAGACGTCGTCCTGTTCCATCCTTTCTGGTGATCAGTCACCCACGTTAACTGCTCGCACAGGCGCCCAGACCAAAGTCCTGCAAGGGTATTCTTGGTCCGAACACTGTGTGAACAATCTTGCAATCGCTGAGATTGCTGGTAATCTGTCTTTACCAAGAGATAGCTGCATTGCTGAAAACTCCTCAACGAGCTTATTCCACGCGAATATGGGCCACCTATTCTGATATGGTTCTCCTGGATCAGAATTGTTCACCCTTTTTTGTACACAAGTGGAGAATATTCTCTAAGCGACCAAAAATGGGTCATGGCTGATGGTAGAGCTGCAGGAAAAGTCTCACAATCATAAGACTCAAAACATTCCCAGAAAACTTGACATGGCCTGAAATGGAGCACTCTTGGAGCTAGCAATCGTTCCTGCATGACCCATCCCCGTGTCGACAGTGAAGACTTTTCAACAGCGTCGTTGAACAGAGACGAATCAATTAGAACAAGCTCAGTTGAAGAGTTCCAGCTGCTGTGACTCTTTGGCAGGCGGGAAAATCGCGGCCTCACAATGCAGGGTTGTATACCTTCAGGCTTGTTAGACGTGAATAGTCCTCTTCGGACAGTACTTGTCGGTGATGACCCTGCAGCCGCAATATTGCAATATGAATTAGCATAGATTCCATGCATTTTAGGCAATTCTGTGTTCCAGTCTTGTTCTGAATCTTGAAGGATACAGAGACTGTCGATCCATATGTAACGAATTCCTAGATAATGAGCTAGTTTCATTGAGTCCTGGAAGGTAGCAGGTAAACGATAGAATGGGATCCGTCGCATGAATTTTTCTAGATTACAAGTCGTCAGACTTGTGAATGTCCCATCGCCCCAACGATGGCTTAAGGTGATATAGCGCTCTTTCTATGAATTGCTCTCTATAACCTTTATCCGGGACTTTGTAACGTCATAAGGATCGACCAAAATGATTCTGGCCGGTGCAGGTGCTGAAGATAACGTCGCCGCTTTGTGGCAAAGCGAGTGTTGCAAGTCACAAATAGAAATCCAGCGTTTGAATAGGCTGGTGATGGTTTTTAGTCTCTTGCTCACGTTGAAGTTTTCTCCACAAACAGAGGCCAGTCGTTCTTTACTTCTTTCTGGATGACCAAATTGATATCCACTAGATGTCTCTTTATTGACTGGCCACGTTTCAAAACAGAACCTATGACGAGATTCTCCTTGAAGATCTGGCAATACAAAATAAGTACTTAAATCGAGGAAGTAATACGGATTTTGCAGCTCCTCTTCGGATGCAGCCGATACTGGTTCTGACCGCATTATTGCCTCAGAACCAGTCGCAAACCCGATGTTGTACTGTGTTATAGGGTCTGTGGGAGGCGTGGCTTGCAACAGGTCATGGTCCGCAGGCTTTAGATCTTGCCATCAAGGTAGACAGATGGAGCAGCTTTGCTCCACCCCTTTCAAGAAAGAGGCAAGAGATACGGTGAACTTGATCGAACAACTTCCATTAACTGTCGTATTACAGCCATTCTCATCGACTCTGGTAATACAGCTATTCTCATCGAGTCTGCTACTCAAATCCAGGCAAAGTACCTTATCGCACGTTTCGCAAAGCATCCTTGGTCGATAGATTCCGGCGGCGACTCAGCGCGAGCCGACATTCAAAGTTTCTGCACTGAAATCAGACAGCTTGGAAGCTCCGTCAGATGATGGTGCAAGAGGCATGTGCTTGTAGCAAAGTTAAATGAGCCGGTGTGAATCAAGCTCGATGAAACAGACCTTGCAACCTGTTATCGTCATGTGGCTGAGAGCCCACCATAGGAGATCCCCTCCTACAGACATTGGCAAGAATGAGCGTCCAATCATTGTGCAACGTGCTAAATGACGCTCCAGTCGTTAGCCGAAGCCTTGGATCTCGCCCGATGTATGCTTTTCTCATCCCAGCCCTCCAAATTGCCTCCCATCTGCCATAATGCTGCAGGCAGATGAAGGCCAACACGCTGCCTCAACGATTTAATGTCACTGTTATTGGTCATCGATACTGAGTTGCGCGCGGATGAAAAGCTATTAGACTGAGCTCCAAAATGGTTGAGCCAATTAATGTTGACAAAGTAATAAATGGCCACCCATCTACTCCATACTGGTAAGCCCTCTTCAAGGCGAGTCTCCAGGTGTAAGCAAAAGGACGGGTGCGCGTGGCCGCACGACCCGTGGAAATAGAATGGTTCACTGTGGGGAGCGTGCGCGCAAGCTCTGTGCTACATGTGAAGATTGAGATTTAAATCTAGAATGAATGATCCATCTAATTTTACGCTTCTAACGCGGAAATGAATCGGGCTTGTAGCCTACACTCATTGCCAATGAATGTCTTGGAGACAATAATCGAAGCAATTGAGACCAAGGCAGAGAAAGAATTTGCTTCTCGCTGACTTGCTGTGGCTTTTCAAATCTCATTGGATGTATAAAATCCCCACCAGCAAGAGCTTTCCGCGAAATGAAGTTCTTCTCCCTCTGGACGCTTCCACTCTACGTATAGTTCACAGCCAGTTAGAGTCGAGCCAAGGAACCCATCAAATTCTTCTTGTGCGCCCGGCTGCCCAGGCCAGAACTACAATGCAGCAGGCCATTTCTCCAAAGTAGTATTTGGGTCGTTCAGGACAGAGTAAATTCGCCGGGTAGCTTCATTGAATGCGAACTCGTTGGCATACCTAGGTCTTAGAAATAGCGGATCAATCAACTCGGTCGGCTCCAGCTGTTTCTTGATACTCAAAAACTCGCCACGACGAGACAACAAACTTTGCACGCAAACTAGCCTTTCTGCTTACAATGGGTCTTTTCCGGTGACCACTTAGCACAAACAAAACGTGAAGACTTGTTGTCGGCTGGAGATCCCATGGCGACGATTACTTGGATGAGATAGAATTAAGTGAAATCAGCCTCGACATTCGCAGAGTAACGATGGCGGGAAAGCATCGTGTTGATATATTGGGGAGAATGATACGCCCGGATCATGCACAGCTTTCCGATGGCAACACGCAGGTGTAATCACTCATCGCTTTACCGCTAGGAGATGGTGATTCTCACGGAGTTCTTTGCCCCGAATCAAACATGTCTTGTTTAGTTGCTGACCTGAAGAAAAGAATCCCGATAGACAATGACTGTCCCGGAGTGAAAGAAGCATGCAGTAAGTACAGGTTACCTGAAGACAACGCTGGCAAGGGTAGCTGATGGTGTAGAAAAATTAAATTGACTAGATTGCCAAGACCTGTCAGACTTAGGAATACTTCCCGACAAAATCGATCAAGGCTTGGCTAACAACCTCTGGATGCGAGTAGCTCAAGAAATGCTGCCCATCCTTGACAACCTGCAACCTCGCATCCGGCGAATTAACGAACATCTTGATCTCTTCTTCTGCGTTAGCGACCGAGTACACCGCGTCCGCCGTACCCTAGAACGGTTTGATTGTCAGCACGACAGATCCAGATTGCCCCCATGGGCGAAGGATATAACGTACGTGCAGCCAGAGCACTGGACACCTAACATCAAACAGCCTCCCATGCAGTCCATCCCTCTCCCTCAAATTGATAGCCGCCATTCTCGCCCTCTTCCTCCCGTCCTCTCCTTGGTAATTCTCCTTAATCGTCTTCTTCCAGAATTCTCTCGTCTCAGAAGCGCAGTCCTTGCCAAACCCGACGTCAATTAGAAAATTGCAGAAGTCGTCATCTGGCTCGAAGTCCGGCTGCGCGGACGTGACGGTCCACTGGTTGATCGGACCAGTGCAGGCGACGACACCGTCCCAGCAGCCGAGCTTTCGGGTGCGCTCGCTCTCGTAGTCCATGGACGTGCCTAGCGGAACGATGCCGGTGATGCGGTCAGGTGCCAGGAGAGCCATGCGGACAGTGATCCAACCGCCTTGGGACTTTGATACAATTTGACTTAGAGACAGTTCCTTCGTGATTGGGAGGTGGATGACGTGAAAGGAGTAGAACATCTTGACCTGTGGGACAAAAGCCTGCTTACCGTTCCCAGCACAAAAACCTTGCCCCTGACGTCCAACGCGTCCAACACCTGAAGATTCATGATCGCTACGAGATCGTTTCAGTACTCTTCAGACCTTCGTGCAGGAGTGAAGTCGGACCGGTATCCCAATACGTGAAGTTTTCACTCTTGGTCCTGGTCTGACCATGGCCGAGAAGCTCAATGGCGAGCAGATTTATCGTCCTGTTCAACTCCGTGTTCGCGTACTGGGCTCCGTAGAGCTCCGAGGATGTCGTGAAGGAATTGACCAGCACGAGAGTTGGTTTCTTCGGGTCATAGGAATGGGGCATCTGGTAAGCGGCTTCGATACCGCCAAGATGCGGGACGTGGACAAGTTTGGTGTTGGGCATTATCGGCCAGGTACGACAAATAGCTGCTGAAGCTTGTGATGATAGCGATTTCAAAAAGCAGAGTCATCAAACATGGAAGCGGACACTTTGAGCATTTGAGCCGAATGAAATACTTATGGCTTTGCGTTCCCCATTTTTACACCTCGTCCAGGAGGCCTGACCCCGCTTTACTTTCGGCAAGGCCCCTTTCAGAAAAGGGCAAAAGGTCGGTTGTCCAAGGCTAGGGACTTCAAGATGATTTCATCCATTTGGGTCTTCTCCACCCTCGTACGTCGAGCCTGCCGCGAGCCGAAATGAAGAAAAAAGCAAAGGCTCAGGAACGTGTGGGGAAGCAGTGAGGTGGCGAACCTCTTGGTATCGAATTGATGAGGGGATGGCAGATTGAAAACACCTGCTAGATTCGGAGCAGACTTGGGTCTTTTCTCTGCCTGGGTGGTAAATGCTATTACAGAGTCCATGACGGAGTATGGTCTGGAGAGTCGGGCTGATACACTGAGTGATCAACTATGCAGACCTCGTCACAACGCGACCCTGCTACATCTGCACGGGTCTGGTCGCGGCCATTGCGGCACAACTTCTACGGCGCCTAAGAAACACCCACCATAGGGTCCATGTCCGTGGATGTATCATCAGGCGCTTTCAGATCTGAGATCTCAAAGTGCTTCTAGGATACATGCGATAAGGTTGTACGAGATATCGTATGTGTACAAGGCTGGACGCAGCTGCGGGCGCAATCACGGCCCCAGACACAGCGCAGATGTCACATATCGGACACGCCCCTAGCAGAAGCAATATGGCAACAGCTTCAGCCGCTGCTAACCATACTAACCATACAGAAATATTATTTAAATAGAGAGCCTGACTCTCGAAGTATTGTGGCACGTAGGCAGAAACCTTCCCCAACGAATTTTCGACAGACAATATGCTAGTCGGACAAAGCTTTATTGAAGTTCGAAATCATGGCGACAATTCCACTCAGTCTACCTTCAGAGCGACTTCACACGAATACCGTCGCCAAATCTGGAACGCTGACAATTCCTCTGAAGGGCTGGATGTCTCAGCCTGACAATCGCGGCACCATGGACATTCTCTGGAGCTGTGCGACGACGATATTTATTTGCATCTGGGTAATGCTTCACCTAAATGTCCCTGGAAGACATGAGAAAAGAAGATCCATATTCCTACGGAAACTGCGTTGGTTTGTGCTTGCAATATTAGCACCAGAACTGCTGATGCTTTTTGCAGCGGGACAGTGGGCTTCGGCGAAAAGGTCAATTACTGATATGAAAGCGATTGAAGTAGAATATTGGACAATGGTCCACGCTTTTTACGCCGATAGTGGTGGCTTCATACTCGAAGCCCCAGATATCCAGCCGTTTCCCGTGACGGCGAAGCAATTGCACTATTTGGTTTCCCAGCGATATATCTCTCTGCCGAAGATCACGAGGGAGGAGATATGAGACAAAAGTAAGGCAGACGGCTTCGCTAAATTGATCGCTGGATTTCAATCAGCTTGGTTCACCTTGCAGGTCATAGCCGGGGCGATACAACTCAAAGCAATTACTCTGCTCGAGCTATCGACGCTCGCACTCCTAACCTGTACTGGAGTGACGCTGTTCTTTTGGTTTCGCAAGCCACTGGACGTGCGAACTGCGACGACGATCAGAATGGACACAAATGTTCAAGAAATTTTAGACCGGTCCAATGGCACCGCTGACAAAGAATGGAAAGATACACCATTGAATTTTGCGGATCCGCTGGTCTATACTTCAAGTAAGATGCCTTTTAAGAAGTTCTGGAGTATCCATGAGCGGCCGTTGCCGAGGATTCCGAACGACCGAGATTCCCATCTTCATAATTGGAAGATGGTCGTCATCATTGCCGTTCCAACTGCGGCCTTCGGAACCTTTCAGCTAGCAGCATGGAACTTCACTTTTCCGACAAGAGCCGAACAAATTCTATGGCGATACACTTGTTTGGGCAACGGCATTGTACTTGGTTCTGGCTGTGTGCTTGAGGCAGGAGCAATCGTTGCTTCGAATTATACTGTTCCAGGGTTAGATACATTTCATGGATACAAGTACCGGTGGCCTTACATGTTATTGTTCTTTGTGCCAGGTGCCATGTATTTCTGCGCCAGAGTTGTGGTGATCGTCGAGGTAGTCATAAGCCTGCGGGCGCTTCCACTAGGATGCTTTGAGAATGTGCAGTGGACTAGCTTCTTGCCAAACATACATTAGCATCGTTAAGGGATCAAATGCAAAGTGTTTGCTTTAGAACTTCCAACATGTGGGCAAAGAGCATGTGAAAGGTGTTTAGTAGCGTCAATCCCTCTAGAAGTGGTCTTAGGACCTATGGCGAAACGGGCATCCATCTTGTTGCATTCGAGCGAGTCGGTTGCGGGTGAAAGCCATCTCATCAAGTCCTTTCCCGCGCACAGCAAGCGGGCCAACTTCCGGAAGTGAAAACCCCTCTGGAGCATATTTATTGTTGTCGTCGCCGGGGACTTTCCGTCCTATAAGTCGCGTCAAAAGACCACGAGGTCCCCAGCGGCGCTTGAAGGTCGGCCGCACATACCACGGATGCGAGAGATATTCTTTTGCATTGTATTTGCCGGTCTTCTCATTATACTCAGCTAGGTAGTCCTGTCTCCAGATTTCTGGCCGCGGTAGGAAGACATAACGCAACAAGTATTTTCGCAACTGAAGTATTCCGTTGACACCATACTGATATGCTGGGGAAGGCTTGGGCAGAAGCATTGCTCGTTGTAGCCGTTCGCCAACTATGACTGGTGCCAATTTGTGGATAGCAGGCTGGAATCTCACAGGAATGTTGAGCAACAAGACATTAAAGTGAGCCATAGCTAGATCATGATTCGCTTTTGCAGGAACCATATTGGCTTTCTCATATTGTTCGCACCAAACCTCCATCTCTTGTAGCCAGTGGAGACCGTCTTGCCAACCGGCTTCCGCGGAGGGAAGTTCGTTCATAGAAATTTCCATGGCGTCTCCAATATGTTTCCAGTACGTGCCAGAAGCACAGAGCTCTAGCTCGGTGAATGTTCTCCACTCATATCGCTGGATCCATCGCGTTGGCTCTAGCGCAAAGACACCTAAGGTATAAAGCATGTCTGTGTTCTTGATATTCCCAGCGTTCAAATACCGATTATGCAGAAAATTCATGCGCGCTATCGCTTCAATGGAGCGATTAGAGGAAGGTTTATTGAGGGCAAACTCTAGGAGCAAGACGCCTGTATCTGCGGTTCGCTTCGATGCGGTCTCTATACTGGCTAATTCGCCTGTAGTAACCAGTAGAGATGAGATGCTAGGTATGCCATATGTCTGCCGTACATCAGTCAGTCTCAGACTGCAGCTTCACGGCGTAAGAGGAGCGTGTGACCTACTTTAAATAACGCAAAGACGATTGACAAGCCCATAAATTTGGGAAACTCAAGCTCTGTTAAGTCTTTGAGAATAGCTTGAGCATCATCTGCAGTCAGCTTTTTGTAGTCTTCTCGAGTCTTAATTCCATATCTTCTCGGTAGTTGGCGTGCCCTCCTCTCCCGAAAGAATGCTACAACAATCAGGTACAGCAGAACACCAACTATGGCTGCGGCTGGAAGGTTCGTCGGCTTGAAGGAAAGCACTGGAACGATCTAACCCGGGACATCCATATTGAGTTGAACGATTACAATGCAATGGCAATGCTGTAGGCCATGAGTAACGCTTTATCTTTGATGGATAAGGCTGCGACAAGTTCGATCTGATTGGGTCACGTAGGCGCTGAAAACACGCTGAGAATGTGGTCGATCACGGATTGTCCGTCCGCTACCAAAGGCAACGCGGTGCTTGTAGAGTGCTTCATGATTTACGAAACTTTAGGGCGATAGACGCTGGCGGTCAGCTAGATCGTGAGACTATTCGAAGGTATTTTGCTGCGGACTCAAGTGCCATAATCTATCATCCCAAATCGTTCGATTTTGGATTTTGGGCCAAAGCCACGGTAAATCCACACACTCACTTAATGTTCCCGAACCCTCTGAAGACATTACCGCATGCTCCTGACCAGGGATCGAATGTGAAAAGGGCGGTCAGGTCTTTACTTTATGTGCTTCAAGTTCTTTACATTGAAGTCAGCCTCTTGTGCCACCGCTGTAGGTTTTGTTTGTAGGTAGATCTTCACCTAGGTGCGTGGCTGCAAGGGCCAAAGGACCAAACCCCTTCCCTCCGTGCCTCGCTTTGAAAGTTCTGGTGGCTGTGTTATGGCGCAAACACAGATGCTACTACAGCTATAAGAAGATTAAGAAATCTAAAAACTGAAACATGTCTTGAGCTCGATCTGATATTTCATTGTCATGCTCTAGTTGGAGCACCATGGTTTCGTGCCCTGTATATGTGGCACACACGCCCGATGATGCAGCATTGCTCATCCAATTCCTTCCCGAACCTAGGTCAAAATTTCTGTCTACGAAGGACTTGGTCGTTTTCGAAGACGTTCTGGTGTATCAGGATGTCGCTGTCAGAGATGAAACCCGCGAGGATATTCCACTTTCCTACTCCTGTTTCTTTCAGACGAACGTCTGATTACCATGCTCTACCATCTATCTATTGATCCTGCCTTTGCGGCCGATCCTGAGAACTCCGTCAACTTCATTGATGCTTCTATCAGGCCGATACATAATCTTGGATGGGTTATCAATCTCCTCTCTCTAGCCAAAAGACCGCAAGCGCTAAGTCGCCAGCCTCTCGGATTTCCAGAGAACACTACTAAACTTCCCTTTCCCATCAGCCTGCTGCATACACGCCCGTCTTAGGATTCTCCAACATCCGAAGACGAATCATTACCTTTCCGAATCCAGTTCCAATACTGGGGATAGTTGTACACAGGTATCCATCTGCCTCTTATTTGACCCCGCCTGTCTTCCACCCCACCAGCACTCCTTTCCTGAGCACCTTTGACCTTCCCAAAGCGCTTCCACGTAAACGGCCTGTCATACGTGCTACCTATCAATGGCTCCTTAGAATCATCTTCCCCTCCACCATCGCTCCTCCCGGCACCGGTAACAATGTCCTTGAGCGGGTTCAGATCGAAAACCTCCACCTCCTCCGGTCCTGGCTCGACTTCCTTGCTGGTACTTCTGAAGAAAGGTGGTTGGATGTATGCGCCTTCCCTTTTGTCCTGCTGACGATGTTCTGTTTCACCTGTAATCCTGTAGACGTGGTTCCAGTATAGGCCTTTCCTTTCGTCCTGCTGATGAGGCCCGGGGCCGCCGCTGTCGCCTGGTGCACCAAGATGAAGAGGCCGGAGGTGGTGCGGGATAGAGGTCCTAGTTGGCATTGATGGAAATGTCGGGTCTGGGACGGGCAAGACATCTATTGATGATTTTAGCATGGCTCGATCCTTGTTTTACGTGTAGGTTTAGTCGGGGCCCGGAGGACGTGGCATCTTGGTAAATTGGGCACAATGGGGGAACGTTTGTTGAAGGAAGCCAGGTGAGTCCTTTACCTTCAAGCGGCATCGGAGCTGCGAAGACAGTAGCAATGCTGACAGTGGCAACAGTGAGAAGCGTGAAGAGATGCATCGTTCCCAACAGTATTGGTGATCGGAGTTTCTAGTCGGGACTTAAGGCAGATTAAGGATCCGCGATTAGAGAGAAATTGCATCTCGGAGAAGACACCGTCCTGGATTATGCCTTGAAAAGAACCTTTTCCTCTCTTGAATGATGTTTGCTCCTTTTTCCATTTTCCTTGACTTTCCTCCGATTCTCGGCTTGGTGCATGAAAACGTGGGTTTGAAGAGAGAATTCCTGCTCACTCAAGTATGACTGCGCAAAGTAAGCTACCGTAGCTCTAGAGAGTTTCTCCGAAGCCTACCGTTGAAGATACGGTTGGATTGGCTTGCAGTGACTTGAAGCCTGACAACATCTGCCAGACTCCGCAGCAGGGAGGCGTTCTGCTTCTGGGAAACTTAGGAGGATCTGGGAAAGGAGCGTGTTGTGGGCGCATTTACCTCCTTTCCCCTAATCCGTTTGCTCCGTGTGGGCTCACATTTTAAACCATCATAATAGCAAAGGCCGCCAAGAAATTCCACCAATGCTCTGCTAGCAATGCCATTGGCACGATCAGCGTGACGGGCGGTCCTAATGGGATAACAGCTTGCGGCGAGGTGTTTGATGCAAACGCCATGGCTGGCGCAGTGTGCACAGATCTTCACGGCTGTGACTTTTCCCAGTTTTGCAATGATGGCATGCAGGTTATGAATTTCAACACAGGAAAGGCCGTTGAGATTATGATTAATGACTTAAATGCGAGCTATGGACAGCTGGAGGACCCTTTTGAGAACACACAGATTAATCTGACGTCCGTATTCCTCTTCTTTGTTTGGTCGGTTGTTTGATTTTTCAACGAAGGTTCGAGGTTCAATTGTTGTGCCAACTGACTTTGTCTCATCTAGACCGGCAGCGTATTCGGCGCTTGTTGGGACGAGCGAAAGAACTATTACGATCGATTGATTCTGGCAAATTCCGACGCAATGTCTGCCAATCTGAATAGGAAATAGGGAAAAAGTCGAGAGGTAGCTGCGACTCTATGGCAAAGGGAGACTAAGCTCGGTGAGAAGGTCCAAATGCGTGAAGGTCTCAATTGGTATAAGGCATGGAGCTCGCAGCTAGGCGTAGAAAAGTCCGGACAAAGATACGTTTGACCCGAAATCAATGTCTTCAAGAGACCTATTGAGGTTCATATTGGATCAGCTGCATTCTGCTGTAGCATTGACCAGGAAGTTGATAATCGAGTTGGCCGTTAATCAAGGTGGAGAGAGCAAAAACATAGGTGTGTACATATAGTCGGTCATGGTCATGCCTTGACTAAAGAAAAAGAGAAATCGGCTCAAGGGGTGGTGAAAATCCATGCCGAGAGGCCGATAAGCCCCCGAGAACCACCGGTAGTGATCTTGACCAGTGACCGCTGCGTGTAACCTGGAACTTTCCTCTCTGAACAAACAATTACTGTGCCTTTCCCTCGTGCTTGAACAAGATCTTGCTGTCCGGCCGCAACGGTAAATGTCGGATTCCATTGAAATTCGTTGACCTCAAAAGACTCTATTGGGATTCTTTACGACTCTGTTACCCAATGTCACCTTTGAGCTTCAATGATGCTTCTTTCCGAACGCTCGTACGATATTGTTCGGCGTTTTCTGTTGAAGGACCTCCTCAGAATGCGAGAAGGTACATTGTACCTCTACAAAACCAAAGCTAGGACGGTCCTCCTTACTATGATCTTCGTTTTCTCTTTGGCCGATCCGGGTCTCGGGGCTGCTCAAGCAATGCAGGTCTTTAAGACTCTTCGTGATAATATCATTGTTCCCCACGATGTTTATATTGCCAATGAAGACGCCAACGGCTACCAACCGGGATACATCGACGGCGGCCCTCCGTATCCAACGAGCGGGTAAGCCCCCAAGCGACGGCCGGGAAGATTGCAGTCATTTTCTTACACATTTCTAGGAGAGTAATATTTTTCGCAATTACCATGCCCGCCGTTACACTGCTATCAGTTGTGATCGACTATTGGTTCTGGACTACCTGGGGAAAGTGGAAGATCAACACTGCAGACCTGCTTCATTTCAAAGCTCGAGAAATCTTTATGCAAACAATCATCTGTGCTGGCTGGCTTGTGCAAACAGGCATTTGGATCAATTGTATGGGTCAGAATACGACAAGCGACTCAGGGTGGACGGATTTTCTTGCAATTTGGTTGCTCGACCAACAAATCTCACACAATAATCTGTATTCTGCACTTGTAGGCTTCGGGTGGATGGCTCTCATCTGTTTACTCGCTTTGATAGGAGTCACGGGGTGGGAGATCCATGTTCTACACACCAAGATTGCAAGTCGACTGCAGAATAGCGATGGTATCGAGCTCATGGGTTGAAGATGGTTTAGAGGCACTGAATGTTCCAATAGGCAAAGGAGTGAATGAGCTCTTGCAACGAGCATTGAATTGAAATATATAATTATGAGACCTAATGCGGCCATCGCCGGGATCTAGAACTGAAATTTTGCCTTGGTCAAGTAGAGCTTGACCGGCCCTAGATCATCGTTGTGGATTAGTTGGTAGGGCTGGGGATATCCGGATTTTCCCAGTCACACATTTCGTCACCAAATCTCGATGAGGAGAGAGCACCATTGTAGTCCCAATCGTCTGGAGGATGAGGTCAATATGTGGATAAAGCTTGAGGAGCACTCGACTTGGGGTTAATCTCTCGTCCATCATGAAGGTCGTTCAGCTCGGGAAGGCGTACCCAGTCGTTGCTTCTCCATTCGTCACCCTCAATTTGCTCATCGTCCGTCGGCATACACGATGTGCGTTTCGTTTTCGCGTGAGGAAAGGACGAGTGAGAGCAGATGCACACATAGATTCGTGGATGTAGCAAGCCCGCTGCACTATTTCTGACGTTGCTGGGGTCCACTGTCTCGAGATCCGCCCAGTTGTAGAAGTCTTTATGCGAGAACTTCTGGAAGATCAAGCTATTCCGATACCATCAGTCAGCACCTCGAACGTCTCACTTCCAGATGACGATCACGTGTTCCCAGTCAGGATGAGCGTCGATGTCGAGATCACCACTGTGCGGGTAGAAAAGCGAATAGCCTACTCGCCATTGCCGCTTCTCTGGGCATGCACGCGCTGTGACATACACAGGGAGATCACTGCCAGGGCACAACTTGCCCTTGTAATATCCGGGGCTTTGACAATTCTGTCCCGGATTAGCGGTCAAACGAATGCCACTCCCTTTATTGGGTTCAGGAGGGTTTTTGCCAATGACTACCGCAGACTCTGGATAACATGTTGTCGCTGTGGGACCAGTCCGGGAGAAGTACCAGACGGGCAACGCGGCGCCTGCTGGACTGAACCCATTGGTTTTGCCCATGCACCGGAAATCTTTCCCTCAGACTTAGCTACCGTCAAGGTAAGCCGGTGCAGGATCAGGCACATAGAAAGAGCAGTCTTCATTGACGTCTTTGTTGATGACTGTCATGTTGAAGTATTCAAGCTCTATTAGGATCCTGTGCTGAGCAGATACTGGAGCTGGCATGTTGTTGGCTACAGGGAAACACGAGGTCAGCGAAAATGAGACAGATTCCAGAAGAAATTGGGTTGTCTCACAAGTGTCATTGTTGATGGCTCCAAAGCCGGTATCGTCTCGCGGCCTCAGTGTGAGGGACGGCGAGGTTACAGAAAACAATACCCGAAGCAGGGTAAAGGGCAGTTGAGCCTTCATCTTATATATATATATATGTAGTCTTCATCTTGAACGAGATGTGGAGAATTGCACGATTCTTTGGTTGAAAGAGATGGTTGTTGGTGACAGGTGCGGTTGTAAGTTTGGGAGAGAGAGAACGAAAGGTTGCGAAAGTTATAGGAAGGAACGGAGTGAGTCTTTGTTGCCATGTTGGGCTAATGTGAGTAGAATCTTTCGTGTGAACGATTCTGGCCGCTTCTGGCCGCTTCTGGCCGAAATTTGTTGGGAAATTGGACACAGCAACGGAGAACATAACACCAGTGGGCAGGGTGGATTATTGAGGTATGAGCTCAGGGGGTTGGCTGGTGTTCACGAAATGCTGGCTTTGTCATAACAGTATTCAAGACGCAACTAATTTCGTATAATGAGATATCCGGCCTGAAAATCACTGGTCGATCGAACCCATCTGAACGATAAATGATTTGCAATGCTATGGTCGATAGTCAAAACATGCAGTACCCAGAAATGGTCTTCTGCTTCCACTCTGTTCTTATAGTCTTCTTACCCTGCCCTTATAGTTCCTTTGCCCGCACAAAAGGTGTTGGAGGTAATATAGTCGTGAGTCAAGCCCTGAACGTTCACGTTCCCCCATCAGTGTCGTGAGACTCCTCACCAGGAGCGCATTCTGCCATCATCTGCAAACCCGCCGTGCTGAGGTCAGGGACATCAGGCACGGGGGGCCAACTTCCCGACGCAGCCGCCGGGGCACCAATTGCATGTGACCAACACACTGCTCGGCCGGGGCAGACAGGTTTATTCTCTTTCACCGGCCAGCTTGTTCCATGCACTCCGGACTGAGCACACCAGTCCTACGTAAACACTAAGTATTAGTATCTTGGGAAGTTTGAAAAGACATCAGAAGCTGGCGGAGAAGTGTCACAACTGGGGACTCACACAGTTAGGCTTCCTCCACGTATTGGCGCATGTATAGTGGTAATCTTTGGCGTCCGCTTTGCCGGTGGAATCGTACAGCCTACAGATCTGCGATAACAATTGAGTCATTAGCAGTTGAAAGATTTCGCTTTGCCAGAGTAGCCAATAGGTTGCCAGGTTCAGACAACCTCGAGACAAAAACAAACAAAGCGGTGCTCACCGCAGTGGTGGGTGCGTCGGGGTCGAATTCCCCCTCGGGATGAGTGATGAAGCAGCCCTTGTGATCTGCGTACTGGAATTCGAGGCAAGAGCAAGGGCGAAGCTTAGGCCAGTGAGACTTGCGGGCGTCGAGACCACGAGGAACAACGGCAGCTGTCAGAGTCGACATATAGAGCATGATAATGGACAAGAAGGTGAAGAGCTTGAAGAGGTCTGTGAAAGAGGCCATTCTGATTGCAAATACGATAATTTGGAATTAAGGCGCTAATGCATCAGAAAGATGAGCTTGGATGGAGATTGAGTGACAGGTGGGGTGTTGAGAAAGTGAGAGTGATGTTCATGGAGGGGTAATAATATTTGCAGAGGTAGAGGCGGCCTTCATCCTGCCTCATGGTCACCTGGCGGCCGCGGAGTTTGCGGATATCTAGAAGGCCGTTTTTGATTTCTTGATCTCAAGGCAGAAGCTACACGACACCATGCCTCGTGGTTGCGACTGCCGTAAGTGCTGCACCACTGAGCCTCGTATTGTTCGTATTGTTCGTATCTCCGCCAACATTGCGTAAGAATGAAGTAAGGTATTCGTCGCTATGTTGGTCGAGCTCTGCGGACTCTCCATGCTAGTTCAGTGCAGTGCAGTGACATCCTCCATTCCAGTGTTGTATGGTCTCCAGAGCCAAGAGAGCCAGCATGAGAAGACGTAGGAAGAAGAAGATTTGATGAGCTCTTTCAAGAAGCCATTACAATAGTGAGCCTGGCGGGACTGGTTCAGGATAGGATTCGGTGGAGCAGGATTTTGAAGACGAGCTGGATTGTACCCGTGGAGAACGCTTGATGGAGCAGGGAAGTGTATTTCAAGTCTAAGAAAGTGAACGAGCCACATGCGGCTTGACGAGAAAATGCGGAGACGCGCATGACATTTTCAGGCTTCCCAAGTATTTTAAAGCAGGAACGGACAGCTTCCAGCCTACACTCGCCGCGTGGCTTGGTCGTACATGCCTGCATCTACCCCCTCGTTCGCGTTTTCGTCGTAAGATCCGACTTTTTGAAGCAGAGGCGGAAGAGACGAGAGGGACTAGAGAAGAGAAGAGAATACGGATCTGAGCGAGGGTCACTGGTCATGGTCGGCCCCACAGTATGACATTTACAAAACTGTCCGACGAATGCATCAAGCCATGACTTGGGCATTTCGTATCGATTCTAGAGTAACTTCTCTGAGGCTTCAATGCAATGGTGAAATGGTAAAATTAATGAGACATTGGTTCAGAAATTCGAAGAAAAGGGTGGATCGTCGATTCGCGGGATTGAAACAGGTCTATTTAGTCTTCTCCGTAATGCAATAACGAAGAAAATCAAAACAGAAGGAGAACTCATTGACCTACTGCGGAGGCGAGCAATGCTCCACTCCAGTACCCTTACGCGTAGACTCTCGGTATAGCTTACCATGAGCTCCAAAGCCAAACTCCGCCCAGCGATAAGAAAGAACCTGTCGCCGAGACACTTCTCGTTGAAAAACGGTTTGCTGCTATGGATGAGGAAATCTTTCCCACATTGCCAGGCAGTGACTTCTCCGAGCTGTGGAGATCCCGGCATTCTTTCTTTGTAGAGCCTTGCCCTGAGCAGACATTGACGAAGACGTTCACAGAAGGATGGCAGCTCTTGGTCTTGATTTCATCGGACCAATTGTATCCATCGGAGCATGGTACATTTGGGGGACAGTTCAGTGTCTCACAGGTGGGAAATTCCCGAGTCTTGCACTGGTCGACAATGACCTCGATACCCTCCTGGTGAAAGACATTGCCGTCAATGACCGAAAGGTCATAGAAGAGCTTCCCAGAGTCTACGCCGAACTCGATCTGGTCGACCGGCTTTTGACCGCTGTCCGCATTTCGCGCAATTTTCAAAACGTAATTGCCTTGGTCCGGATCGGGTGTGGTATACCGTGAAAACAGAAATTGCACGTCCTTACCAGGGTCGACCTGTTGCCAGTTAGGTGGATCCTTAATACCGTGGCCAACCATAGCGTACCAGACAGACCCTGGTTGAAAATGGGAAGAGAGGTGTAGGGTGCCCATCTGCGCAGCAGAGAGAAGCGCAGTTGACAAGAGCGCCGCTCCAAGTGTAGATTTAGACACCATGGTCTGGTTTACCTTTCTTTTGCGTGTTAGCGTGTATATCTATACCTTCAGACCGTGTCTTTTATCTTCGCCCTTCGAAACGGATGCAGAAACAGATGACCTTGCATGATTTGGAAGGAAAACTTTATACACTGGTTAGTAAAGGATCAGGCAATAAGCTTTGTGCGACAAACAACTTGATCTGGAAGCTAGCAAATCACTGTTGACTGCTATATTAGCTTGGATAATACTGTTGTTGCTCTTGACAATTTCTTTGTTCATCGTATATGTCGTTTTGACTGATCATTTCTTCATAGAAAATTTCTTCTATCGGACAAGAACGGTAAAACATCTCCGAGCAAGGGGCTATTATTTGCTGAGGCATGACAGTCCAGATGATCTTCGCGCTAGACGAGCCGTCACGTGTACAGGAAGGAGCAAAAAACACGAAAAAAATCTTGTAAGGCTAACTACCGAAAAGACAGCAGGTCTCAATGCATCGTACTTGTACCAAGCCAAGAAAGCACGCTCCATTCTCAGCGGAAAACCGAGACTAGGCCAGGTTCGGACTAGTTGGAGAAATCTGTTCCGACGTGCGTCGAAGATCTTGTTCTGTTCCTCTACTTGTGATTCATGGAGTAGCAAGCGCTAGAATCTAGTCAACCAAAGTCCATCGCAAACACCAAGAGAGCATTTGTTCGTCACTCATTCCCGATGTACATGACATGGGTAGAGTACGGTGTCAATATCCGCTGTAGCCGAGGACGCATGCTTACCGTTGCACGCGTGTATCCGACAAAGTTCCATAATGCGCAAACGTAGTTCATCAACAGGATGGCACAAGAATTTCCTGTTGAGTGTAGCTAACAGCAGGTAGGCCAACCTTCTGAGCAACGAGATAATCGACGGATGCCAAGGATGTCCACTGGTACGTGTTCCGGGAGTAGGCAGCTTATGCCAGCATTCGGCAATCCGTAGCTAAGCAAGCATTGCTTGCCCTCGATGATACCTTCAGCATCTAGCAGCGCTCTCATTCTGATTTCCGGAACAAGCGAAACGGTGAGAACTTCTTCTAACCCAAACTGCGAGCTTGACAAGTAGGAAAGCATTCCTCGTGGGCCGTAGCCAAAGATATTACTCCTCAGATCAGATGGTCCAGGACACGATGTCCAGGACAGCATTTTCATACTCTCCCATAGAGAGGATTGGGGAGAAGTCGTTTGAAGCTTCCGAAAACGAGGAGCTCCTTGGCATGGATGATAATAGCAGCGAAACGACAAGCCAGACTCTCCGCGACGAGAGCCATGAATGTGGAACACTCCTCTTGGGAACAGTAATTAACATCTTAGTATTAGTGTTAACTTCTATACTGTTCGTGGCGTGGAAGTCGCAGCAGCAGATGGCAAATATGAACGCTGTAGAGAGAACGTCAGTTTTCTGTGAGTACACAAAGAAATAATGCCTTTTATGCCAGCAATCTCTGACCAGCGCAGCCCCGGTATTTGGAGACATTAACTTCACGCTCAAAGATGTCCAATTCAACGGCTCCCTCTTTCCTCCTGCAGAGCTCGGCCTAGGACGCCTCGAGCCAGGAACCTGGACCGACGAGCTCTACGAAGACTACGAGTACCAGCGATTCTTCGTGCTGACCAAGGAAGATGTAATTTCTCTCGGCAAAGATCCTTCCACCGTCGCTCGTTTCCCAGATTCGATGTGGCATTTCGGCTCAGAGGCATACATCGGCGTCCTTGACGTCTTCCATCAGATCCACTGTTTCAACGTGTTACGTCAAAAAGCCTTTCAGGATTATCCGCCCCACGATCCCTCAACTCATCACGAAAGTCAAGGACCACTCTTCTGGATCCACCTCCGCCACTGCACCGACATGCTCCTCCAGAACATCATGTGCCACGCCGACGCCGAAGTTATTACCATGCAATGGCGCGACACCCAACCCTGGGCCTTCCCAGATTTCAGTGTCAACAAGAAATGCCGAGATTTTGAGCAGCTGGTGGACTGGCGGGACAGGCACGGGGTGAGCCGCGAGATGTACGAGAAGATGAGAACGCCGGATGACGTGCCTCTGGTACCGATGGAGCAGGGGTATTACGATATGTTTGGGTATGGAGGGAGTACGTTGTTTCCTGATGGACGGTAGGTCGGGATTTTGACGGAGTGGTGATTGAATTTGACTTCTTGAAATATGAAACGGCAGTGGCACGGGCTTCGAATCTGGCAATGCTCGTGGACGCTGCAGCGTCTCGTAATATATTGCATCAAACAGTGAAATAGGACAAGCTCATTGTTACTTGTGAAGTATTGTATATTCAAAACTATATGCATCTTCGTCAAAGACAACAGGGTATCAAATGGTTTCCCATCGGCTTGCCCCACCGGTTCTCCACCTCGGAAGAAGCATGCCGGCTACCCAACGCCGACGCTTAAAATCACTGCTATACAAGACCACCCAATTCGCTAACAGTCATGAAGGTCATCCCAAGGCACCCCCAAAGCGCAGAAATGCTGCTGAAATCACTCGTCTCCTTGAGCAGATTGCTAGTGCAACCTCCCCATTAAGTTAAACAAGGCTTTTAATATGAACCGCCCGCAGCCTCCCCTTCTTCCCTCTGCGCAAATATAACTCTCCCGCGATTGTTGGCTGGTCCGGTCTGTCCTTCGTCTCTCTGAACAGAGCCATTTCCGTCTCCCCTCAACCTCGCTGTAAACGGCGTCCTCCTTGCAACCGGCGGCGTCCCTTTTGGAGTGGTGCTTGCAGAAGCTAAGTTTGCCAAAGCCTTAGCTCTCGCCACGGCGCGGTTCTTACTAGGCGTATGTAGATATGCAGGCGTTGCTATGGAGCCAGAAGGTAGGGGCGGAACCCACGGGGAATCGTCCTCACGGAGTGTGTCTCTGAGTCGAACAGGAAGTGGAGCGGGTGTCCATTCATTCGTGCTCTTAGATCGTTGCGGAGGATTCGATGCCGGAAAAGGTTGCAAAAGATGACGGGAGTCGGGTTTGCGGTAGTCACCTAACGCGCGGTTCCGTCTCGAACTTGGGGATTCTTCGTCTTCCAGGTCTCCTTCTCCCTCAATGTCGTCTGCCCCGACCACTCCTCCGTGATGCTCCAATACCCGCCTTCGAATCAGCGTGCCTGCCCTTTCCGCCCACAACTTTAGAATTCCCCTCCTGTGTTTACCCCAGTGCTTCTCCGCTATGGCATCCGCGTCCTTTTCTCTGCGGTGTATGGTAAATATTCGCATACTGAGTCCATGAAGTGATGACGCTCCTAGCTCAGCGATGCGGAGTCCATATAAGCGGGCCGCCTGGTCATCAAGTGACCTGACTTGACTAAAGCTTTCTTGCCAGCGGCGAAGTGTTCGGTACGTGCGAAGCCTGATGACGTGTTCTCTAGCAATAACATTCAGCTGCATAATGTGTGCGTTGTTGTCACGCCATTTCTGCACGAGAGCCGTGGAAAGCGAAATTTGAGTATCCCTTTCGCGAACGAGGAGTTGGCCATTCAGCTGTTGAAGACGTGAAAGATGGCCTTGCCACTTCGCCATGACGCGACGAGCAAGGTTCATCTTGATGATTCGCCGCATATGTGTATAGACATCCTGCCGCCTTTTCTTTCTTGAAATCTCAGTAGCGATCCGCCAGGATCTGAGGAACTTAGTGACTGTGAAAAAGTATTTGGCGTTTTGGGACATATTCGAGAGTGTGAGGAGATGGTTCCGGCGGGCACGCCACTGAGCAAAGGCTTGCAGCCGGGCTCGTGGAGCAAAGTGTTCATGTGCAATCTGTTCGCGCTCTCGGGTCCTGGCCATTTGTGATTTCCAGGATTGGAGACTGGTGGTAAGAAGCTTGAGTTGCTGACGGCTAGCTACTTGAGTCTCTTGACTGGCGAAAAGATTAGACCGGATTCGAGCCGCCTCTCTGAGGCTCTGAAAAGCATTCCCTTTCACTCGTAGGTCACATATTCGACGAAGCAGAATAGCTCGCTCACAAAGAACCCACTGGTAGACTGTCTGGGCGACTATCCTGTGGTCTAATTGTGCCTGTAGATTTCTGATCCGTAGGCGATCGTTCCAGGAGGTCCAAGCATTTTGTTGTATGCGAAGCGTATTCACTTTGGTCGCCCAAACACACAGTCTTGCTCTAAGGCTCCAGTCATTAAAAGTAGACCGAGCAATTCTCCAATCTCGCATTCGCTTGACTTGACTTTCGAGAGGCCGTAGCTTGGCCTCAATCCTCCAAGACGAAAAGGATATCCGTAGACGGTGACTTCTTTGAAAAGCCTCCGCCTCGTGGTCGCCGCCTAGATCAATTCGAGTTTTCGTAGCCCATGTCATGAAAGCTGTTCGTGCAATACGTCCCTGGAATAGGTAGTGGGCGTCACGAGTTTGCTTGGCGCTTTTCCGTAACCTTAGTATCCAACACAAGAAGACCTTCCTCTCCAAATGCGCAGTGTATAATCGAGGAGCCCGTGCATCCACGTACGCAAAATACCAGCGCCAGAAGATCATCTTAGTGAGATTCTCATGATATCTTGTCAATGCCATGGCCTCATTAGCAAGAACACTTATAAGCTTTTGGCGCAGCGATTTTATCGTTAGTGTCATCCGCAGGCGTTGGGCGTTCATCTCCTCCGTGGCTGTTAATTTATGCCATCTCCAAAAGTATTTTACGCGAAGCAAATGTCTTTTTGCTACCTGGTTCTGTTGGACGCTTTCACTCGTAAAATGAAGCCATTGGGAAAAGGCACGCCCTACGAGATAAAGGTCACGAGCAGATTCGGCGCGGTTATAGAGATGCTCGAAGAATCGATTGGTCCTCACTTCTTGGACTCTGTTGCAGTATTCAGCACGCATGATACCTAGGGCTGTGGACAACAAGATTCTATTATCCATGGAGATAGCCCGCATTCCTAGGTCCCGCATCTGGTCTAGACGATCCCATGCCTGATTGTGCCATTTGGCGAAAACACGGCGAATCAAAGCGATCTCGCGATGGGAAATGAAGACTTCCGCATAACGGATCATTTTGGTCTCTGTAGGGCGGTAGAGAAGTTCAGGTGGATAATGGTGCTGGAATTGTTCTTCAAATTCCGGTTCGGATGGATATGTCCCTATGACGGAAGGGCTTGTGACATCTTCATCGCCTTGCACAGCGGATTCGCTTCGGAGACTTTCGTCCTCTGAATCAATCAGTCGTGGCTGTCGGTTGGTATTTGAACGGCCTTTCAGCTCTCGCTTTTCGTGTTGAGATGAGTCCTGCACCACGCTCCAATTCCCGAGCCTTGGATTTTCTAGCCGCTCCCTCGTCCATTTTCGAGAATCTGGGGCTGCAGGAAATGAAGCGCGATCAATCTCCAGTTTCGACACAGAAGCTCTAGACGAGATTCTTGGTTCTAGTTGCCGAGTGATCTCCCGCGTTGTGTCGTACAAGGAGGTAAAAGATGCGCGGCGAGTAGGCCGTCTCCATGCGTCCTCATCGTCTGGGTCTCCGTCTCGATGCGCATCATGTACCTGAGAGCCTGCTTCCTCCTCTTCCGCTTGTGCGCCATCTGCTGTCTCTTGCAGATTAATTCCCTGCTCAGCCAGCAATAACTTGAAGGTAGCAAGTAGGGGTCTGCCACGATGCTCAGGCAGTGTAAAGTGGACCAAGAAGTCGAAGAATCGCTTGTCACCAAGATGGTCGAACCCTCTTCTTCCCAATTCCGATTCGTAAAGATTCCAGATTGCGTTGAGGGGACGTCTTGTAGTCTGAGCACGTGCTTCCGCTTTAGACACGATGTCATAGAGTATGGTGACGTCTGCGGCAAGGTAAGTATGATCTTAAGAGCTGCGGCTAAATGAAGTGTCAATATACCATGGTCAGAGAGAATGATCTGTCTTGCATCATGATTGCGACTGGGTGAAGGTGGAGGCATGGAGCGGCTCGCGATCTACCGCGCCGTCCTCGAGACATGGAGGCAAAATTTGTTGGAGGACATGAGATCGGAATAATAGCGCAATGGCAGCTTTCATTCCCGTAGGCATACTAGACTTGGATCAATATGGCTCGTGTTGCCAGAGTTGAGTATTTTGGTTCAGCGCGCGTGAAGTAGAAACACAGCCATTGCAACGCGCCGGCACAAATTGGAGCTAAACCGAATACGGAAAGTATCACAGGTCTCGGGGGTTCAATTGGCTGTGGTTGTTCCTGAATTGAGCCTCTCAGCCTTGGGTCAGGATCAAGACTTCATCGAATATGAGCTCCTGGATAGGCTAAGAACAACAGCGTCTGTCTGTACGTCAATTGCCCTCCTGGCTGCCGGATGTCGAAGCGTGGCCACGTGGGAGGAGCACCGCGCAAACTCAAAACACATGGACTATGAGACCAAGCTATTTACCGCATGTGGTATAACCGAGACTTAACAGAGTCCTCATTCGGAATCCCTCGCATTTGGGTTCTGAAAAGGCTGGCAAACGACCCCACGCTGTGCATCATTGTCTCACCGCAATCTCCCCCAATCCAAGCCCTGGATTGCTAAAAATGAACCGATTGTGCCGTTAGACCGTGGGAGAACCTCGGCCGCCCCACATGGCCAGCAGTCGATGGAGGACTTGACCAACCTCCACGGATTGATAAACCTATCATATTTCAACTCTTGTTTTTGTTGTACAACGTGTTTCCGTTCAATCGCGTCATCTTTTCTATTGTCGTGTTTCCTGCGTCTTCTAATGTACTCCTCATCATGAGTGAGGGTCCCGCCACTGGTGACGACGGCGGCTCAACAAGTGTCGACCAGACAAAAAAGACCGCAAACGATGAGGGTGCTATCACCGATTCTTTCCCAGAAGACCATGTCGAGCCGATAAGTAAAACTGGTCCTTCCGCTGAAACTTCTGTTACAGAAGTCCTCCTGCCCACGGTCAATGTAGTAGAGCCAACACCAACAGAGCCCATTTCCTCCAAGTCGTTTGAAATAGAATCCCCTCCCGTACGCACAGGCACTTCTGATTCATCCGGAGTTGAAGTCACCGAAGGCTCAAAGGCAAAGCATGTCGAAGACATTGAAACTCCTGGAATCGCATCCGCCGCACCTTTTACTAATCAACAGCCGGTCACCGAACCCGCACCCAATCCAGGAGATAATGCTCCAGCAACTACGCTACCTACGCCTCTTGAAGATGCAGCAACAAAGTCAGCAGATGAAGAAACTCCTGCGGCAAACGCTTTGTCAGGTGCTTCCGATCACGCTACTGCTGCAAGCACCCTTCCGGATACTCCCGATCCACTATCAGCTACCGTTGAGCGTACCACTCACACAGCTTCTGTCGCTTCTCCTACGGATGCTCAAGCCCCTGCTCCAGATCTGATGAAGCCGAAAGATTTCGTCCTGGAAGATGCGCAATCTCCCCCTGGTTCTGCAAATGCCGGGCCTCCATCCAGTAAGGAAACCGGCGCGGTTGAGGCCTCTTCTAACCATACATCCGCCGAGCCCACATCCATGGAACCCATCGAGCCCGAAGTAATCGACCAAACTCTTATCGTTGACTCTCGCTCTGTCTCTGACGAATCTGATTACCTCAGCGAATCCGACCGCCAGAGTATCACCACTTCCTTGTCTTCCACGGTCACTGATTTTGCCTTCTCCCACGGCCGCCGGTACCATGCCTTCGGCGAAAATGTATATTGGCTCCCCAATGACGCCGCAGAAATCTCCCGTCTCGATATACAACACCACGTCTGGCGCCTCTCTCTGAACGGCGCGCTCAACATTGCCCCCCTAGTACCGCCGATAACCCATAACGTCCTTGACATAGGCACTGGTACCGGCCGCTGGGCCCTCGACTTTGCTGAAGCGCACCCTCAGTCCACTGTACTAGGCACAGACCTTTCCCCTATCCAGCCTCCTTACGTCCCGGCCAACTGTTCCTTCCTCATCGACAATGCCGAGAGCGACTGGATCTTCGACGCCCCTTTTGACTTTATTCATGCGCGTATGCTCCTTATGGGTATTCACGACTGGCCGCGTTTCTTCGCTCAAGCCTGGGCTAACCTCAATCCCGGGGGCTGGCTCGAGTGTAAAGAGCCACAATTCCCCATAATATGTGTCGACGACTCCGCCACCGCGACAACCCCGCTCATGGCTTTCTCGCTCGGTGTCCGCGACGCCGCAGCCAGAGCAGGAATCGACACGATGGTCGTGCACCAGTTCAAAGATCTCCTCGAAGCGCAAGGCTTCGTCAATATCCGTGCAGAGCCAGTCAAGTGGCCCGTGGGCCCCTGGCCAAGGGGGGAAGCGCTCAAGAATATTGGACGATGGTTGGTGCCGGATACGAAGGAGTTTGTGAAGCCAGCGGCCATGAAGCTCTTCACGACGCATCTTGGGTGGAGTCAGGAGCGTGTAGAAGGTTTCGTTGAGGAGGTGTTGCAGGATATTGATGATCGGAGGACGCATTATCACTGGTTTTTGGTAAGTCTTTCTGTGCGTATGCGAAGATGTGTAGCTAATATAGTATGTGCAGATTGCATTCTGTGCGCAGAAACCGGAAACTACTACTTAATGCTTAGTATATACGTACTTAAATTGGACACTACCGAGTGGTATGTAGCTTTGACTGGACGGTATTAAGGTCTTGCATTTTCTAGAGGTGTGTTGCTTGGCCATCTATGCTATATATCGGATTGGAGGGTCAATTTGCGTGGTTATATATGTGGAGGACGGTGGCGGCTATCTTTCTCTTCTTGTATTAGCGATTCGCGATTTCACACCCCATGAGTCATTATCATTCGAGTACTGAGATTCGGATGCTCGAGGCAATTTCATGTCCAGGAGTGACTTTTAGACAAATGGTTGCCGACGCCCTCTTCGACTTGAAACACTTAAGGTTCACATTTTCTCCTGATCTGAGACACAGACCATCTCCATCCTTCTTTGAATAGCGCATTGGGAACTGCGTCCTGGTCCGTCTGGAATATCACCATGGATTACTAGTGGTACTACTCATAATCTGGCCCACGACGAACACAGCTTTCAGTCCCAAATTAGGCAAGCGAGAATGGAGATTTAGATCATAGGCAACGTTTTCAAAGAAGATTTATAGTGGTACATTACTACATTGACTATCACCAGTAGCCTGTCATACGCCCAACACCATCTTGTGCCTCAATCCGGCAAACAGGAACCAGGATCTATGTCCCAAACCACGTTTGCCATGCGCCCGGTTATCTGGGAGACTGTTTGTATTTACTAGCAATAGTCTGTCACTTGCCAAATTGCCTTTTTAACCTAAGTCTAGTAAGGGTTTGCTCACCGCTATCAATGATACTCCGATGCACGCAAGCCTGTCTTGCAACTTAGCTTTCAGGAGAAAACCATCTTTCTGCATTGGTATTAAGTTCGTTACCAGTAAACCCTAAGAGCACCTGTCTGGCAGACGGCGAACTTTATCGAGTTCCAGATGCGGAAAGCGGACTGTTCTTTCCGATTGCATTCCTATGCGGCATTGACCTGCCTTGACCGACGTCTGTTCTCTCCTTCTTTCGGGGCCTGAAGACCAGTATGAGATCAACTTTGAGACGGACGGCAAGACCCGAAAGCACGCTGCGATAGCTACTACTAAGTGGTGAACATGGGCGGCCATAGCAAATCGAAAATCTAAAGGACTAGCACGTCTGAATGTTTCAGAAAGCTGACGAGTGCGAGGCGACATTTTCATGACTAAGTCTGCTTTTGCTTGTCTCATGTTTTGTTTACCTGAAAGGATGGAAAAATCTAGATGAAAAAAACGTTCAGAACGAACTTGCACGTGTAGATTGAATGGCCCCGGATCCGGAAGGACATTAACTACTTATAGACAAAATTGCCTTTTTGCACCCGACGAACCGAAGTGGAAGCGGAAGACTACCCGCAACCTTTCGTGACGATTCTTAAAGCCCACAAATGTTTCTGTAAAGCATCCTCGGCATATTCTTCCCCGGTCCAACAACCAGCGAACCGGACTTCTTCCTCTGTATCAGCTAGGAAGCACTCTTGAACCTCATGGCTGTGCGTATGAGCGATTCTCGAGCCTCGCCCAAGCAGCTCGAAGTATCTGGATAACATCCTATTGGCCGACATTCTGAGGTAAAACGTGTCGCGCAGCAGCACAAAGCCTCTGCCAATCAATACAACTCAAATCATCCTACACTCTGAAACGCGAAGATGCTTATTCAAATCAAGCTTTTGTTTCCAACGTCGGATCTACTTCCCCAGCGCGGGATGTTTTTCTATCCGACAAGTCGCGCTTTGCCGTAAACGCTTGTACGGAGAGGATCTCGTTCTAAAGTGTTTTAATATGACAGTTTCACGTATCTCGTTTTGTTTCCACATTTGTCATGTTTGATATCTTGGTGTTTTCTGTCTCATACTTATGCACCTGACCTCCCTGACCATTCGACCTGTCTCATTTTCAATGGCATGCGTGTTTATCTCCTCATTGCCATCACCAAAGATTCAGTGACCACAAATTTAGGTACCTCCAGTACCATTTTCACTCTCACCATCATGCAGATCACACTTTTTGCCTTCCTTGCCTTCACCTCTACCGCCTTCGCAGCTAAGATCTTCAATGCCGACATTCCACAGGCTTGCTCAGCCATCTGTCAGCCGATGAGCGACCTAACCAACCAATGCGACGCCGGCTCCAATACGCCAAAGGCAAACTGTATCTGCACGAACGAATCCTTCGACGTGTCAACCATCGGCGGCCTATGTGACAGCTGCTTAATGCAGAACAAGGCTGAGAACAAAGGCAGGTTCTTTCACTACTATTTTATCTTCACTGTACATATTATGTACCAAATTTTGCTCAATGACGCGGAGGAGTCCCCATCGCAATGCGTGCTGACGAACCCGCCTGCACGCAGAGCTGCAATCTCTCTCTTCAACTTGCAGCTTTGAATCTGCGTCTTACAATCCTTCCGCCACGCTCCTCGTACAAGGAGTCACAGTCACCGATGTGAATCCCTCAGCCACCGGCGACGCCATGTCCACCATGTCCGCCATGTCCGGTATGTCTGGTATGACGATGTCGGGCTCGCGGACGACAGACATGGGGTCATCGATGACAAGGACGGGGAGCGCGGCCATGGCGACGATGACGGGCATGAATGACGCTTCAACAGGGAAGATTGGAATGGGCATCAAAATGGTTGCGGGGGTTTATGCGGGGTTATTGTGGAGCTTGTTCGCATTTTGAAAAGAAGGAGCGAAATTGGAGTCAAAAAAGGAGGTGGCTAAACTCAATACATGCCTGGCATAGCATGGTTGGTTTGGACAACATGGCGTTATAGAGCTGAGGCTAATGCCCAATGACCTTGAGCGCTAGCAAAGTCATGAAAATTTGACGACAATCGAGTTCAAACGCTTCCTTTTCTTCTCAGAAACTCAAAGTCTTGTCAAAGAGCCATTTAACGACATTCGAACAACACTTCAGCGGCTATTTTGTATGCCAAAGCGCACGGTCAGCTCTGAGAGCCTTATTATGTGATTGAACCATCATAGAAATAGTTACCTGTATCAAAGGTTTACCGTACACAGAAAATATCCTCTTTACCACAACGCATGGTTGTGTGGACAACGGTTATATAACAAATTTACAAACGGTAAACAACGCTATCTGCAATCGTCGAACACTCTAAGCAAACAAGGCCATACGCCGTGCTACCCTCCTCGGCTCCATAGATTCAGAACCCTGAGGACCATCGTATGCGTATATTAATTACACTGTGCGCGATGAACCAAAGGCTTCTTTCTTTAATCGTCCTCATCCTCGCCGTCCGTACCCATGTCGTCGTCGTTATCATCATCCCCAGCCTCAATAAAGACCAGCCGCGTCCCATTATTCGCGACTTGCCAGACCTTGAACACCGTCAGCACAGCAACCTTCACGTTCAACAAGGGAAAGGAAGCACTCACATCCAACAACGAGTACTCGTCAATCGTGTTCGTAATCTGGTCTTCCGTAAAGCCCTTTGCAACCAGCCGCTCTCTAACCTTCCTCATGCTCAGCTCGCCCCTGCTCCCATCGCCCACGGCCGCTGCCCCACTGTCATGCATGCCACGAACGAGATTATAAATCTTCGTCGCTACAGTCTGATCCCCACCACGATTCTGGTCGTTTTGCAGACTTGCTTTGCTCACTTCTACCAACCGCAGCGCCTCGTCTACGTCTTCGTTAACGACCGTGTCGCTGAACCGTAGCCGTGCAAGCGCCTGGGAGAGACGCAGCACACCTAGCAGAGTCCGAGGAGTGATGTGCGTGAAATTTTTCTTCGCACTCTCATCGCGCTTCTGCTGCTGGCGCATTCGTACGTACGCGCCTACCATATAGTCTGATACACTCTTGGGGACGTTTGGCCGGTAGCTCCGCGCTTGAGCGATGTATTGGCGGACTTCGTGTGGCGTGAAGACGACACCATTAGTGTCAACATCTGGGTGGCGGTTATGCATGTGCACGTATGTTACGTGGTTTGCGAGCTCCTGGTCCGCCTCTGGGGACGGGGTATCAAGGATGAGGAAGAGGATGTCAAAACGGGAGAGGAGGGCGGCTGGAAGATTGATGTTTTCAACAGGGGAAATTCGGGGGTTATAGCGTCCATATAGGGGATTGGCTGCTGCAAGAATGGAGGTCCGCGCGTTGAGAGTAGTTGTGATTCCGGCCTTTGAGATGGAGATGGTTTGTTGCTCCATAACTTCGTGGATCGCAGTTCGGTCACCGTCGTCCATTTTGTCGAATTCATCGATACAGCAGATTCCGTTGTCAGCGAGTACTAGTGCACCGCCTTCGAGAACCATTTCATCCGTGACGGGATCACGCATAACAGCAGCTGTTAGACCGACACCGCTACTTCCACGACCAGTTGTGTAGACGCCTCGCGGAGCAACTTTCGTAATATATTTGAGCAACTGGGATTTTGCCACACCAGGATCTCCCATCATACAGATGTTGATGTCACCACGGATTTTCATGCCATCGCCCATTTCCTTAGTGACGCCTCCGATAAGGAGGAGGAGCAGTGCTTTCTTCACATCAAGGTGGCCATAAATCTCTGGCGCGATTGACCGTGAGAGGTATTCATACATTTGTCCAGATGACTTGTATTGATCTATCCTCCGGAGCGTCCCTGCATCCATCAGAAGATCTTCGTATGCCTTTTTGTGTTGTGTAATATGCTGCGCCTCCAAGTAGGTATCTGTGAGCAACCCTGCTCGAACAGCTCGGAAGCCAGTATATGGAGTTGGGAGGAAAATGCCAGCAATATCCACAACATCTCCTGGGTTTATCTGTCGTGTTAAAGCTCCTGTGCAGTGAACGGTAAGGTACCTGGGAATATGGCCAACAGGGACTTGGTCCGCCATCTCCTGGATTTTGACTTCTTGGAACGGCAAGAATTTTGAAGCTCTCGTGGACGGGTATAACTTGCCCTTTGAATTATTCTTTTGACATTCCTCTGACGGGCATTCTTGAATAGGAGTAAATTGCTTGTTTGAAACGGGTTGAAAGATTTCGCAGCCACACCGGTCGCAGGTATACGCGTGGATGCGGATGGCAGGCTTGACATCGGACACTCGAGTAGCAATGCCCCGAATGGTGATAAGACGTCCCAGATGCTCGCCCTTAACATTTCGAACTGCCAGTGCTTTCCCGCTTCTCTCACTACTTGACCCCGTGGGGGTCAAGGGTTTGAAGTTCAGGGTGTAACGTCGTGTCAGCTCCGGTGGGAAAGTCGACTCTGGCAATGTAGCGTCCAGATCATCTTCTTGCACTTGTGAGACAGTCTGGTTTCGCTTTTCGCGTTGTGACAGAATGATGTCTAGGACGTCATCTTTAAAACTAGATTCGCAATCAGCGGAACGTATGTATTTTGATAGCCTATTCCTACGTAATGTCTCTGCTCGCCTTTGGCATGGTCTGGTCCACTGCATCGGAAAATATATCGACGTAATGTCTTGTGTTGTTCGAGATTGAATCGACGAGTCTTAATCTGATTTGGTCCCCGAGCGATTTTTCGTACTAGGGAATCGAAAAGATTAGAATCAAACGGTAATGCATTCCAGGATTTCTTGAACTTACGACATCCAAATCATCCAGCTCTATCATCACACTAGGCCGCGTCCGATCTGCTACCTCTTGTAGGATTGCCATATATTTCTGCTTATCGGCCTCTCTTTTTCGCCGTTGCCGCCCATCGCTCGTTTCAATATCGTCCATAAAATCGTACTCATCGCTAGTACCGTCTCCATCAATATTCAGGTCCTCAATCGCATCAGCCGCAGTCTCTGCTGAAGCAGACTCTGAAGATTTGAAGTTGAGTAGAAAGTCTTTAATGGCCTTGAATTGCTCCTCATAATTGACAGGAGCGGTGTACTGTCGCAGCGTCGCCATCGCGGCGTATGATGAATATGTTTAGGGTTATCCAGCAAGTTCAAAGCGAAGCCAATTCACATGAGACAGGCAGGGAAAAGGCAGCAAAAGCTGTGTCTTCAAGTGAATAACAGTTTGTTGCGTTGGAGGACCTAAGCTTGGAGCGGATCATTTTCCACTTAACGCGCCTGCAGACGCGACGCGTCGGAATGGCGTATCCTTGCAACTTCAGCCTTGGAGCCCTTGTTCAGCCTTGTAGACGAACGAACCTCGGTCCGAAGTTCGACAGACGAGTTTCTTTGCAGCATGACTTCCTGGGACGTGTTGACCTCGAAGAGTGGCTCGTCACCGTCGGCGCGACAATGAGGTGGCTTCCATGGCACCGCCTTCTCGCAAATTTTCCAACCAGGCGGAGGTAGCTCTGGTAACTCTGAGAAATTGTCTCGTAAACCTCCCGTCGTCTTCGGTCGCGGTCTTGGACTACGCAAACGCGGTAAGTTTAACTTCCTACATACTTGGATTGCGACTCATATCATTCTAGACAGCTCAAAATGTCATTATCGAGCTTCAATGGCGATCGCAAACCCTCTCGTCAAATGCTGTTTCCAGCGCCAATGCTGCTGGCTTTCAAAAGTCCGCTTTTGTTGGCTGGACTGGGATGCCCAGCCGGAGACGCCTCGCGCCTGTAGCCAGTCGCAATGGAATAGGGAGGAATAGTAACCAAGAGCAAGAGGTATTTGTCGTTGAAATTGATAGTGCTTTTGGCAGGGTGCTTGGACTGTCAGAGGGCCAGAAAATTGGTGTACAACTCCACCTAGATCCCCCAGTTGCACATACCGTCAATATCGAGCCTCTTACACCTTCGGACTGGGAAGCTATTGAACTACATGCGGACTTCCTAGAAATAAACCTTCTCTCGCAAATACGAGCTCTTCCAAATCCCTCTTCGAAAAGTCCCTCCGCCCAAGCCGATCAGATCCACCCTCTTACTCTACACCTTTCACCCACGTCAACAGTAAATATCATTGTAACATCACTTGATCCTCCTCTTCCCCATGGTTCTTTATTCGCGAAACTAGACCCAAACGCCGAAGTCATCGTCGCACCAAAAGCTCGGCCTAAGTCAGCAAGGAACGTTAAAGGTGACACAAAGAGTATGACCAGCAACAGCCGAGAAAGTGCTCGCAGCGGCCTTAGTACTACACGATCAGATAGTAGACGTGAGTCTACTAGAGCCGGTTTACTGTTCCGAGGTGTTGCTCGCCGTCTATCCCAGGATTGGTTTTCAAATGCGGCTCAAGATGAAGACAGCGGCTTCTGCATTTGGGTACCTAGGGACAAAGCCGCGTCCAAAGCTCTGCGTGGTCTCTCATATGTCTTGGTATCAATTGTGAAACCTGCAGGCTTGCGACAGACGTTGAATCAACACCAAATGCAGAAACTCAAGGAGCAAGAAGCCAGTGAGGTGAAGCTCCCATCTTCGAAAATAATTGCCCGCTTAGTTGCGTGGCATGACGCTCCTAATGACCACCACGTTGCCCTCTCTTCTGCGCTTTGCTCCGCGCTGTATGCTGATGATATCATGGGTGCCGTTATTCGAGTCCAGCCCTCTCCACAGCAAGTGCAGAAAGGACTGGTAAGAAATCTAAAGATTTTTCCATTCTTGGCCGAATCAGGGAAGCCACAAGAAGGGCTAAAATTTGGCGGAGAGTCAAGAGCAAAACAAAGTGCGGTGAGCGAGAGCCTCAAACAGCTTGACACAGGCGCGACTGGTCTTTTGAACGGGCCTATAACAGATGGCATGATTCTACCAGCCTCGAACAAAGATAGCGTAGCTCCGCCATTCCCTGGAGGTATCATTCGATTCGGCTTACCACCGCTGGACCAACCTGACAGCCAGCACGCCTCAAAACTGAAGTCCCTGTGGGTAGTAGGCTCTGAACAACATCTTCAGATACAAGTGCAGCCAGAAATACCAAGGCCGGTAGAGTGGTCTATGCTTGCTCCATCAAGTGGTGAACCTCTACCCAAACATTCACCTGACCTAGTTGCGGTGGACCCAACGATCAAACATTGTCAAGCCAACCTTTGTCTTTCTTCCTCCATATTAGTAACTGGTTCCCTTGGCTCTGGTAAAAGTTCACTTACCTTTCATCTCGGCCACACACTCCGCGAGCAATTTCTCACCTGTCCACTCTACATACCGTGCAAGAAGCTCATTACTATGGAGACTCGAGTATCTACAATTAAAGAGAACTTGCAAAAGATGTTTATGACAGCATTTTGGAACGCGAGACTAGGTGGACATGCCATCGTGATTCTGGATGACCTAGATGGGATATGCCCTGCAGAGACAGAGATGGTGGTTGGCAACAACAACGATCGCAGCAGACAGATCAGCGAGCTTTTGTGCTCTACAATAAGGCATTTCTGTTCTGGTCAGCCTGAGATTGTAGTGCTTGCCACAGCTCAGTCAAAAGATTCGCTCCACAACGTTCTGCTTGGTGGCCACATTTTTGGTGATATTGTAGAATTGAAAGCTCCAGACAAGGAAGCGCGTCGGAAAATACTCGAAAAAATGATTAAAAGTGATCAAGTGGCAAGCAAGCCGACAACAGGACAACCCAATGGTTTTTCGTCTCATCCACAATCGCCACGTGACGTCGATGGTCATACCGAGGATCCTTGGATGGATCCGTCCAATCCTAATAGTCAGCCTACTTCATCTACAACAGATGATGAATTCCAATATTCCCCCTCACTCGATTTTCTTTCAATCGCTGCGCAGACTGACGGCTATATGCCTGCAGACCTTAAGCTTCTTTTGGCACGCGCCCGCAATGAAGCACTCATTAAATCTTCTCAACTAGACTCGTCAGATTCTCCAGTGTCTTTGACGAACGCTGACTTTGACGCCGCATTGAAAGGCTTCCGACCGGCAAACCTTCGTTCGGTCCCACTCACATCCAGCACAACGACGTTCTCGTCAATCGGTGGCTTGGAGTCGACTCGCGCAACTCTCCTCGAGACACTCGCTTATCCTACCAAATACGCCCCAATATTCGCGTCGTGTCCTCTGCGTCTCCGCTCAGGACTGCTCCTCTACGGGTATCCCGGTTGCGGTAAAACACTTCTCGCATCTGCGGTTGCCGGTGAATGCGGCCTGAATTTTATCTCCGTCAAAGGACCTGAAATCCTCAACAAGTATATTGGAGCGTCCGAGAAATCCGTGCGAGATCTGTTCGAGCGTGCGCAGGCAGCGAAACCCTGCATCTTGTTCTTTGATGAATTTGACAGCATTGCTCCAAAACGAGGCCACGACTCTACAGGGGTGACTGATCGAGTTGTCAATCAGCTTCTGACACAAATGGATGGCGCGGAAGGTTTGAGTGGTGTCTATGTCCTTGCCGCTACGAGTAGGCCAGATCTGATTGATCCAGCCTTACTGCGACCGGGCAGGTTAGACAAAAGCCTCCTTTGTGATATGCCAGATACGAAAGACAGAGAAGACATCTTGAGAAGGGTCAGTACGAAGCTGAATCTAGCAGAAGATGTCCGTCAAAAGTTAGGAACTGTTTCAGAACGCACGGAAGGCTATAGCGGTGCTGACTTACAAGCGCTGATCTATAACGCGCACTTAGAGGCCGTGCATGATGTTCTAGGAGACAACATTACCGATCCAGATAAGGACTATCGAAAATCCTCGAAAGCAGGTCAAGAGAAGAACGTCGGAAAGAAGGCGTCTTATTCCAAGCACAACTTCATCCAGTTTCTCTACGATTCCGATGCCGACAGCAAGGCAAAATCATCACCTTTCAGCAACCGCATCGAGTCTCGCGCCGCAATGCAGGAGAAGCTAGAATCAATCAACGCGTCGCGGAAAGCTCAGAAAATGAGCCAACGCTTTGGAAACCAGGCAGTGCCTCCGGGGAAGGGGGATAAGGCTGAAGAAAAGACAGGCAGCAAGAAACCAGAGATTATCATCGAATGGAGACATATAGAGCAGGCGTTCAAGACGACGAGGACGTCTATCAGCAAAGCAGAGAGGATGAGGTTAGAAGCCATCTATAGAGAGTTTGTACAGGGGCGGGACGGTGTTGTTAGAGGAGGCGAAGGAAGTAGAGAAGTCGGAGGTAGGACGAGCTTAATGTAATACCCTCTTCCAGGTTTGAGGACGCATCTATTAGGAGATAGAAAGCCAAAAGTTTTGAACGCCGCGCACATCCATTTCCGCAACCGGCGGCTAAGTGCATTGAGCTGAAGAGCCGCACCTCAGGCACTTAGAAGATGATAGAAGAGGGCATTTTAAGTAGAATTTAATGCAGGCAATGGACATACCAAGCGCGAATCTCGTCCTCAGCGTGTAAGATTCAGCTGGAGAATACTACAGCCATCTCCAAGAGGATAATTTAGCAACCCGGTTCCACCCAGAAATGTACTCGCACAATCTGATATCTCGTGTTGCACACGAGACCGTCTCGCCACCCGATTATTTGTATCGAGATCCCACTACAGACAGATACGGAGATTGGTCTACCCAATCTGAACACCAACTCCAGGCAAGACCCTTTTGTCAAGCTCGCAAAGCGCCTCATCAAAGTCTCAGGGTAATTCGGAATTGCCTCGTACTTCGGGGAGAACTCATAAAGAATTTGGTGTGGATCAAGCTCGACGTCCTGCGATGTCTAGTTAGCGGTTCCGTGAAGATCGTGCCGCACGAATCAACGAAAAGTACCTTCGGAGGTACTTTCTGACCCTTTGCCACAACAGTCACAATCAGCTTGCATCTGGCGAGGGATGCCGCAGAATTCCCACCACCGCAATATTTCTTCCGTTCCTCCCCATGAAAGAAATATAGTCGCTCCAAGTTCACGCGGGAAGGCGATGTAGCAACGGTTGCGCCGAGATATAACATGATTGGTACGACCTTATCTGGTTGTGGTTTTGAAATGGCAAAGGGATAGTAATCCCACCAAAAGGCGAGCGAGAGAAGGTTTGGTAGGTACTTGGGAACATTTTCTGCCAAGGGAGAGCCGAGTCTTTCGGCATTTAGGTAGCTTTTCTCCAATTCGTAGTCCATGAGCTGGAATTTGAGGGTCAAGTGATGGATTTTAGAAGCGTTGGAGTATCCAATATTCCCAAGCACATAGGGAATGGTAGTCGTGAATTTGCCCCAAAGAGAACCCCATCGACGGTAGGTTACGACCTGTGCCCACAGTTTATGTTCGCCATACAAGATCGACGCCGCTATGTGATTCAATCGCTTGTTGGTACGGAGAATAGACACGTCGACTTGATGAGGTTGTGATCCCGGAAACTTGCCGCCATAATCTGTTATTTCAAAGCCTAAGGCGTGAATTCCAGGTTGGTCCCGCTCGCCGAATCTCTCAAAATCTTTCTCGGGAAAAGCCCGAAGCAAATACCGGAAGATATGGAGGATGATTTCGCTAGGTAGTGTATCAAGACGTAAAGAGCTTGATTCTATGGAGTTTCTCTGCTGCCACGAGGTTAACAAGATAAGGCCCGAATAATAGGTCTTTCGCAGCCACTCACAATTTCATACCGTAATTCCTGCACTCGAGACACCTGTATCTGAAGAGGGATTTCTTCATCAATCTGCTCCGTTTGCGCTCTCTCAAATCCGTGTGCAAGGCTAATCGGCTTTGAAGACTTCTCCACTTCTCGATGGTCTTCTCCACATTCTTGCATTTCGTCAGGGTCTATCGGTATTTTGACAGCCGTACTTGCTTCTTTCATGGACGAAGTTGTGGTCTTCCCGTTTGCAGGCATCTTGAGTTCTTGGTCCTTGGCAAAATGGCGAACTTTTTTGAGCCGTTGGAGGAGTTGCCTAAATTGAGCTTTCATGATTGCAAAGAAATTGGTTCGGTGAGGATTTTTTAGCTGTACGCAGCTGAAGATTAAGATTCGACTGCGGAATGCCAGAGGCAAAGAAAATTTTACTCTAGAATTATGTGATTTGTGAGGGAGGAGAAGAGCATGAAAAGGTGTTGTGAGGCTAGCATAAAGATAAATAAAGATAAGTAAATTGACGAACACATTTTTTGCCAAGCCACGTTTAGGACAACGTGATTTAAAGTCAATCGCCGCATACGCCAATCACTCGGAGATGATGTTAGGCCGACCGGCGCAGACCGATATAGCCGGTGATTTCCGTGTAGTCCATTCCAACAAGCGAAGCGTGAAGCCTCTCCAAGCAAGATCTCACGGAAGCTCATCCACAGCTTTGCCATCTATACCATTTGTTGTTTTCCCGTTCAACTCAGGCGCTTTCACCTCGAGGCACCAGCCGAATTGGTCCTTGATGTTCCCCATCTGGATTCCCTTCAGTGTATTCAGCAGCTTCAAGCATACTTCTCCTGGCTCTTCCGATCCATTACCATACTCGAACTTCTCGCCTTTACTCTTCATAGTTATGCTCTTAATAGGAACTAAACTTGCCGCCGTTCCCGCCGCCATGACCTCGTCAAACTCTTTTAGCTCTTCATACGGTATCCTTCGTCGCTCCACCTTAAAACCGTGCATATCACTTGCGATCTGACGAACGGATTCGGAAGTGACAGATTTAATGACACTCTTGCTGTCCGGCACGACTAGCGTAACCGAACCACCATCGCCTCTTTTCACTCCAATAAATCCGCTTGTGCTGAACTCGTCAATCTCGCTCCTGGTCTTACTATCAAGATGCAGAGTAACGCCAAATCCCTCTTTCTTCGCGCGTTCCGACCACCTCAACACCGGTGCATAATTCCCTCCAATCTTGGCCGATCCCGTACCCTCCGGCGCCGCGCGATCAAACTCCTCCAAGATCAGGGCATCGATGGCGTGAACACCATGATACACGCCCGTTGGCATCACGAAGACGACAAACGTATATTCATCCGGAGGGTTCAAGCCAAGCTGCGCACTGCTTCCAAAGAGTAGAGGACGGACGTACATTGCAGCACCTGTCTCATGCGGTGGAACAAACTCTGCATTCATGGCAACCGCCATCTCCACGCACTTCACGAAATGTTCCTTTGGGATTGGGGGCACTGAGATGAATTCCGCGCTATGAGCCATGCGCTCAGCGTTCTGGTCCGGACGGAAAATTGAGATCTTGCCGGACGGAGTGCGGAAGGCTTTAAGCCCCTCGTAGGCTTGAACGCCGTAGTTGAGACCAGGTGCCATGCCGTGGATGGAGAGATACGGGGGTATGACGAATTCTGGGGGAGACCATGATTGCGTGGTGGGGTGGGGGTAGGTAGAGGTAATGTGGCCGTTTACCTCGCGGACTTTGAAGCCGACATTTGACCAGTCTGAATGGAGGTCAGATGACGAGACGGTAGCTTTGTCCGGTGAGAGGCTTACCAATTGAGCTTACTGGAGGAGGCGGAAAAGTTGAAGGCATTTTGGTGGACAGTGTCAAAGAGTTAGGCAACTTATATTAATTGAGATCCCTGGAGAGTGAAATGCAGGATGTCTAATGTAGAATCAATCGAGGTACGATAAAACCAAAAGCCCTCCGATTTTCGTGAAATTTTGAGAACAGCTGACGTCCGAAGGATTCCGTAAGCAAAAGGTGCGTATCTAGAAGAGAAGGATGTTCCAAGGCTCTCCGGGATCTTTTTAATCTTACAAGCCAGGAAGTTTAAATTTACAACAGATGATGTGATTTTGGAAAGGTCGGGAACAAAATTTCTCAAGTGTTGTCGAAAGTTAGCTCCGACATCGCACAACGCTGACCTAAGCTTAATAAGGCATCAAGGCAAGTCACAGCGCCAAGGGTTTTCGGAAACGCGCCAAGACCTCGGAAGACTCCTGCAAGGATCCTATCCACCCTTTTTGCCCAATGCAATCATCTAGGTCGATCATAGCGTTTTGTGCAACATACGAAGGTCGATCCACCACCGGGATTTTGTCGGTATACAAACTTGCTCATAGTTTGATCCACTCAATATAAGCTGGGTCAACATATTGAGTCATTTGAGATAGGCTAGTAACTCTATGTTGAGGTATCGCGTTGAGTTGACGGTTGACGCGGTCGTCATTGGTGGCAAAAGGGGCTGAAATCAAAGCCGCTGGGTGATGCACAGTCGAGCATACAAGCCTACAGATCGGGGTTCTCTACGCAATCGACTCAACGACCCCAAATTACCAAAGAACATATAAAAAACAGTAGGTCTACCAAAATCACGATCTTTTGATCATTACTTATGCTTCTATTTGGACAATCTACATTATTTTCGAGGTGGTGAGGACAGGCGGTTTTGTACTACGTTTGCTCGACTGTGGCATCACCCGGTGGCTTTGGTTTTAGCCCCTTGGTGGGGCTGCCGACTCACTGGTGAAGCACGTTTCCGTCTTGCGCTCTAGTTGAGCTGGATGACCTTCATTCCGGTGTTATAGCCCGTGAGTTCACTCAAGGCCCTATATAAAGTTCTTCCCCCTCCATGGTCTAGCTAGCTAGTTCCGTAGTTTCATATCATCAAGAGTTTCCACGTTTCTTCTGCTCTTTCAAACTGTTTTGTCCAAAAAGTGGCCCCAAGGCGTTCTGCGAGATCGTTGGAAGTTACTTGCCACAAGTATGAGGAAGATTGACACAGAGATTATCAACACAACGAAGGAAATCGGCGATCTAGTCGACTGGCTCATCTTCCGCCATGCACCACCAGAGCCGTACGAGCCCACCATGTACATCGATCTCGAAGGCGTGAACCTCTGCCGTGAAGGCTCACTTTCCATCCTCACCCTTTTGATCGATACTGGTATCCCGACCATACGCGTCTGTCTTATCGATGTGCATTCGCTAGGTTCACAAGCGTTCAACACCACTGGAATCAAAGGGAAGACGCTAAAAGATATCCTCCAAAACGCCAAGATCCCAAAGGTCTTTTTTGACGTTCGTAACGATTCGGACATCTTGTTTGCACATTTTGGCGTGGCACTACAAGGGGTGGAGGATGTTCAGCTTATGGAGAGCGCTACGAGGATGACTACGAGTTCCAGAAAGTATCTGAACGGCCTCGTCAAGTGCGTTGAGCAAGGTGCGCTGTATGGCTGCGACCTAAAAAGCTGGAAGCTGGCGAAAGAGAAAGGGGGGCGATTGTTCAAGGCTGAATATGGCGGTTCCTACAAGGTTTTCGAACAGCGCCCGATCCCTAACGAAATCATTTCTTACTGTGTTGGCGATGTCCAGTATCTCCCTCAGTTGTGGAGCAGACTCTGGTCGAATAAAACCACTAGGTGGCGAGACCTAGTTAGCAAAGAGACCAAGAAGCGCGTCGACGCGTCTCAAAGACCCGAGTACCAACCGCACGGCGCAGATAGGACGTTAGCTCCGTGGAGCGAAGACCAGAATAGGACTTTGGATGAGTGGAATTACGTTCCTCCTCGTAACGACTTCAATGAAGATGATGACTGGGGTTTCGATGAAGACGATGGTTGGGAAGACGACGGTCCGACCAGCTGTAGGGACATCATCAGCAGTTGGGACTACGATCTTTACTATTCCGACTAAGCCTTGCGAATCGGTCACTAAAAGCTAGACACCAACAATGTCGATATTCAGCCCTAGCATCTAAGGAGAATCCGCTCTTGCAAACTTAAATCGATCGCTAGCAAATTCTATGATGACCTTATCGATGACAGTCTATAAGGGTCGCAAGGGTGCACAGAGAATGTGCATGGCAGGAAGTACTGATAGGAAGGGAAGCTTGCCGAGGGCGAAATACATATAAATAGCCCCACCAGGTAGCAGTCTTTACAATAAAATTCATTCCTTCTTAGAGAGAAATATCCTATTAGCGCGCCAGACTGTGATCACCTAATTTAGCAAAGACGTTGAAGCAACTCAGATGGTGACATCGTGGCAATGGTGGCATGCAACACTACCCAAAACACATAACAAGGGCACGGTGAAGAGCGTACAAGGATGGCGGACACGATCATAGCAGGCAGCGGCCATCTCAAGGCATATAGCAGTTGCTAACTGCTTACAGCCGTCTAATTAGGCTCTTTGTGTTCTTTGCCAGCCTCCGACTAGAAAAGGAATGAAAGCTTTGGCCGGCCGCGTTAAAGGCACAGATGGTTTGAATTTCCTTTCCCCGCTTTCTTACTGCAGACATACGGAATTTTTGCGTCAGCAGTATTAAATTGAGTATTGGTATTCCCATGATCCCTAATGCAAGATCTTAGTGGCCATGCACTTCCTCAAATTCACAGATTACAACTTAGAATTCAAGGTAGTACAGTAGTACTGCCTATGTGAATTTCTTGATTTTACCGTCCAACCTCACCCTTGTCAAGGCTGCGTTCAATCGTGCCATCTTCACCGCATCCTCGTCTAGCTGCTTGAAAATAGCGTCGATGTCTGATCCAAGTCCAATCTCTTCTGCAGTCTTAAGACTACGAGAATCGAGGAATGGCGCCACATGTGGCCAGACTTGCTGAATGCTGGATAGAAAGATCTCTGTTCCGACATTTCCCAGCCCCTTGATTTCCTTCAGACGGGCTGAGAGCTCATTGCGCGTAGCCTCTGAGTTTGGTTCTTTCAGTAGCATTTTCGTAGCGTCGCCATCTACATCCATATTAGCAAGAGAAAATTCTAGGACATCATGTCATTCTGCAGAGTGTAATCGCAGCTATCACAACCATAGGCCTGTTTATGGATGCAAGCAAAAAATTTCGAAAGTAATGCTAGGCAACATACCGTATTTCTCCTCCAACAGGTTTGCCAAGTCGCCCAGAGCTGTCGCAGTCTTCTCACGATAGTGCGTATAGCCGCCATCAGTCAGCACTTCTGTTCTCCTTTGCCATGTGCTAGCTTTCAACGTCTTCAAGTCATGATATCCTTCCTTGACGAGACACTGTACACTCCTCGCAGCGATATTGTGGGAGATGCGCCCCGAAGATAGCAGCGCGTTGTAGATATGTGCCAGTACTGTCTTCGGAGTTGCTTCGTCTGGCTCATCCAAATCCACGTCAGAGAGAGGAAATGTTCCGTACGTGGAAATGAGTTTCTCGATCTTCAAATTCTCTGTTGCGTTATTGGCGTTTTGAGCTAGCTTTGTTTCTTCGGATCCGGGTTCGCGACTTTTCTTTACAGATTTATTCTCTTTCTCGGGGTCCTTTCGCTTTTGACCGACCATTTTGGAAGGTTGCTCAGTCTTTTTAGTCTTCGACAAAGCCTTTGCTTTTGACGTGGGCCGTTCATCTCCACGAGCCTGAGAGCGCGTTTGGGGCATTTTACAATGCTCGTCTGTTTTCAGAATCTTAAAAGAATTACACTGCAAAGAAAGATGGACCGTTAATCGTGGGCGAAGTTTGTGTTTCTCGTCCCATGTATGTGCTAAATTACGTCAAACATCAGAAGATGCTGATCGTCCAATGGAAGTAATTTCCTGCCCAATCACATCCAAAAGCCTAGGAAGGTACACGCCAGATGCTTTACAAAGCCAATATGATAGAGAATAGGTCCGTCAGATAGCACATCTCAGCAATTGAAGAGCTCACGTTGGCGCGAAAGCGAAAACGCGTTATGAAATCGCTGGGCCAACGGCTTAAACTTCCTCCCGGGAGGCATTGGGACCCTTCGGAACTTCCGGGTCGGGCGGCCTCAACATTACTCAGGGCTTTGGGCTTAAAAAGCATACCGAAGCGGGTTCTGGGTTAGCTCCGGGCCCGCTTTGGTACGCCATAGTTTTGCTCCCATCGTGACCTTGAATTGTCTCCCTTATCTCAAATACCTCACTATGATGGACACTATGGAGATCCCAGTTGACCCAGATTGACTAAGAGAATCATCAACTTCAAGGGATTCATCGGTGTGGCGGAGCTTTCATGCCGGGACCTAATCTGGCAGGTGCTTTTGTCAGCCTTACTCCGCCTCAACGAGAGCCTCTTCTTGCACTTAGAGGACGTAAAGTGCTTGACAATGCCCTTTTAAGGTGCAATTTCCAATGCATTCTAACTTCGTGGTCTACTGCCGAATGTGCTCTTCAATACAGTATAACACACTCTTGATATTAGCAACCACACCCAAAGGAGGCCGTACCGTCTTATCAAAGATACCTCTGGTACAAAAACGCTCGATGAACCCGACAATAGTATCTCACTGTGCACGGCGAAGACTGAAACTTCTGAGTGGAGTTTGATGCTTCCCAACTGTCTTGGATCATTGTCGCAAGAGATTGCCTATATTAAATGTTCACTGTACAAAGCCAAGCGTTCGAGCCATGTCGCAAGCCAACAATGATACGGTTTTCCAGCATCATAATCAGGTCGCCGGGCAGACAGCTCTTTGGGCACTTATTGCTCTTGGCTTGGATGCTATGACACACCCGTCCATATTTGAGATATACTTTAAGGATAGAGAGAATTTATTTGAAGGCTCATTTAAGCCGCATCGTTCCTCTCCTTTCGTCTGTATTGCGGATACGTTGTTTGGTCTTATATGCTTCATTATCCTAGTACCATTTTCTCTATGGAAAAACCTGCAAAGCTCAGATGACTGCCCAAGAATAGCGGGCTCAGACCGTGCGAAAGCGAATGCCCTCACGATGAGGCTCTTGGTCTTCGTCCTGGGCGTTTTGCCGCAAGCCGTCAAGCTTTTCGCCATGGGAGGAATCCCTCTAACCAAGACCTGCGCCGCCACATTTCTCACGTCATCGATGATGAGCTCCATCGCAAGGCTTTTAGGTATCTCTGCTCATCGCCAATCTCTCAAAGACGCCGTTGCTGTGCTGAAGGAAAGCAAGCGGACTCCGCACAATATCTTACGGAGAGTGTGGCCATGCATCATAATTCTTGCTTTTGCTGCTCACGCTGTTGCCTCTATCCGGGTCTGGTATCTCGTTGCCAAGAAAGTATACCTCTTAAATAGTACTATAGCGGATTACGTGGTCTGGGGCAAATTCGCTACGAATATATGTTTAATCACTTTTGGCCTACAATGGTTCGTCTGCTGGATTACACGCTATCGATCACCACTACCACGCCTTCCCGGGCACTTCTATCTGTGGTTTACCAGCTTTGACGTGTTCTTCTCCTTCCTTCCCCGTAAGAGGGCGAAGGTCTCCAGCAACCTCAAGGAGCTAACTCGCATTGAAGAAGAGCTAGACGCAATCCAAGCACTTCTGGCTCAATGCAAATCTGTCCTCGAATCGAATTCGCCGAGCGAGCGAAATGCCTTAACGTCATTAGTCCAGCAGAGATGCAAATTATCCATCGACGCTATATTGAACTTACAGGATAACGCGTCCCACACGCGAAAGCAGATCAATCGAGCGCAAAGTGAGAGTGCAAAAAGACTGTACGGCGTGCCAGATTTCAGCGCGGATGTCATAATTACTCGGGCGGGAACTCTTACAATTGCTGCCATGTTAAGCAGTATCGCAATTGCTTTTGTCTTTAACAAGATTGCAAGAAGTGTTTGTGCCGCAGCACCCGATACCGATAACGATAATTGGCCGCATATTCAGAAAGAGAGGAGAAAATACTGGTTAGAATTCGGCTGGGACGAGCAAGGCATCGACGCCATGGTCGGGATCATGAACAGTCTAGACCACCGCAGTTACGTCTCAGAAATACTTGATATAATATTTCCCGAAGTCCGGGAAGCTCCCGAGCAGCCAAAAGTCGCCAAGACACCGCTCCAAAAATCGTTGCGCATTCTTGATCAGACGTACCACCCAACTCGTGTGGACGGCAATGATGGACTTTCGTACAAAATGCTTAGACTTCCTTGGCAGCAATTTCGGATTACTACGGTCGAATCCCATCAAAATTGGCAGACTACAAAATGGAATGCGGCAGGAGCCCGACAGTTACATGCGCAATCTACTACTACATCCGAAACCGCCGCAGCGGAATGGAACGAGGAACCAATTCCGCGGCATCCTCGACCGTCCATTGTCACCACGGTGTTTGGCGACTTTCATCAGAACCCGATCTTTGTCATCCCGCAGTGGATGACCAGGTTCATCAAGTCTGTGCCCGGAGATGTGCTGTGGGTCTCGTTCTGCATCTTCAATTTAACCACGGCAGCAGTCTACTACCTCGTCGTATTTGACGGAGAGCACACCTACAATCCAAAGTGGACGAGTATCTTTGGCTGAATGAACACCCACGGATCTAAGTGACTTCAGACTTGCGTTCCAATATATCAGGAATACCATCGTGGCATCTACTGAAAATACATTGAGCCAAAAGGACGAAGACATCCCCGATAAGCGTATTGTAGAATGTACTATTTCAACGGCATCCTCCCTAGTGGCAAATATTCGTCCGAAGTCCAGACTCACCATTTATCACCTCAGGCCCGCTAGTCTACCATGAATCTAGCTGATCTTCGTCCACCGTCTCGCTACTCACTCTTTTTGTCCACTCTCTCCGTCCACCCTCCTAGACAGGCCTCCCAAACTTCACAAACCCTGACACACATATGCAGTCTTTTAATCCGGTTTCATTCTCCCGTCCTGTCCTCCTTGATATAATCCGATTCGCCCTTCACGTCGGCACAGCGCATAAGCATCTACTAGGAAGACCCTCCGCATCGTTCGCCCTCGAGAAGAGCACTCTATTCCGCGATGGCCAGGAGGATGGCAGGAAAAAGAGCGAAGCTGTTCAAGAGGCAGCGGCGGATAAGAGCGGAAATCCAGGCAGCAAGTGTAGAATTTCCTCTGCTTAAATAATAAAGGGCTTTTGTGCAACTTTGCGATGAGAGGCTCCATAAATCCTCCCAGTGAACTCTTTCCTCTTTCCATTGACGAATGCTCATCCTTCCCACTCTAAAGCTTTTCTTTACACTAGCCCATGACGACTCTACTATCTCTCTAGAACTCAATCAAGTCCGGAATTCCACGCGCCGCCCTTTCCGCCCTTCCCTTCCCGTTACCACAGGTCAGTCCCAATCAATCAACCTCTTCCCCCCCTCACCGTCACAGGCAGGCCCGTCCGATCCACAACCTACTTACCAATTTCATCTCCACATCCATCCCCCCTCTCGGCACAGAACACATCGAGAACGGACATCTGCCTTCAGTTTGTACGCCAAATCTCCGGAGAATCGGGTAAGGATAAGCATCCGCAGAGGGCGTCCTAGGAATCTTCGTTGAGCTTCGCCAAACCATAGCGGCGGCAGAACTGAGCTTTGCAGCAGATGGCGTGATGGACGGACGGCGTTGGAGGGGATATCGTCGTGATAGGAGTGGCTGTTTGGAAGAACGGAGGGGGGGTAGGAAGGTGTTCGAAGATTTTATAGCATGATCTCCCTGGGGATTGAGGGGAGGGGGGAGGCATCGGAGAAGAGTCTGGAGTGGACTTAGATACGGCTGTGGGTTTGATATCTTGGTGGTTTTGACGAGCAGTTCTCTCGGTCTCGAAGGGACGGGGACGCGAGGAGCCACCCAGTGATCGCTTTCTGACGGCTTAGCTAGGCTGATTGGAAACACCTGGTGAGCAAGCGATAGTTAAGAGTGTGAGATTGGTTGAGAAGATAACAGTGGTGATGGAAAAAGACAATCGGCAAGGGTTGGATGGGATAGGTCAAAGCAAGTCTGAAAGGGCTCAAAGTCTCATTTAGACCGCCTGCCCGTGCGTGTCGTCGCCTAATACCTCGAAAGGGTGCTCTTAGCAGCCCCAACAGCCCTCCTTTCAATGACTCGAAGTTTCCCAGGATAAGTGGTCTCGTTGTAGGCGATCCAAAAGATCATCCAGCGTCCCAAAATTCCTCCATCCACGTCGCCTCTGTTCATTTTGTCTTCCTTTACTTCTTTCTCCTTATTGCTCTTCTTCTGCCGCCTCTTCCGTCTTCCTCAAAGTACACTTCCTTCTTTGTGCATTCAGAAATCGATTTCTTACTTTTACCCACATACCACATACTGGTGCTCCAATTTGTCTTAAAGTACTCTTCTCCATATTTGAAGTGGTTCCCCTCAGTGCGCACAACCTTGCCGTTTTGTTCCATCCGGTGAGCGACCCACGGACATAATCCCGGCTTCGAAGGGGAATTCCTATACCACCAGTCACAGATTCTCGAGTGCGATCCTCCAATCAAAAACGGCCGATGACAGACATAGCACACCCGTGTCAGCTTCGGCAAATGCGGCCTGGGAAAGGCTAGGCAGGCGTCGATATCGGGTACAGAGAGGGGAAATGGCTCTGTGGCATGGAAGAGCGTTGCGACGTCGAAGAGGGTCTTGCAGGACAGCGCGAGGTTGATGAGGTCGCACGGGTCGTAAGAGACAAGTCGGCTATTGGTGACACTAGATCCGTTGGAGGCGGCGTCGAATATGGAAAGGATGATTTCTGTAGGAAGGGAAAGGAGACCCGTATGGTTGGCGGTCTTGTTTGGTTTTGTGGATAGGCTCTTCGGAATGAACATGATTGCTCTCCAGGTTTCGCTAGGGTATGCGGCGAGACTGAAATCCATGATGACGACTGATGGGTTCAATACCGAAAGTGGAAATAGTTCTCCAAGTATTGTGATCAGCAGTGAGCGGTCTTGAGAGTCAGTCTAATATTAACGCAGATCGAGAAAGGGATTTAAGGCTTTGATGAGGACGGTGCAATAGTACATGCAGAGAACAAGTGCGATCCAGAAAATGGCATTGTCCATCCGATGGTTGGGTACCGGAAGGCTCCAAGTCCGGAAGGTTCTAAATGACTCCGAGGGCGGCAACTTCAGAAAGTATCGTCAAATGCTGCTCGGTCAACTGAAACGCACAATGTACAATCAAAAGAGTAGTCGTACTTCATTATAATCATATTCTGTAGGCGACATGCCACAAGATTGCCATGCCTCATCATCTTGCGATGTATGACGCCGATGTCAGGCTGTCGACCCATCCCATGACAAGTTGTCCTTCAACCAGTCCTTGCTGACTATGTTGTTTTGATAGAAGCGCCGCCCCAAAATTGCAAGTCTTTCTTGAGCCAAAATACGAATATACGGTCGCTCCACCGCTTGGCTGTGGCAATAAAAACGAGGAGACGCGTAGATGGCATTCGGCATCAGCGAGGAAAGTGTTCCTGGCGGTGAGATCCCCCCCGAAGAAATCGCAAATTGCAGCGGGGGCAGACTTTCGCCAGCCGTGGGATGGGAGCGTAAGTAAATACTCGCGTGAAACCATAGTAAGCGCCGCTAAGGGGACGCGGTTCGGCGACCTTGGGAATCATCAGCGCCGTAGCGAGAGTTGCTTTACAAGTCAACGCAAATGCAATCAAATCTGGCCAGTTCCAAATCGTATAGTAGCCACGATCGTCTTCGCGTCGTAAAATCAGAAAGCGGAAAATCATGAGTAACAACTCTGTCGGGAGAAGCTGAAAGGCACGGCGTTGACCTCCTGACGAGCGACGAAGATCCAAAGTCTAGCAATCACAGTGTCAGAAACGGGATAAATAGCAAACTTTTAGAACATATCGACTTACTTCAGGCACAGCCAGGAAGACCCTTTTATCGCTTGACGGACGGGCAGCCAAAGAGAACTTCACGGGATCCGGGAAACGCATGGCTCTCTTCACCCTTGACATTTGATCGTCAGAAGGGCATTCCGTCGGCCTTGAGGAGCGCATGGCAGCCGTCTATAGACAGACGCTTTCTATACGCAACGAATTGCGCTACACGTGCTCTTTTCAGAAACTCTTGTTTCAAAGCCTTGAGCCCCCTCTAAGCGCTGTTTTAGCTGAGATCTTTTGACAGGTGAGCGATTTAAGGTCGATGAGGCTTCTCGCTTCTGGAAGTGTAAATTAATCGAGAGCTATCACGACCAATCCAACAAGCTGCAATCGATAGGCAAGGGAGGTAATGAAGAATTTTATGTCAGTCATTGAAAGGAACTATCAGGCTGTGATGCCCCGCTATGAGAGATTTAGCGATCTTGAACTGCAAGGCTGTGCTACATGGCCAAAGAGGCAGCCGTGCCGTAGCCTAAAAGTCGGTAGGTGCGATTGGCATTGAATGTAGCCTCCCAAGCTGCACTGAAGATGTTGTACGTAATTGTGTCATTGGTGCCTGAGCAGTGGCGCAACGCAGGCATCAATTCCAGTGCTAGGGCCGAGCAGGTTAGAGAGAAGAAAGTAGAGAAAAGCCAATTGCTCTGCAGAGCAGCGTAATGATAAATAATTTCACAAGAATCCCGGAGAATTCGTAGATCTTGTTTTCCTTAGACAAATGTTACACCATCCATCGCGTAAGGGTTAAAGGCTGCGGCCGGTGATTCTGGGGCTAAACAAGGGTAAAGTCGGCAGCCTCAGAGCCCCGGGAAAGCCTCGGTAAAAGAAGCCTATCAGAGAAACTTTACAATGAGAAGTCAGTCTCCTGTTTGCTTTCCGGGCCTACATTGACGTGCAAGACCTTGATGGCGCAAATAGAGCGTCTTTTCTTAGACGCCTGTCGAGGCTCTATACCTTCTCTATCACCGGTTCTGCAGAGTGATCAATCTTTTCTTGGACCAACGCATAAAGCCAGCAAGGAGCCACGGTACCTTCTCTGGCAAGTGAAGAGGCAATTCACTAGTCCTGCAGCACCGAGTCTTTAGATCTTGGTGAAGTCTTTGATAGAAAGTCATTCCGGCCTCAAGGATCTTATGTTTTAGATTGCAATCATGATCGAATGTGCTTGATGCATTCAGTGTCGCGGTCGTGTGTCCTCCAAGAACGCCTCAGACCGCACAGCAGATCTCTCAGGACAAGAGCCCCAAGACGCCTTGGCGGTTGAGACTTATCAGTCAAGAGCCAGACGACTTCGTATTGGATCAACAAGGCGGCCTGTTCCAACGACGTGTGACCTATCTTTCCGGAAGAGTAGGTAGGTAACAAATTCCTAGATAGTACCAGAGTATAAATAGGATGTGGAGCGCGCTCCCGTCTAGTAAGTCTTCCTCATTTACTTAAAACCCTACGGCCCCACACCAGCCGGGTTGTTTAGGAGTATCTCTCCTACAGACTTTCTTACTTCCATGTTTAATGAACACCTTTTCTTCTTCCGTATATGTCTTATTAGGGCCCGGACGTGCGTGCGGGTTTGGGCGGGCTCGGGCGGTCTTGGGCGGGCTTGGTGTTGCAGATGACAAGCTTGGTGTTGCAGATGACAAAGGTGACCAGTTTGACGCATAGCCCGAATCAGGGAGGGCCGGCGGATGTTCACGTATGGGTTCCGGTGTGTAAAGCTCGGAACCACCTTGACCAAGTTCTGGAGGTGTCTGCGGAGTGTGTTGCACTGTCGACGTCAGTTCCCGCTTGGAAAGGACGTCGATTGTGGTAGGCAGCTCCACGGTTATGGCACCAAGCTCTTTCTGAATGTCGCTGAGAACGTCTGCAAGGGGGATAATAATGGCATCCCCAAAAGGATCAAGCATCGAGACATATCCAACAACTTCCCGAGTGGATTCAATGACAACCCACGAGCCCGAGTCACCTTTACGCAAACCTGTCGGAGTAAGCTAGGCGAACAGGGAAGGGAAGATCACGTACCTAAGTTCTCGAGGAACTTGACCGTATATGCCCGTACAGCAGTAGTACCTGGAGCGAGAAGTAGACTTGCAGTAATGGGTGAGAGGACTCCCGGCAGACACCCACTCGCTCCAGCCATCACAGTGACATGTGTTTGGGTTTGAACTGGTTTAGTTCGTAGCCTAAGGTCTCTTTCTCTTGACGCAGACGATGGTTGCTCGCCTTTTTGTGCGCGGAGTAGATTTGGAAGGTAACGTGACGGAGATAGGTCTTGTACGATGGCCCAGTCATAGTTACAAGGTCGTTCATTGTAACTGACTAATGTCTTGATCTTTGCCGTTCCAATCTTGATCCCAGGAAGGGATGTAAGGATATCTTTGCCTGTTGTTATCGTCGGCCCAGACTCTACACCAGACGGGCCGTTTCGCGTATTGACCTCATCGCGTTTATTCTCCATTTTAGGCGACTGTGAATTTTTCATGTTGTCGAGAAGCTCCTCATCGTCAGTATCGGCATCGGATGCAGGCTCGTCGCCTTCCTCCACAAGGAGATGGCCGCTGGTTAGGCCAAATAGTGCGTATTCGCCATCCAACAGTGTCACTTTGATCAACCCTCCAAATGTGGCTCGTGATTTTCCCCAGTCGGCAGCAAATTCAATTAAACACCCACAATTGGTATTCACAGGGCCGTCTTTGTCTTGAGCCAGGCGGTTGACAATGGTTGCTGCAAGTTTGTTGGGCCGGGGGACAACGTGAAGCTTGAAATGAGGGGATTCCTCATCACGAGGCTCACAAAGGTCCTTTACCCAGTCTTGTTTGAAGAACTTTTTGACCTTTTCAGTATATTTCATGTTGCAGGAAACCACGAGGTGTGGCTTTGCGTCGGCCTCGGTCTCTCCAAGAGCCATCGGGCGAATCAAGATTGCTTGGTGACTATAGTTGCGCTCTTTCTTGAGGAGGAAGTCATACAATGGCTTTTCGAGAAGCTCCTCAATATCCTTGTAACGATTTTTAGCGTCGGTATCGACATCTGTCCAAAATCGCGGTAACTTGTCTGAGGGTGGAAGGCAGAACGGAATAGGATAAGACCGTTGGGATCTGTCACTCGTGTTACTAGACTGCGAACCTTGCCCGGCGAAAGATGTCAACGAGCCTTTGTCGGGAGTGGCTGGATTGCTGGCATATCCCGAGTCATTGATACGGTCTTCTGACGCCGTGGAAATTCCAGTCCCATCACGAGCCGAGGAAATGATCCCATTTTCACTCGGCTGCTCAGAATTCGAGCCTATATCGGCAGAGGCGCCTATATCTTCAGAATTATGGTCTGTAACTGCACTCATTCTCGAGTTCAATCATGGTCTTGCCTTAAGAATTTTGTAAGAAGCGTTCATGGGGTAACATGCGTAGCTGCGACAGATACGAAAATGAGAAGAGGGCAATGTACACACGAAGGATGAGAGGAGGGAAAGGCTCGGTAATGAAATCATAGGGTACGGCTTTGCGCAGAATGCGCGACACATTTTGCGGCATTGAAGGACAATTTGACCGCGACCAGAATGAGGAAAGGGAAGGCTCTGGAGGCTTGCTTTCTCCTAGGCTGTGCAGCCACGGCTCTCGCCAACTGTCGCAGCCTTTTAGACACAGCCTAGAATGTCCTCGTAGTTCAGCAGACTCACTCATGGTGAGTAGCATGCTCTCTTCTACGCATACCTAAGCAGTTTTTTGCTTGCTTGCTCGCAGCAGACTTGTCGCTCTGATGTCGCTTGGTCCCGTCAGCGAAAAGCAGCTCCAGAGCCTGGTAGCGAGTCTCTGGGGCGAAGTGTGCGGAGAATGCCAGTCCGACCCGCGCCGCACTTGCCGCTCGACCGACTGCGCGTGGAGCCATTCCAAGCGATTGTCTCGATATTTTGAATATTATCGGTACATCACAGCTTCTTATTTGGCAGCGGATCTGCTTGGTCAACCAGCAGCCCTCAGATCTCACGAAGATCTTTTTGAGATCATAAGCGCCATCAAAGCGTGCCCAGACACGCCCCGGTCCCGGCTTGCAGAGGAATATTTCGCTCCGAGAAACGAGGAACACACAAAGGTTCCACCTGCTGATGATCAGGTTCATGCCTTCAATCTTGCAGTCAGAACGATGATCATGGTCAATTGCTCCTTGCAGCATCATAGTGCTGGATTTCTAGAGCTTGGAAGCTTCCCTGCGCCATGGCGGAACTCCAAGTCTTTCCGCCAATTCATTGAGTCTGCATTCCCCACCAGTGATCCCCTTTTTGTTGGAGACGACATTGCTTTAGAATGGGAGATGAAAGCGGCAATCAAAGCAACCAGACTCAAAAAGGATGCAGGGTTGCGATTTCAGCCGACAGATGACCTGAGAAGCCATTTGAAATTAGATCGCCGCGAGGGTATAGTTCAGCTCTATCACCATACGGCTGTCCTAAAGCAACACTTGACCTCGTCCCGCAATCTCACAACTGGGACACCAATTAGCCAAGTAATTACAGCAGGTAATCTACCTCGCCAGCTTGTTATTGAGACATTGGATTCCTTCCAGAACATACTTTTCCCGCCAGACACAGAGTCGCGGTCGTTTCTGGATAATCTTGTAAAGAGATACTCCCTCGATCGCGACTGCTTACGATACGAATCGGCCTTGTATCGTTCCGACGGGGAGACTGAGTTTCAATATCAATATCTAGGCCAGCGGCTGGCCGATCTTTATGATGAAGTTCGGCATCCAACACCCCGAAGTGTTCTACAGAAATGGCTTCAGCGGAGGAGTGGCGAGAGACATGTCATGTTAGCGACGCTCATAGGAGTGTTAATCGCGATAACTCTTGGTGCTGCAGGTCTGGCGGTATCAATCTTCCAAGCATGGGTAGGCTATCAGCAATGGAAACACCCTGTTACTACCTCAATGGACCACAGTGGCGACAAAGCTTGAGACACTTATCATTGTATACCCTAGATTCATTCAAATTTAGTATAATCTTGTTGCCTTCGGCATTCGAATCAACCTTCGACATTCCAGATTGCGTCGATATTACATACTCGGAGATGTGCAACATTTCGTACTCTTTTAGACTGTATATCAGCTCTCCTAAGCCCACATTGAGAGAGCAGCATTCAATTTGATATAACCTAGAAGAAGTCTGCTTGGAAGTCATGGTAGTGACACGAATCCAACCAGTATGTATGCATCTCTCTCTTTTAGCAGCTGAAAGAGGGCTGAGAATTACCCTGCGTGCCTGTCGAATCAGACCTTCCATGCCGAGCTAGATGGTTCTTAGCTCGCTGCTCAGAAAGTCTAGGAACATACTGGCCGCTCCACAAAGGTAAACTCAGTGTTTGTCGTAGTATCTTCCATGAAAATCCCAGTTAGGCACGCTCACAGCAAATTAGGACTCGTAGGGATTTTTCGCTCAATGCTTGGTGGCGCTAACTTAGTTGGAGCTTACCACCTCCGATTTAGAGCCGTTGGACCTCAGTTGGCAGGGCCTCTGAGAGAGCGTCTCACCTCCCCTACGATGGTTTTTCTTGTCTGTCTTCTTCTGCACTCCTTCGCAATTACTCGTTTTCCTTTCATTTTCCAATCTCTCTTGTCTTTCCACATATAACGCCCTCCTTTCAGAACTTCCGTGACAATTCATTACTTGCCCAGAACAAATCCTTGACTCCGTCCATTATGCTCGGCAACGTCCAATTCAACCGCACCCGCCGCCCACAGCCCCTCCACATCGTCCTCTCCGCCTTTGTCGCCTTCTTTTTCTTCTTCATCTGGATCAATCGCGGCCATGACAGGAGTTTCGACCACCATCTTCAAACTCCCGCGGGCGATCCAGCCAAGATCGCTCCTGAGTCGCTCAAAGGCGAGGTAGTGATGCCGAAGCTTGGGAATGAGACAGCCAAAGAGGAGCTTGGACGGGCAGCTTGGAAACTGTTCCACACGACTATGGCAAGATTTCCGGAGGAGCCAACCACGGAGCAGAGCGAGGCGTTAAAGAGTTACATCTGGTTGTTTGCAAGGCTTTATCCTTGGTAAGTCTCTCTCATGCTCACGCCAATGGAGGACTCTCCTTGCTGACACATTCCACTCCAGCGGAGAATGCGCAGGCCACTTCCAAAAGATTCTCGCTAAGTACCCTCCACAAACGACATCTCGCAATACAGCTGCCGCGTGGGGCTGCTTTGTGCACAATGAAGTGAACAAATCCAAGAAGAAGCCGCTCTTTGACTGCGCCAACATCGGTGACTTCTATGACTGTGGATGCGCTGAAGATGAGGCCGAAGTCAAGACGAGCAAGGGCAAGGATGACAAGCAAGAGAAGGTTCTAAAAGAGTCGGAGCCTGTAGAGGTACACAAGGAAGAGAAGCAACGAGGATGAAAAGTCTACCATGACATCTGAACTAATGACAAATTCATATATCGGTCTAGGGGTACAAGTCATGATCGCATAACGCTATGTCTCGGCCTGAAAATCCCAAACTCGACAAACCACATCAAGACCTGGACCCCTCTTGAAAATGCAAGCCGCAATCATCTTTCCTCAACCTCCAAAGCCCGTATCCCTACGAGCCGTCCTGTCAAAATACATCTCCACACAGACTATCCTCGATCCGCCCCCTGACCCGATCCTCCTGCCCCTCCACCCTCGTCGCCTCAAACGCGCCAAAGCTTCGCTGCCTTATACAACACGCCGCCGCCTTCTTCTCCCGTATCCGAAACGGATCCAGCGTTGCGAATCCAACGTCCACGAAACACCGGCTCGGAATGAACCACGTTTCCCGCTTTAAAATTGGCGATATATGCTGCGATTCGAGAGAGTCGTCGGAGAATGGAGACGCGAGCTCACAATCTGGCCCTCCGTCCTCATCACTACTTGTCTCTGAAAGGTTCACGCTTGTTGGCCGCGGTGGGAGAAGGGGTCTTGGCTTAAGTTTGCGTTTGCATGCGCGGCAAGGGAATGGGAGAGAGGAGACGGTGTCGGTGATTGTGGGGCAGAGGGGCTGGCGGCCGCAGAGGGAAGAGCGGAATGGGTGTGTGGCGGGGTGGGCGCAGGAGTAGGCGTATTGGGTTGTTTGGCACATGGTGGGTTTAAGACTGAGGAAAATGGTGAGGTGTGGTTTTGATTGGCCGGGTGGTTCACGGCGTGCTCTCCGAGTACTCGAGCCAGGAGTATTCGGTTGATTGAAGAGAGGGAGTTCCTTGGAATGGTTCAAGTTGATCGATTGGAACAAGAAGAGAAGAGAAGAAGATCACGTCTCCCGCAAACGTAAAAAAATATTTAAGAATAAAACAAATGCTTTTCAATCAACAAACAAGCGAGCGAGTGGATGTCTCTTCTATGCGAGACCTTAATCTTAACGAGCGTAGTGTTGCGTTTGCTTTGCTTTGCTTTCCTTTGTAATGCAATGTCTTCCTTTCCTTTTCTATACTATGCGTCTGGAAATTTGAAATGTGAAAATGTAAATTGTGAAACGAACAGTGAGCGAATGCGATTGTGCGTGTATAGAAGCAGAAAGGAAGAAAGAGCAGAGCATGGGGGAGACGCAGATCCCGCCCTGTCCTGCTCCATCCTGTACCAAAGCCTCATGCGAGAAGTGTGGTGTTTCTTTGTTCTTTACATTAGTTCGCACCTGGTGTTGCTATTCTATTCTCGCCGAGCCCAGGCCAGGCCAGACCAGACCAGACCAGGCAGCTGATCCGTTCTTTGTCTGGCTGTTTTTTTGTCTGGTTGTCTGGTTTGTCTGGTTTGTCTGGGGAGGGGGGATCAATAGGGTTGTTATGTGTTTTGTGTTGTTCTTTGTCTTTGTCTTTGATGAAAGAGGAACTAGAACGAGGATTTCGATCATGGGCTTGGAGGGAAGGGAATCGGCATGGTAGCGGCGAGAGGTGTGGGGCTGCTTTGTCGAGGGGGGAGGCGAGGAGTTGAGGGTGGGAATAGGGGTTGGGGTGGGACAAAGACAAATGAGTGGAGGGTAGGGGAGGAGAGGTCAGGGTACCTTAGGGGAGGGAAGCGTGTAGATGTGCAGAGGAGAGGAGAGGAGAGGGAAAGGGTGCGAGGAAGGATGAACGTGAAGGTGCGTGCAGAGAACGGGGGGGGGGGGGGGGACCTTGCAGGAAAACTGTTTTGGGGGTATGGGGTCGATGAGGATGGGCTGGTGAGGATGTCGAAGGCATTTGCCTGGAAGCAAAGGCTCTCGAACGCTCTTGAACTTTTTCCGCAATGTCGGTCGACTATGTCGTCGCAACTTGAAGAGCAGCATGAAGAGAAAACCATGTGATTAGACATACGGCAGGTAAGCCGCAAATGCAAGGCGGCCGAATCGAAGCCGCGCTGCAGATACCCTGGGGCAGACCTGAAGAAGTAACAAAGCAAACAGCACTATACTGTATCGTATTCTTAGAATAAAGGGCCATATTACCGCTGATCCGTCCATTACCACATCTGTCCTTTCCTCGTCGACCGTGCAATCCTGCGAGCTTTCGAGGACGAAGAGTACCTTCACCCCATAACACCATCCTGTCCAACAGATGCTCCCGAAGCCCATGGCCCCGCCGACACAGGCATGCCATCCAGCTCCACGGCCCCAAACTCGCTCCCGTAGTCTTCGTACAGGCTCGAGCTCCGCGTGTCGCACTTCCTCTTCTCCTGTTCCCCGTCCATGCTCGACCTATCCAGCATCTCCTTTCCACTCGTGCCCTTGCCCGTCCTCGTCGGCGTGATCTCTGGACAAGCGCGAGCTCTGACCCTGTTCGCAACGTAGCTCGGCCTCCTCGACGACGTGTTCGGGCTCCAGGCCTTGATAGACCTTGGCGTGGCCCCCTCCCCCTCCCATTCCCACCCATCTCTCCCGTAGATCTCATCCATCAAGCACGTATGGCATATCGGATCTAAAAACTCCTTTCTCTGCGTAATGATCCTCGTCTCTCCTTCCCCATTCTCTTCGTTTTTGGTCGCGATTCTGTCGAGGCAGGAGCGGGGAACACTGCAACTACAGTGCCGCAGGCAGGTGAGGGTGCACCGACATTCTGTGTAGATGAATTGGGTATGGATGCAGAGCGGGGAGAGGGAGGTTGTGCGAGGTGGAGGCGTGAAGAGGGGTTTGGGAGACAACGTCCGTTTTGGGTATATAAGAGTTGGTGTTACGGGAAAAGGGATCGACATAGGCCTTGCAGTGCGGGCAAGGCGGAGAGAGGAGATGTGGAGCGGCGTGGTTGGTGTGGTTGAGCGGGTTGAAGGCTGGGCTTCGGTGGATGTCGAGGTTAGGGGTGAGGGAGGAGGAACGGGAGGCACAGGGTTTGTACTAGTCGACGTCAAGGGCGTGGTCATGTCTTTGTCGAGGGTAATTTTCTCCGATGATGATGAGAGTGTTGTGTTGGCATTTTGGAGAGGTGTACCAGCAGGCTCGAGGAGCTTTTGGAAGTGTTTGTTGTCGTCGCCAGAGACTTCGTTGGCAGTAATGGCTTCTAAATCAGGATTCTTCGGTGGATGTGGTTGCATAGACTCATCAACTTGCTCATCTTCAAACAATGGGAATTTTTCTAAAACAATGCCGTCTTCTTCCGGAAGATCAGGGAGCGGCTTCTCCATGGATTTATTCAGACTCTTCTGACGAGCATGCTCTAACATGACAGTCCTCTTGTTCTCAAGTGCCTGCTCCCGGACGTCTTCCTCCTTCGCGGCCTTTCTAAGGGATCTGAGGCTGAAAGTCTTGCTTAATCGATGACCGACAGCTGAAGCTCTACGCTTCGGAGAAAGGCGCAGCGACATCCTGCTTGTAGCTGATGACAGCCTTAACTTGGATTTTGAAAAGGTGGAGAGGTCATTGCATGAGAGCCGGTCAGCATTGGTGTACATTTTTTCCAGAGGCCTCATGTCTAGGCTCGAAGTTGTATATCGAAGCACATGATTTTCGACTCGCGTTGGCCAAAATGCCGTTTTGTGGCGTGAAGAAGCCTTGTTATCTATAGGAGTGTTTTCAGCGCTTGTTGGGATTGAATCATATGGCATGACTTGTAATGGCTCTTCGGCCATTGGGTGATGTTGGGAGTCATTGCTCTCTGTGAGAACGTGCTCGATGCTGGGCAACACCAGGTCGAGAGGCATCTCCTTAACCAGCTCGAGATCACGCTCCGTCATAGGTGCTCTGAAAGGAGTGGAAAGTCGTGATGCCCACAACCCTTCCCGAAGAGTCGAAAGCTGCTCTGGTTGCAGGTGCTCTTGTTGCCGTTCGTGAAGAGGGCCATCGCTCGTTCGATCTACCCACTCTGACCAGGTAGTTGGATCTTCGCAACGAAAATTGAATGGGAGAGAGATAGCCCGACATCTTCCGCCGCCGCGCATCGAGAGCCGCTTCTTGAATGACGGATTGAGTAGCATCGCGTAGGTAGTCAGTGAATTAGAGGAGCGATAAAGGACAAGCTCAAGGAGGTTGTGAAGTGGAATCAGAGCTGCGGAAAAACAGAGCTGCAATGCTGCAAGGAAAACATGGTGAATTCTTAACGGGTGTTGGGAACAACATTTAATGATTGTGCGTGATTGAAGTAAATTACTCAGGCCGACAGTACCCGCCGAGCACGCCATAGGCAAACACTTAAGATGAGCTTTAAAGCTGGATGTCCTCACTTTTCCATCACGTCTCGCCACATTTGAGGTAGGGAAGGTGCTCGCGCGGGCTGGTAGCGCACTGAATTTACCTATCTTAAACATATTTCACTTGGCACGCGCTATGGCACATGAAAAAGCCCTTCATCTTGCAAGTAAATCTCTAGATGTGATACGGTCTTAGCATAGCGGCTTCATTCAAGACTTTCAGAAGAGGCTGGAGGCATGCAACATCACAGCAACCGATATGGTGGGGAATGATTGAGATCATCGCTTAGGCTATCTTTGCCTAGAGCGGAGAAACAATGAGAACAGGACTCACAAGGCCGTGTCAAGATTCCCTATCCAGACTTTATCATAGAAAGATTCAAATCAGCTGCAAATTCCCATGTTCAGCTGCATTATGCGACAGCACTGACGGTAGGCGCCGACTCCATGTCCTCTCCCGACAAGCCCCAAGCCTTCTTGATGCCCTCCAACCAGTCATCAAACCCTAGCAACTGGTGTCCGACGAGTACTTTCTTCTCGCGAGCGCGATCTGCGCTTTCTAAGTCCCACGGTGGAACGTGCATAAATTTATGCTTCGGGTCGCAAACATCGATCCCGATCTCACCCCTGCGCAGCTTTTCCAGGCATCGCTCGTCGAATTGGACGTCAATGCACTCACGGCATACGTAGAAGTCGTCTGCGTACGTCCAGGAAGTTCCGCAAGCCCCGTCACAGTCATAGGTTAGAGGTCCAACGGGGCGATGGCCAACGCCTGATGTGTTCGAACGCTTGAGCGGCGGAGGACGGGATGGTGAGCGGTCATCCACACTATCGACACCGTTTGTTGTCTCAGTCTTGGATTGACCATTGCTGTGATCGGCTGAGGCGCTCGAGACGGGCAGAGAAGACTGGGAGGGTTGAATACGTGGTAATCCTTTGGTAGGCTGAATCATGACCCACGCTGCAATGGCGTTGTCGTCGTCACCAAAATCCATAAGTGCATCTCCAAGCGCTCTATAGCCCTGGTAGTCGTTTTCTGGATCTTCATCAGAGAGCAGTTTGATGCCCACTTCTACAGCCGGTCGTAGCTGCTTCCTAGCCTTCTCTAAGTCCTGAATCGCACTATAGTAGCGACCTATCAAAGAGCGAACTTGTGCGCGCGACAGCGCACCGGCCGACTCATCGTCATCATCACTGGCCTTGGTATTGTCAAAATTTTGCAGCTTGGTCAGCATTTGATTAGCAATGGGAGTATCACGGCCGGCTGCAATCGCCTTAGCAATATAAGCATTGCCGAGGCGCCTTGCGCAGAGTACTTGTGGCCAGAAACGTGTCTGTGATGTGTCGATTGCAACCACCTGTTCCCACAATTCGATGGCTTCCTCTTTCTCCTTCGAACTATTTCCGTGATTGTAGAGAATCTTAGCGAAATTATAGGCAAGGTAACAGTATGTGTTTGTCGTGTCTGAGTCCTTTTTCATCACTTCATTAGCAGCGTCTATGGCTTGCCGATAGTGGCTCTTGATTTCAAGCATATTCCCAACTTCTTTGAATGCTTGGACAATCATGCTGTGAATTTTGTTGTCATAAGCGTGTACATGGAAAAATTTGGAAAGGTGGTTGATGTTAGTCTCTTCATCAACCTCATTCTTAAGCTCTTGAAGTGTCTCGACCACCTCCCCGTAGCATTTTGCCTCACATAACATGTATATGTATTGCAGTCGGAGATTGTCATCTTGCGGTTGCTTTTTCAGCAACTCGTCGTATATGTTGCGTGCCTCGTCGAATCTCTGTAAGTTCCTGTACCACTGAGCGGCATCTGGTAGCAGAACGTTGTTCAATTCTTCTTCCGGCTCTATGTCGTCGGCGTCACCATATATCCGCACACCTTTCCGCACTTGATCAATCACAATTTCCTGATGGTCTAGAGCTTTTTGCCAATCCGGCTGTGGCCCATTCGTGACTTCTTTTGCATACGCAAGAGCGAGACTTGCCCGAGCTGGCAAGTAATCCGGATCGATTGTTAGGGCTTGGGAGAACTGGTTCACAGCCTCCGCAATGTGTCCGCATTCACGGAATATTATTGCAATGCTGCGTAGCCGCTTTGGATCAGACACGTCGAAATTTGCTAGCTCCTTCATCATCTCTAGCACATCGCTGATCTCGTTTATCGGGATATCCTTTGCATTCGGCTCGGTGATTCTTTCAGTGTCAGGATCCTTTGCGTTCCAGATCTTCTCGCGTTAGCATCAAGATCAAGGTAGCTAACGTAATAATACTGACCTTGTTACAATACCCGTAAATATAAAAAAAATGCTGCAAAATATCATCAGAATCCATCGCCTCAAGCCATAGATTTGTCTTCGTTTTGATAGAGTCTTCAAGCAAGGCGACCTCTGGGTTGGGGTTTCCCAGAACGCTTTTAACCCATACTTCATCCTTGGCTTCGATGCCACTAATCTTTTTCATGACTGCGGAGCTGCGGAACATCCGCACAACTTCCGTGAGGCCCTCGTCATTAAACGCCCAGGCAGTCCAAATGACTTGATTGATGCTTTTTATAGCTGCAGGATCGGTGAATGCCTTGACGAGGCGAGGACCAAGTTCTGACTTCCAACGAGGCTCAACGCTATCTAGATCGATCAGCTTCAAGTGCGTGCTCAAATAGTACCGTGCATAAGTTTCTAGTGCTTTCGCTTCTTCTGGCAATTCTCCTACAAGGACTCGCAAGCAATCGAGCGCAATGCGTGCATGAGCATTTTCGCAATCCACGGCAACTGCCACATCCGACTCGGAAAGCTTTTGATCAAAAAAGTTGCCTAGCCCGAGTCTGTTGTAAATGTCCTGCTCGCAGAGTTTCTGGATGAAATTTTGGACAAGGCGGATTTCACCTTTGCTCATGGCTTCAGTGGGCCGCACATCTATCGAGTCGTCGTTGCTTGAAAGGCCTTTGAAATAATCAGCAATTGAATCGTATTTGAGAGTCACACAGGTGTTAGGGTCATCGGTATCGGTGCTCAAATCAAGGAAGGCAGAAAATTTGTCTCGAATCTGATTGAAGAGCGGTTGAAGAGAAGACTTGTTTTGTTGGATGAAAATGATCGCCTCTAGCTCCCACAGATTGAACGTCCATTCCCCATACATGACCCAAAGCAGAAGTGTATTGAGATTTTGGACTTCTTTTGCAGTGAGAGTACGGTTGCACTCTCTGATAGCCTTCTGAACGGCATCGTTCAGATTGCCTCCTCTTTGCGTCGATTCCACAATATCCATGACATCTTCTGGGTTGTCTTTACTGCTGATTTCTTTGAGCTTGAGATTGGCGAGAAGAAAGCTCCCATTGACAGCTTCAAGGAGGCCCGAGCACACCCGTTCTTTGAGTTCTTGTACCTGCTGCGAATCCTTCTTGAATATATCCAACTTGCTGGCCTCTTTACGGATATAGCTTCCCATATCTATGTAAGTTTTGTCTTTGAGATTCAGGATCGGAACATGCGCAGTTGGCAGCCTCTGGATATATTGCGTTCTCGAAGAGACAAGTAACTTCACTCTGCATGAGCACGCCGATAGAATTTTGGTGAGCTTGATCAGGTTGTCAACCTCTTCGTCTTCCAGTTCATGTATTCCGTCAAGAAGAAGGAATAAAGTAGCTTGCTCATCCTTGTGGTCAAGAAACAGCTTGTGCCAGAATTCGCTAAGCTCACTGATCTCCGGAGTCTGCTTGAAAATGGCTTGGATGTCTTTACGATAAAACACATCGTTATGGGCAATTTGCCAAGCCCACGATTGAAGGGCTTCTCGGAGAGACGCTGCACTTCTTCGACTATTGGCGCTTCCCTGAGTCAGGCCTTGTCGGCTAAAGAAATAGTATGCAACTGAGATCCGGGTTGCATCTTGCAAATTTTGCGGATACCGACTCAGAAGGTCTCGAGTGATAGCGGTCACTGCATACGATTTGCCACAACCCTCATTTCCATCGAGTAATAGTATAGACTCCTCTCTATTCGCAGTGTCGGACCAAGCCTGATAGTCACGGTCGTCTTGGAGCCACGAGCAGGTCCCCGGTACGAGCTTGTCGCGGTTGCTACGATATTCCTTTTCAGATGCTGAGGTCGACTCGTCGATTCCCAACTTCCCCTTGAGGTAATCCAGGACATCCTTTTCCGTCGTTCCAGCTCTCATCTGGGCGACAGAATCCATGAGTTTGGCCGAATTTGTCTTGATGTCCTGGAGGCCCTCGCGCGTTTGAGAGAAGCCACTCACAATATTCCGCTTATTTGTCTCGGAGGCGACTAGGGTTAATGTGCCCTTCATTTGTAGCTCCTCCGCTTCCAGAGCTGCCAGACGTTGAAGCTGGTCCTGGATACCACCATCATCACTGAATAAAGCGATGCTAAGAACTTTTCGGATGACGTTTCGTTTCATGATCTTGATGCATCGTCCACATATGGACACAACGGCCATTAATAGCTTATGTGCTACCCGGATCATTGGTGGCTCCATAACGTTTTCGAAGTCTCGATAGATTTGGAAACGCTGCATGATTGTCGCAATACGACTAAAGAGCTCTTCGATGCCGTGTATCGCGTTTCTATACTGAAATCCTGCATCGACCAGGAAAGACACACAGCTCATGGCAATCATAGCGGGGCTACCAAAGACCATGGAGGCGCCTTGGGCGGCGATTTTACCGACGCGCTCAATAGCCGTGATGGTATTGCCAATGGCGGTTTTGGCCTTGTTGATCTTGTGGTTATCTTCATAGTCTTTGGCCTTTTTAGCATCAAACTTGTCGAGAATCTCTTGGCCATCCAAAGATTTTGACCTGGTGGCAGATTTGAGATCGATACCGGTCGCTTTGACGAATTCTGCACATGCGGAATCCCACGCCGCCTGGAGATCCGGGATGTTGGTCGACATCTTGAGACCCGGTGACTTGGGGAAGGAAGATAGCGCTCCAGGGAAAGTGTTCCTGGCACATCGTGAAGGACTTGGGGGGCTCTCGAATTATATAAGTCTGAGTGTCTCAGCTCCATCTGTCAGGGCCAGAGCGCAAGGAAAACGGCTATGTCGCTATTTAGGGGATAAGATGGGCCACCAAGTGACCTAATCGTGCCTACAGCCGCACCTTAATTTCCTTTGAGGAAACGGCGTAGGGGCGATTGTCCACTCGCGAACTGCATTCAAGGCCCGGCCCGTCATCCCGGCACAAAGTTAGGCCGCTAAGGAGGTCTCAGCCAACAGGGTCCGCAGGGACTCGCAGACAAAAGGATCGGATTATGCTGCAATTTGGCACAGGCAACCAAGGCTATGCCGCTGTCGAATCGATGAGAAAGGTCGCTTGGGCATAAAAGGATCCCAAAGCGGCGTTTCACGGCATTTGCTGTTGCGATCGCATGTTCGCCGGCCTTGGCTGGCTGAATGTAATCAATCAGCAACAGCAGCCAGCGCAGGCTTTCAATTTATTGACGCAATAAGACAACGATACCAAGAGCTAGCTGAGAAAGGCTGTCCCTTTCAAGTCAACTGTTCATGGGTCTCATCAGCGCTGCGATTTGTTGCGAAATCCCTCCGCGACCAGGGTGAGAAGGTATGTAGGTTTCACTTCTTCACGACGTAGAAGGATCCTTGCTCAGGTCATTCGCTGGTACCTGGACTTATTGTAATGGATGGCAAGGACTACTGCTCTCACAAAAATCGAAGACGGCTTGATGCCAGTATTTGTGTTCAAGCCAACGGCCATTAGCACATTGGTCGTGAAGAGAAATTATATGGCAGTACTTGCACACTGCAGGCAGTCTTGGCAGCTGAGCATGCCATTCAACGTGTTGCAGCATTGGACTATGGCATCTCTGGGACCTGGGCCATGGAGAGATCTAGAATCTACTGTTTCCAGGCGGGACGTGAAAATGGTGTGAAGCGATTGATTAGGAAGGCAATGCGTACGAAAGGGACAAGCAAGGTTAGGGCAGAAAGACGACGTTGACTTTCTCAATTGCTTTTTTTTTTCATAGCCTACAAGAGACGTAGACGTGCTCACCAATGCAGTACAATAAAGCGATAATTTATGTCAGACATCGAAGTTGAGTCACAGCCTCGACTACCAACCGCAAAAGCCCTTTCCCAAGACTTCAAATTTCTTCGCCATGGCTCGTCGCTTCCCATTCCTTCTACGTCGTAAAGGCAAGACTTACGCCTCATTTTTGTCGGTAAAATGAGTGCATCGAAACCTTTTCACTGTAAAGACGTGCTTAGCAGATTGAAACGCTGCGATTTATTCAGCAGCCTTGCACTTGCAATTTTCGCGGCCCAATCCGAATCGTCTGCTTAGGCGCTTTCCAAACCATCTGAGCATCTGTTGAGACACCTTTGGCTCTGGATGCGGCCGATGGAATACGATGCGCCCAGCTTCGCTCTGAAAGGCAACTGCAGAACCTCCGGCCTGCGTAGCACTAAAACCGATCTCTGCCATGATAGACACGAACCGAGACCACTCGACTTCGCTGCCAGCGACATTTGTTGAAGGGCTCGGGAATATCTTCTTAATAAGTTCAAAACTCTTGGAATTCACTGCCACAGGAACTGTGCAAGCGTCGATATGAGTAGGCAACCGGACAGTATCTTCCTCCGCAGCTTCATGCACTGCACTACCGCGCGTTTTGACCTTCACCTTTGGCTGCCCAGGACGGTAGGTGACGTTCTGGCTGTTCTCAGATCGATCAAGAGACCATTCAGCAACCCTCTTAGGCACGGACATTCTTTGAAGTTGCTGCTGAGCTCGTTGTGACGTTGCAGCAATTGCTGCCTCAATCAGCTGCCTCTCCTGGGCCAGATTGAACGTCGGTGGATTTTTCACATTATCAAGGTACACGGTCCGCCACCAATGACGGCCGGAGTTTCGCTTCACTAAGACTTCCCTTGATACTTCCGATGCTTTTGGCCGAGCACATCTCACCGATCTCCATATGTCCATAACAGCTGCCAGATCCGAGATGTGCAAGAGCACACGTGGTTCCAAGCGCATCTTCTCGTACTGAACAGCAGGTTTCGTTAGCCAGTCGTCAAAATAGCTGAACAGCCAAGAATGGTCGAAAGTATTCTCAGGCTCCACAAGCTTAGCTAAGCACCAATATAATCGATCTTCGTAGTACTCATCCCAGCCTGAACTGGATTGGCAAGCCTTCAACCCCTTTGTGCTTCCTATATCGGAAACCTGGGAAATTTCGTCACTGGACAGCTCTATAAACTGGACACGATCTTCAAACTGTGCAGAGCCAAGGATCTCACCCCTCCTCCTTTTTGTGATATAATCCCAAGCCGCGCCGATAAAAGGTTCCAGGGACCATAGAGCGGAATTGTATTCTTCTGGCAGTGCCTTACCCACCTCGACGCTACCCGCATACTGTTGTTGAATTGCGCGAATATGGCAGCATTCCTCATGGATCCAGCCCCATAAGAGTGCTCGAATCATAGGGCCGGTCGGGATGGTGTTATTGATAAATCCATATGAATCCTTTTTCCCAAGAGCTTGACGCCACTTTGACCTGCCTAGCGACCGAATTTCGTTTTGAAAATATTGAGCATCTGTCTGCATTAGCCATAGTACATCCTCTGCCTCCTCCTTTTTTGCTTTAGCAATATTCACAAGCCGATCGATTTCGAAGGTCAATGGACTAGAGAATGGACGCGCCCTGAACTCGGACCATGCTTCTTGTTCTCCGAGAGTGGAAAAGTTGAAACTTGCTCTCTCATCCCATTTCTGCCGGCCGCTAAGAGTGCTGCCCCGTTGAATCAATTTTGACACGATTTTCTTCAGAAAGATAAAGGTCTCTTTCTGTATAAAGAGGATAGTCTCTGCCGTGGGGAACCCCATAATGTCACGTCTATGGGCCGCATAGGCTTCCCATCCAACAAGCTTCCCTAGATTTGGTCCATACATAACCACACATTTCCGACTGAACTTGCAGCGCCATTCATGCCACCGACAAAGGAATTCAGTCTGTTGGAAGTCAAACATAAACCAGTCTTCGATAGGGTTTGTCGTACGGGCGTGTAAGATGCGTAGGAGTCTTGAGCGATCATCTGCAAGGCTGTCTACAGACAGGTAGAACATGAACCAGAATTTCATAATGTCTTCGTCCCAATCATCGCGCATAGTCCGAGCGATGGACCACCCTCCCTGATGTGCCTTTGGGAACACTTCAAGTAGTAAGGCCTTCCGCCTGGGGGTCGTTCGCTTTGCCCATGCGTTGACAATAGTCGTGCCTTCTTCATCAACGCAATATTCCAGCCAGGCTTTGTCATCTCGGATTGAGCGAAGGTAATGTTGAATAAGGCGAGATGCACTCTCATCATTCAAATTCTCCTGTGTGTGGTTCTGCTCAAAGGCTCCTTGAAGGTACTGGCGTTCGCACTCCTTGCATCGGCACTCTATGAATTTCAATCGAAACTTGAAATTCGAACCTGATTCATTGAGACATTCTAGAAACAAATTCATCCCATTCTCATCGAGACCGGGCATTTGAATCCCCGCCATGGTATGAACGTGCGTATGAAGAAACTTCAGAAGATCACGCAACCTGTGAACAAGTCAGTTTGAGGTTTATTCTATGCTGGCGTCTACTAACCCTGACAAAGTATACCGGAACTAGGCTGCGTCGAGAATACAAGCACCATTAAAGCCAGGTCGAAAGGTTTCTGAGGGGTGAGTGAGTGCTGGGGAGGGAAATAAGTGTTCGGTGACTAAAACCTGAATAGAGCAGATAAAGCGGAGCGGACCCACAGCTACCCATTCACTGTAAACAGTTTGCCTAGCGCGGGTGATGGGCAGCAATCCAATGACAGATAGCCTGACGACGGAAAGTGAATGATGGTGTCGTGGCGGAAGGTCCTTATCCATGTCAGTGAAGAAAATGAATTGACTCCAAATTTAGGAATACCCACTACCTTTGATGCCTGGATGCAGTGGAATTCAAGAACCTTAGTAAGCCGCCTTCTATATCCTCACGGCATCCGCTGAATCTTGGGATCTATTAACGCGCGTGACTTGCATCGTGGGAAGACCCTTGGTCGTGGAAACAAGACAAGATTGGAACCAAATCGCGGTCCCTCGAGATGACCTTGAATGTCGCTAAACGTCAACCAGTAGCCATATTGCCATCGGCTGTCACCGGCGATCAAACAAGTCATAAAATCGACGATTGCGATTTTAATGTTAATCTGAAGGTGAGCCGGTGGGAAAATCTTTGCTCTCTCGGACCGCTTGAACTTGTTCTTGAGAATGGCGAATTCTTGAGACGGTCCACTCAGACTGTTTGGAGGAGAGCATTCTCTTGAGTTGTCGTTTCACCATCTCTTCGAGGATAGCAAACTCTCTGGAAAGTCACTGGCTTCTATCTTTTTCTTTTCTCAGTTATATTTCTGCGCAAGTTTAGGACCATCGCTGCTCGCTTTCCTTCTCCCTTGTCCACGATTGGTAAATGGCAGGAACGTGAATTCCGGAGAGAAGTGTTCACAAATCCGCTTTCAAAGCCTCGCGGTGACTTCCCAAGATCTTGAAAGCCGTTTCAAATAGCGTCGGAATTTTAGGCCAATGTGTTCTGCTATCTTTCAGTTCAGCTGAGGTCAAATTAGGTGTATCGGCCAGGAACGTGAAGCACGCTCAGAAAGTTCTTATATAGAGAATTCTCAAGGCACGCCAAAAAAATTTCCTTGAGCGATTTTCTTGAAATGAATTTGTTCGGATATCCGAAGCTGAACAACCAAGGAAACGATGTGAAAGTACGAAGCGAAATTCCAGGCCCCATCCGAACCAAAAATCTTAGTAGAGCTCTTAGGTCTTCCCCTAGGCCATTACGCATCTCTCTGGTCGTTGCCGTTTGGATTGCGGGGACAGCCATACCTTAAAGCTTATATGCGGGAAAAGCGCGGCTTTGAGCCAGACGGCTCTGTACTGAATGAGGTGTTGGCTCCGAGTTACTAATTCGCAACGCATGGGAAAGCTCATTCTTGATCAGGCCACCGGAATATCTGCAGACAATGCTGACGAATATTCAAGATTCGGGCAAGGGGACTATCATTCACAGCGTCGGGGCTTAACAAACTCTGTGCCAAAACAAGCTCTTGTTCATTTGGTGACGTACTGACAATTCTCAACCGGATCATTACCTTTAATGTTCTGGATGTCAGTGTTGCAAGGAAATATGTGACACTTGGGTAACCGTTTGATCTTCTCTGTTGAAAGACAGAGAAACACCCCCTGTCGAGGCTACCTCTCCGCCAAAATGTTGACAGACCAGCGTCGACGCCGCTTTTAAGGCCATCCACCCGCTTCCTTAGTCTACGCCGCATATCACGGAACACGAACCTTGATTTGGGGATTTACGTACGGCATTTGGCTCGCCCGCATCCATAGTCGATGGGCTCAGAGCCACCAAAATGAGGGCGCCAATCCTGGCAGCTTGTCCTCACAGCTACAATCAGAACCAGTCTTCTGCCTCGGCCAGGTCTCCGGAGAGCTGCGGTATCTATCATAGATCATAAATGGAATGCTCGTGTTTTGCACCTGGTATGCATGTGTTCTGTTTTCGACCGTCCCGTCGGTGACCGTGGGATCCAACAAGTGGTGCATGGTGTCTCGGATTGGTCGGAGGTGAAGTGACTGCACGCCTGGCCCCCGACCAGACCGGTGCTAAAAGGAGGAAGTCGTAGTGGGAAAGAAGCGCGATGTCGATGGCGCCGTCTTACCTTCCCGGCGGACTGGCTGCTACAAGGCATGGCTCAGGCGACTGCAATAGGTCACTCGCAGCCCTCATGGTGGAAACAATGCGGTTGTGTGCCATCACGAGCTCGCATCGGCAGCGGTATGAGGTCCCCGGGCGACGAGGAGCGTGGTGGGCATGAAGGCATCACGCGGAGGTTCTCGTCATTCGGCAGGCCTCTCAACCACATTCATGCGGCCAGTCCCGATCGGGTCTAGCTGAAACACGCCCCGAAATAGCATTGTTGGCGAACCGCGACCGCGAGCGAATGGGGGCCGAGCAGCACGATGCCCTCAAACTGCCCCCTAGCAACCGCCAAAGGGGCCGCTGCACCCCCTTCGTGACCGTGTCCACAATCCTCCTCGCCGATCCGTGATATCAACCGCCCTTCCCGCCCTTAGTATCGACACTATTATTATTGATGCATCTTGCGGACAACCTCCTGACTCTCGCGGTCCGACTGCTGGCGTGTCGCGCACCCACTATTTCTCGCTGCTGGCCACGTCCAATGCTGCAGCTATTATTTCATGCATTCCGGCCCTTCAAATCGCCTTACCCAGCTTCACCGACTCTTTGCAAATCGCACATTTTTGGGCACCGTTTCTGAGATCATCCTTGAATGAGACTCGATCATTGAGAAACGGGGCTGACAAGGCTGTCATCATGGTGTCTTTCCAGTGTGAGGTAGGTGGCTGCCCGCCTCCCGTTGGTTGTTGACCGTTTGCTGAACAAGGCTCACTTTCGGCCTCAGGCATGCGGTGATGTACAAACAAAGAAGAAACTCGACTCGCATCGGAATCAATGTCGAGACGCAAGCTTTACCTGCCTCGACTGCCATGTGCACTTCCGCGGTACCGATTACAGATCTCACACTGTATGCGCCTCTACCTAATCTCTCCCTTTGTCCTCCTCACCCGCCTCTACCATGCGCGACATACTAAAGTTCCTCCTATAGTCGTGTATGACCGAAGCACAGAAATATGAGGGCGTTCAAAACAAAACAAAGTCCAACAAATCTGCAAATCGAAAATCAGTCTCAATCGCCGAACCAGACAAGGATGCGAAGGCTCTTGTACCACGAGCGGCTTATGTCGAAGATGACCCGGACGACCCCTCAGCTCCTCCCGCCGCACCCAGCCCTCCACCAGCGGCCCCCGCCATCCCATCACAATCTGTCAACGTCTTCGACTTTCTCGTACCCGACGAAACTCCCAATGCTTCTACAACGTCATTAGGAGGATCGAGAGAACCGATGAGCATGAAGCAAAATGCACCCTCGGTCTTTTCAGACTCAGGGAATAAGCAGCTCACTAAAACAGGCCATGGTTCTGACAGCGACGAACACTTTGTGGATTTCGCCTACGAAGAAGCGGGTTTCACTTATGGGTCAGGCCCTATCAAGCCATCTCCGTACCCCCCAAAGCCAAAAGATCCCAATGCGAGCTTAGCATCGTTAGAATTCATGACGCCTTACAACAAGCCCTCCAAAGAGAATGATCATACTCACCGGCCCTCGCATAACCGGACCGACAGTGGTACCATTGGCAAGCGCAAGCGCCATGTGGAAGATCTCGATATCTCACGCGCCAACTCAGTAAGCTCGAGCATCCACCACGACCAAGAAAACGACACTCTCATGACCGACGCTCCTGCCCCTGGCCTGGCTCACTCCGGCCTCACTGGCGGCCTCAATCGTCTTCTCTCAAATTCCGAGTTCCCTCCTTCCCCAGACTACTCCGACGAGAAAGAACATACCCAACCAAGCCGTCGCCTCGAAGACCCGATGAGCCCTCTCAAACGAACTCGCCATGCTCACGACTCCTCGCGCGCTACCGCTAATGGCCGGTCTAACCGCGATTCTGCCGGTCTCGGTCTCTCCATCAAAGGCCGTGCTGGCCGCGTCTTCTCCATGATCTCTACTGGTGGCTCATCCCAACCCCTCGCTATTACCAACTCCAATAAAGAGACCTCCCTCACCAAGACGCGGCGGCGCACTAGCTCCTCTGAGGACGGACAGACGTACCGCGAGGGATCAGAGCGAAGACATGAGCGCAGACCAAGAAAACACCACAAGGTTCATGGAGCGAGGCACACAACCACCGCGCTCGTACCACACTCTACGAGTAGGTCTCGACGGCGCTCCAGCCATCCTATCGAGGTCGAGGAATCTCGGAACCGGAAGCTTAAGGCTATTGAATATCATCGCAAGTCAGACAACGACGACTCCGAGGACTCCGATTCTGCCGACAACCGCGGTACAGCCCAAAAGTTAGTGGTCTACGGTGCCGAAGAGCGGCACAGGAAACGTGCTGAGAATTTCCTGAGTCATGTAAAGAAAGGACCCGAGAGTGAAAGAGGATGCAGCATGAACAAAGCACTAAAGAGATGGAAGAGAGACATTGCCGGCAGAAGAGAAGAAAAAGAGGATGAGGAGAAGGAATTGTGGAAGACTTTGAGGCTAAGGAAAAACGATCGAGGCGAGATTGTGGTTTTCTTCTAGAATGGCGATTTTATGAGCGGATTGAATTCAACATAGCTATTGCTGCCTTTTGTCGTGCAATCACAGGGAATGAGCGTTACGCAAGCGTTTCTCATGGAGGGATTGACATGATCTAGCATGGCGTTCAAGAGTTGACAGGACTTTTCGGCAACCTTTTAGATTTCGATGGCTATCACAGAAATTGCATGAAGTATAGCATTAGCATAATAGGACTTGATATCATACAATCGATCGACAGCTTATTAGGTGCCGCGCATTAGCGGGATGACAAGATATCCATGCTGGTTAACCAAGGCATCTAGTTCGCATACGCAAAGAATAGCAAATTCTTCTACGAGGGCCTCTAAGCATTTTATACGTCTCGTTGAGAGATTGCTCGAGATAAGGCTCTCCCATCGCTAAGATGATGCAAACCAATGTTGAATTTGTTACATTCTAGTCACAAGAATATCAACGTCAAGGGCACCGACCGCGTATGCATTGAGTGAGTGGAAAAGTCCTAACTCGGCACTTGGTTGGTATAGCGCCTTCCAAGATCGCCAAAACAATCCTCCATGAGGTATGCGACTCTATAAAGATAGCCAATAAGCTGATATCGTGTATATCGGACGAACATTTCCCTTCGCCAGCCTGGTACCTCTAGACGGCTGCCGCTCAAGCTCTACCCTGCATCCTACAGCACGTAAGCTCCATGCCATACGAACGGCGTCGGGGTGCACAATTCTGCCATAGATAAGCCATGTGATTACCCTACCACCAACCATAAGCTTGATAGGACGACGATGCAAGGTACAACATGATAGACGATTCGAGCTTCCTGGTGCTTCTCTTATGCTGGTTCGTCGGTGGGACCAGGCGGGATGCCACCCGCTCGAAGATGTAACGGCGATTAATAACAGCGGTTCGGAATTCGGCCTGTATCAAGCTAGTTGGTGTGTACCGCGAGATAGCGACGCCCATGACGACAACAAAGTCGTATCTCGGGCGGACGCGGGGAACAGTCGTAGCGAGCTTTAATGCAGAGGGTGCCACACTCATTCCTGGTTACCCAAAAAAACCTCATCGGCGCTTTACTGAAAACCAAGCTTTGGTGGTGCCCAGAAACAAGCTTCATCGCCAAGCAAATAGGCGGCGACATGGATGGGAAGCGCGACTCTTCGAATTCCCCCGATGGCCAAGACGTCCGACTAGCGAGTAGCTACATCAAACCTCAAGCGCGCAAGCCACACGACCCAGACGTCACCTTTGAAGAATACCATTACTATGCCTTGAGGACTAGAGAAGAAGAAAAGACTTTCGAGTCTCCAAGACTCAATTGGCGCGAGGTTGTGCTCCGCAAGAAAAACGCACATGACAATGGAGACTTCTCTGAGCAGGTGGTTTCTGGCGACAGATTTGCCCATCGCGACAGTAGACTTGAGATCTCGGACGAAGAGTGGACAAATGCGAGTCGCGCGTTCAGAACGGCATCTTGGGGCGCTTGTATGTTTCGAGGTCTGTAGCCTCCTTCGTATGTAGTGCTAATGCTCCTTGAAGGTTTCTATTTGATCACTACAGATATTCTAGGCCCCTATGGAGTGGGATTCGCGATGGGCACTTTGGGCTGGGGCCCAGGTTAGAGAAACACGTCGTCTCGACACGGCGTACAAGTAGCTAACGAAGGTATAGGCGTTGCTTTATATACGGTCTTTGGCTTCATGGCTGGCTATTCTGGTTATCTCATCTGGCACGTCTTCCTGGGAATCGACAGCTATGAGTTTCCAGCCAGGAACTACGGCGATCTAGGTTTCAGGACATGGGGCACCACCGCTCGCTATGTGACCAACATCATCCAAGCCCTTGGACTCCTACTCTTGCTTGGTCAAGTTACAATCCAGTACGGCGAAAACATTTCACAGGTGTCCAGATTCAAGCTCTGCTATGTCGTCTGTCCCGTGCTCTTCGTCTGTGTCGGTTTCTTCCTCACACAGATTCGAACTCTCAAGGCTTACGGCTGGGTCGCAAACCTCGCCGTCTGGCTCAACCTCCTTGTCATCTTCATCACCATGGGTGTCATGGCCCACTCGCCGCCAAACTTCGCTATCTCCACCTTAGGCTCCGCGGGCAGTGCTGTCGACAAGACGACAATCACTCCGGATGATGCAGGCAACTACCCGCCCATCATCCATTACGGCGGCCTCCCGCCAAACTCCCTTGTGGGCTCAATCAACGGCCTCCTCTCTGGCGTCCTCGCCTACGCTGGCGCGCAGCTCTTCGTGGAGTTCCTCGCCGAAATGAAGCGCCCCAGAGACTTCATCAAGGCAATGTGGGGAGCTCAGTTCTTCATCTACGCTGTCTACCTAATCTACGGGTGTTATGTGTACCACTTCCAGGGCCAGTACAGCTTCCAGCCCAGCTACCAGGGGGTCAGCATCTACGGGTGGCAAACCGCGGGCAACATGATATCTCTGATCGCGGCGCTAATTGCGGCGGGGCTGTACGGAAACATCGGCATTAAAGTCCTATACAACAATATCCTGGTGGATATCTTCCACGCACCCCCACTCGTCGCGCGTCGGGGGAAGATCATCTACGCCTGTATTGTGCCTGTGTGGTGGTCCACTGCATTCGTCATAGCGGCCGCGATTCCAGACTACTTTGGCTTCGTGGCTGTGATCTCCGCCTCGTGCCTCCTCAACTTGACGTACACCATGCCGCCGCTTTTCGCGTTGGGATTCGATATCCAGAGGAACGCCATCCGGACGGACCGGGGTGAAGGGTTTGATCCCGCGATAGGGCAAGCGAGGCGGAGCGAGACGACGGTCCAGCGCTGGTTGCGCGGGTTTTTCAGCGGCGGGCCTTTCCAGGTCGCAATCAATGTGTGGCATGTGATTTACTTCTTGGCGAGCCTGTCGATGTGCGGGTTGGGCATGTACGCCGCTATCGAGGGTGTGCCAGTCATTTTCATTAATCTGATAGGTACTGCGAAAATTGCTGACTGTTCTATCATAGGAATGATCGAAGCCTTCGAGAACCCGCAGCTCAACTCGTTCTCCTGCACTTCGCCGCTGAATCTGAACGCTTAGAGATAGACTTAGCATTTTTTGTATACCATTCTATAACCTAGTCATGCCGTCGGGAATGCGAATATCGAGCTATTTAATACTTATATCCCGCCTGGGTATATCTAGCACGAAACTTTCCGCAGTCTCTTTGAAGTGCCCCGTAGGCCCTGAAAGATCCCCATGGGGCCTTCTACATCCCTCCAAGCCCTTTTAATCCTAATCTGATTTTTATGAGCCTATCGTCAGAACCTCAATTTCTGCAGCTCAAAATATTTCCCTTCACAGTCTTTGCAAGGTCGCAAAAAGTTCCCATGGGTCTTTTACCACCCCGTATCCTTCTCATGCCCTCATACCTCCTCCTTTTCCTTCCCTGACCCAGATCCTCAAACACCTACCTTATGTCAACCACACTTCTTCTCTCCCTGGCAGCTCGTACGCAGTCTCCACCGCCCTAGATTTTTCAAACGGAAAACAATGGCGGAAGAGATTTCCCCACTGATTTTCCAATCTCCAGGGCTCCAAGCTCATTGCCTTCTCCGCTACAGAAACGACAGCACGCTATCAACCACGATCCTGCCGCGCTTCGGAGCTCTCTCTAATCCCGGTTCAACCACGTGACGATATTCTATTATGCCCCTCCTTAATCCCCGCTCAGTCATCCATCCAAGCTCTACGATCAAACCTCTCAAAACTCCTCTTCTCATACAGGCCAAAATACGAAGGGGCAGATCAGATCCCGTGGTCCAAGGTCTAGCTCCCTTTTTCGATATTCCCTTCCCCTGTCTCTTCAGATTTTCTTCGTTCAGTACTCTGTGTATAATCACCAGGTACCGGGCAAACGTGTCGAGTCGGAATTAAAGGTCTACGATACCGGCGCCTACTTACTCAGCCTGCCAGATTCACACGCGGAGTTCTCTTGATCTTGTTGTCATGCCGTCCCAATCTCAGGTTCTCTGTTTTAATTGATAGCATAGACTGGTTCCTGTAGTATTTAATTCTACGCGAAGATTTTTATACATCTGCGTCTTTTCGCTGGAGTGGAAGATTTCGTCATTTTCCTCATTATTAGTAGGAAGGAAATTCATCGTCGCTGTGCAACCGGACGGCGTAAGTCCTCGCCAAAATTTGCCTTAATCCCCTAGTCTGTAATAGTTTGAAGTCCAGGGGCATACGAGGCTACGGGCCGGTATAAGGGAAGATTTTCCGGGCAGCTAAGCCTACCTTAGCCCTTAGCCCTAGTATTAGCGGGCCGTAAGAACCCCGCAATACTAATTTCTAAGGGATACGCTGCTACGAATCAGGAGATAATTCTGGCAGCGCTGAAGAGCATGCCGTGAGTATGAGGTTTTCATTCAAAGCGAGATGTGAAAATCTTTCTGATCTGTAGAGCACGTTCAGACAGACTTGTTACTCTCTTGGGGTCGAGTCGAAAGTTCCAGCAAGGAATGCCGTGGTCAACGTTCTGCTATTGGTTGCTGGCGACCGCAGGCTGTGCAGCTATCAAATGCTGGGCAACCATGGTCGATCTCTCCTGTGATTGACTGAGTTCAACACAGGGCTAGATACCTATCAGTATAGGTCAGCCTGATCGCAAAAGTGGAGAAAGGTAGGAAAGTCGACAGCACTTCAAATTGTGAAAATTCGCACTTCACCACCAGGCATTACAATTATGGTTATTCCCCTGGGTGTAGGCGATTTTTACGCTGTCGGGAACCTCATCGGTAGCATCGTCTCGACATTGAAACGGAGCGCCAACGCCCCGAATGAATACAGGGAACTTGAAAGAGAGCTCTTCGATCTACAACAGGCTCTCGACACGATTGAGCATCTCCAAGTCGATCCTTCGCGGCAGCCTACCGCCAATGCTGTCAAATGTGCAGCTCTAAACTGTCAACATGTTCTAAAGGACTTTCATTTGAAGCTGTCCAAGTATGAGGTCTTTGGCAACGACAATGCTTCAACGCACATAAAGGCTGTTGGCAAGAAATTAAGATGGGGTTTCAGTATGACAGAATAGACGAAAAAACTTCGTGCTTATATTGCCACTCATATTGCAAGTCTCAGCACAAGACTAGCGTGTCTTGAAATGTCCATGAGTACAAGTCCACCCTTGCGGCCAAGGTGTCTAACATCAAATATCCAGAGACTTAACGGCCCATCTCCCCTCACAAGATATACTTCTTCGTAACATTTTCGACATTCTGTCAACCTCCATCGAGCCACGCACGACGCTTCTTATCGACATGATCCAAAAAAATTGAGGAGTCCAATATCAAGTAGATGTAAGTCTTACAGAGAATAGCGTCGGAAGGGCTGGTGACAGACATTCGGCGCACATGGCTTCAAGATCCGATCCGTTTAGAAGATCCATTTGGACGTTTCATAATCATTCCGTCCGAATATTCATTCAGTATGATGGAAGCTGTTATTTTAGCGCGACATCAAGATGGCCCTGGTTCTCGAAGGATTCAGCGGAAGCAGTTTGAAATTTCAAATGCTCGTAACAGTGTTCAAATGATTACAGCAGAATCTTTCATGGGGTTTGTCCCTGGCATGCAGCTTCGAATGGCTATTCTGCTGTATGGCTCTACTCCACGGACTGAGAAATGCCCGATCCCGATATGTGGCTCCGAGATGCTGTTAAGTCATCCTGCAGGAGGGTACATATGGTGAGACACCTACCCAGATTTTAAAGCTTGGATGGGTGGCTGATTGAAATTAGCGACGTTTGCCATGTTTGGTGTAGCCCTATGTTAAGTGAGAGGCAAAGGCGGGAAGAACTTAGCTTTGAGGACTTATTCTGCATCCCTGACGCAAAAAGGGACAAAATTGCCGAGACCCAAGATCCCTACCATGAGGATGATCTCGGCTTGTTTAGAAATATTCGACTTGCTGAAACCCTACTAGAGGGCATTGGAAATTGTTTCAGCGTGGTCGAACGAGAACGATACGCTGGTTGCCGCTGCCTCTATTACCAACACAGTGTCGATCCATGCCCGCGATGTGGGAAAGCGGGACATCGCCTTCGAGAGAAAACAGTTCTTGTTGGATATGCATGCCCTAGACACTCTTCAGGAAGATAGAAGGACTCGAGTGAAGACAACTAGCAGAAGCCAACATTTCTGACAATTAGTACCAAACTCTGCCATACAAATATATTCGACACCGGACCCATCTCACAGATTTCATCTGCAATACGTCGACAGGCTTAGTGCCTACCTACGCAGCCGCTCCTGAGACAGTGACCGTCCAGTCTCTCGGCTGCACATACAGAACCTTCCCAATCACACAATCAGATTCTATTTTGCCGCAAAAACGCAGACCATTTTTCACAGCATTGCTTGCTGAGTGTTTCGTTTCAAATGGACCGGGTCAACCATTTAGCCACGCTGCTACGTGATTATAGTGCCTCGGCACAAAACCGACGGTCTTGAAAGTTCAAAGAATCAGCTTTGTACCTAGAGTATCTTTCTTTTTAATTCCCTTGCGATTCAAGTGATTCGAAAACCGCCGAGTCGTAGGGACTAACATTCTCCGCCACAATCCACTTATTAAGTCCAGCGTTCCGAATTTTAACTTGAAACTCCGAGTCGAGCCGAGCCGAGCTAAGGTAGTTCGAGTGAACCTTAGAACTCACTCGAAAACTCGCCAAGACTCGCTAAGAAGTCAAGAGTACTTACATTTCCCCTAGAAATGATACGAGAATTGAAGTATATACTATTCTTAACATCCTACTAAATCTTAGCCCCCATTCTCCCTCAACTCCCCTTACCACATAAACTCAAATTCCCATCCTCCTTCCCCCCCACCCTCTCTCCGCGTCTATCACACCCTGTACAAACCACCAAACTAGGTAGTATACTCACTCCAAAACCACAAATCCCCACAAATCCCCTCAGACACAACACCCCTTAACCCCCGTCAACCCCCCAAAACCAAACTCACAACTTACCTCAACTCAACTTCGCACCGCTACGCGGGCATTATGGGATCGTGGGCTGAAAACCCATCCCTCCCCACTCGTGGCAACGATACATACATTACATAGTATCGAATGAAACGCCAGGAGGCTCAGCTTATCGCCTGGATGACGAGATGTGGTCGGTCGTAGAGTCCATCTAAGAGTAGAGTAGATTATGGGAGGAAAGTATGTAAGACAGCTTTGTATGGAGGAAGCTATGTAGTGTATACGGTAAGTTTTTGAGCTGGGAGTTGGAGGCTTGGAGACGGGTGGTGGGGTGTGTGGAGGCGTATGTATGCGCTCGGGATCGATTGTACTTCCCGACCTGAATGATGTCGAGGCGGCCACCAATGGCTTGGGAAAACAGGATCCAAAACGGGAAATGGCGCAAACACCGTTCAAGGGGGGTGGAGTGTGTCGAGCACGTGACATCAACTGACTCTTTACTAAAACTAGGTTCAAGTGCAAGAGGTTTTACTTTTGAAAATTTACACAAAGAGCGGGTTTCTGGCTTTGGAGTCGCCTATTAACAAGAGAGTGAGAGTGTGCATACATCATGGCTCTACCACTAACCCATTACCATTTCGGACCGCCTAGAAGGCTTGGATCGCTCTCTTCCGAGCGCCATTTTCTTCATCGTCTGATCACCGGGAAGGATGTGACTTTGCGCTTTTCTTTGGAATTTTGGTCCTCCTGATGGTTTTCCCAGTTTTTCTCCCCCTTCTTTAATTGATACTTTGGCCGGATCCGTTTTCCCTCCGGGCGCGGATAGTTTCCAGCCATCTTTTTCTGAATAATCGACATCGATGTTAGATACTCCGGAGTTGAATGTGACCACGAATTTCTTGGACTGGTCCATTGTGATGAACTCTTTGTGAGTGGGATCCTCCTTCAACGGCTTCTCGAACCAAATTTGAATCTGGTTCAAAGGCGGATAGATTATACCCGTACCCGGAACCCACAGGCTGAGCCTTTTTTCATTGGTGAGTCCTTCTGCCCCAGTGACTCCTTGTGCACCATTGACTCCTTCTCCGCCGGTGACTCCTCCACCAGTGACTCCTCCACCATTGACTCCTTCTGCACCATTGACTCCTTCTCTACCAGTGACTCCTTCTCCACCAGTGACTGCTTCTCCACCAGTGACTCCTCCACCAGTGACTCCTCCACCAGTGACTCCTCCACCAGTGACTCCTTCTCTTCTAGTGGGCACTTCTTCACGAGTGAAAACTTCTTCACCAGTGAGTCCTCCTTCATCGAAGAGTTCTTCTTCATCGGAGAGTTCTTCTTCATCGGAGAGTCCTACTTCGATGTGTCTTGGGCCATCGACACCTCTTCTTGGATGGGTGATTGATGGCTTACCTTTGTATAAAACAGGCGAAGCGCTGATACCGTTCTGGAATCCGAAGGCATTCTCTGGAGCCCAGTTCCCCTCTGCGCCTTTTTGGATAATCGTGGGAATGGACTCCTTTGAGTTGAAAATGTAGATCTGGCCTAACTGAATTGGCAATATATACTCACGGCGCTTCTGGATCTCTAGTTTCTCTAGATCCTCTATGGATCCGACGCTGTTAATAGTCATACTATGTGGGTGATGGTCTCAAGAGAGGCTTCCAGAAATACTATCTCAAGAATGCAACGTACTTTCATCAGGTACAGCGTATGTCATCCGGTAATCGTTTGTAACTTCTGGAGCCGCCTGAAATTCAACCTTGATAGATTGCTTGCTAACTATATAGCGGATGAGTTAGTCTCACACGAGTCTATGAGCACAGATAGAAGGGAGGTTGCTGTCACTGACCAGGGTTGACATCATTGTTGTTATCTATAGTGATGCGGCGAGCGGGAGCAAGATCGAGAGTGAACCAATCTTTGCGTTCATCAGGATAGCTCAGACAAACGATGTAACCAGCTTTGGTCAGAATGGGCAATGATTTTTTGTCGTCTTGGATGTTGATCGTAATGCTATATTTGGACTTAGACATGTTGGTTGTTCCGAAGTTCTGGTGGTATGAAAAGGGTGATCTGAGTGTTGACGTTGAACTTGTAAATGGTCATAGAGGGAGAGGTGAAAACGTAGGGAACAGCCCTTGAAATAGTTTTTCAGGGTCGTCAATTTGTACCCCACGATCTGCCTCATAGTTCAGCTTCTTCATGGCTTGTGGAATTGTGATACGAGTATCGTAGACCTACCAATAACCTGTGCTCATCGAAGCCCGAAGTGCTTGGGACGGCTCAATCGAACCAGAATTTTCGCGCACGATGCAGTTCGAGGCGAACGAGAATGTGCCGGCCGAGCCCGTGTTGTGAGAAAATCGCCATCTATCGCTTCAAGTTGATCTGTGTCGTCGTCCTGGCTTGATCCAGACTGTTCGTTGCTGTGTAGGAACATGATCACAAAGACACCAGAACGAAATTGCGCAACTAAAGATCTGCCAAGATAGTCGCTCTCAGCTAGACACTCGCCAGCCACCTATTGCTCATAGTATCAGGCCAATGCAGGCTTAGGATTTTACTCGTCTCTTGCATCCGAAGTTGTCAATCCATGCAGTACCTCTATAGCTTCGGCAGCCGCGTGTGTTGGCCATGCAGTGTTTGAGCAAGCCTCATAGTACCCCGCTCTATCGGCAACAGTTTTACGATTAGCAAGCTTCATGCAAAGTGTCTCAAGGAGGAATCGAGTGAAAGATAGGCGTTCCTCATCAAGACCTCTTTAGCGATCTCGGTCGAAATTGGGTTTAGCGTTACCTCGTACGGTTGCGCTGGCTTGCAGTGGCTTACGCAGATTGCTCTGGACCATCCGCGATGCTCCCGGTCATTCTCAAATGGAGGAGACAATGCGTTAACCTTAATTGACCATAAGCCTTTCTGACAGCGCGTGGCTTGGGTGTTAACATGGCTTGGTCTAAGCGCAGGTTGAGCCAGCCACAGGCAATCAGAATTTGTCGTCCGCTCGGCAACTTCCAGCCCACTCATTCAGCTGAGCCATTCAGTGAATGCAATGTCCCAAGTGGACGATCAAGCGCTGAGCAATATTTCTCCCATTCTCAGTCTTCAGATTTGGGCCGGCGCCATCCTTTGGCGATCTTTTTCCGGCTGAAGGCTTCTCTTGCTTGATTAGGGTGGCGAAGAAGCAGGAGAGCTCACTGACAGATGGCCGTGAGCCTTCGTCGCTTTTGGGGTAGACCGCATCCTCAGCCTCGTCTATAATATCAGACCACTCCTCATCACCACTGTCACGGCTATCATCGGTATCCTGGCACTTCATGCAATCGGTCTCGCCACCGATGCAGGCATCAGCTACATCTGCAAGTCGACGCTTGAGGTTGGTCCAATTTGTTGCGGGTTGGTCCCTTGGTCCTCTGGGCAGAGTCACCGTCACGCTGTGTGAAAGTAGTGTCATCCTCAGGCACTCCGCAGTAGGTCCCTATTCTGGGCCAGCCCGTGGTCCCAAGAAACAGGCTGACCGCCTCTCTGAAGGGATATGCTAGTCGGGCTTAGTCGGCAAGTGTATCATGGTGACGGCTTCTGGGACTGTTGGCATCGGGATTATAGTGTTGGCCACGGGTGGAGGCAGGACATTGAAAGACTGAGCTCCTTGAGGAAGAGTCTGATCGTAGCTGAGCTGATATTGAGTCAGGCAGTGAGTTTGCTGACATAAAGCACCATATGAGGAAGTCGAGATCGGTCAATTCTGGGTAGGCCGTTGCCGAATAGCTCCTCCAACCCGATCAGCCCTTCCAACCTCTGAACCAACATCACACTTTTCCCCTTAATCCAATGTCCGCCCACTGCATCCCGAAAAGGGTGCTCTGCGCTCGCTCGCTCGTACGTCGAGGATCAGTCCTCTCACTATCACTCCCACTTCCGCCTCTTTACAGAACTTGCAGTATCAATAAATCACCTCAAGACTCAAATTCTCAGCACGAGCCGACCCAGCCCAAGCCACCCCAGCCCAAGCCTCGTTTCCGCAGTTTTCTGAAAAAAAGAAAAGAAAGGGGAAGAGAAGAGAAGAGAAGAGAAGAGAAGAGAAGAGAAGAAAAAGAAAATTAGCAGATCAGTCAGTGATATTTCTCTCTCTCTCTCTCCCCCGCGTCCCGCTCCAGACGCCAGCCTCGATGCATAAATGATAACTCCCACAATGCGGAGCATGCAGGCCGTCGGGACTCGAGACGCCACACTCCCCATCATGAAACGCCATCTTCCCGCCCAAGGGCCAGACTGGTCTGATATGGTGTGTTATTCTCTGCTCTGCTCCGGCTCTACCCATACCCAACCTTGTTCTTTCAAAGAGCAGAGACTGCGTGGCATTGATCGGAAGGCTTATTATCACGAAAGGTTTTGAACCTTCCTCTCGAACGTCCCCCAACAGTCTCTCATTGCAAGAGCGAACTGGCGACGGTTTAGGACACCGTCAGCAGTTGACAGTCAAAGTACTCTGCGTGGCGCGCTATTGGGAAGCTGAAAAGGTGTTGGAATCAATCTGCTCTGCTCTGCTCTACTCTGCTTTACTCTACTACGCTCTACTTAGTACTCGACTCTGCTCTGCTCTACTCTACTCTGTCATACTCTATTTTACTCTTCTCTCACCTCCTCTCACCTCCTCTCCCCATCTCTCTCCTTCTCTCCTCCACTCAGCCAAAAATCATCTGTCGCCACTCGTCAGCATTCAGTGTTCAGCATCCAGCATTCCCATTCACCAATTGCGGATTCTAACCCATAACCCATAACCCATAATCTACACATCTCCATTCCCAGACAGGCTTTCAGTCCATTTCATTACCCCTACCACCCCAGGCGTAGATACAAGCTTCCTCCTTTTCAACACAATCCAATCTCCCACTTCCCCCTTCCCCTTCCCCCCTTCCTATCTCAATCAACTCTCCCAAATCCCAAATCCCAACCCTCAAAACAGCATAGTCTCCTCATCCAGAGATCCATCATCCGATTCAGAAAGGGTGCCCAGAGGTCGTCTCGACTCCTCGGGGTCTGATCCTGGCGTTTTGTCTTTTATCTTATCGAGATACTATTATAGTAGTAGTAGTCGAGATGAAATGAAATAAAACGAACCGGGCTCGAGAAGAACAGCTTTAACAGCTTAGCTTCCCTCTTCCTTATTAGTGCGGCCCAGGCTTGTATGCATGTATGCACTTATGCAGACGTTGCCGCGGTTGCAATCCGCTCCGATCGAGATTTTGTAACAACCGCATCAATTCCCATTATCTATTCCTCACATCTCTCTGCGCGAAACGCGCAACATCGATCATCACCCTAGCTGAAATACTGTATCCGCCAGCCCACACATCAACCCCCTCAAGATCCCCTCTAAGAAAACACCGCCCCCTTAGACCCAATCACACGGATCCCCTTCGTACTCAAACTCCACGCCCGCAAACTCCCCGTCTCTCTGTAGCCTCTCCCCAGCGATCACAGCGTCTCGTATACTCGCAAACTCCACAACGAGCTTCTGTCTAAATTCTCCATCATCCTCTACCCCTTGATCTTCCTCAAAGACCTCCCTGAAACCCACAGCCTTCTTTCCAAACATGTCCCCGGCCCTGTCGACTTTCAGCCCCTTCCCCTCCAGCGCCAAGACGCGTGTGAATTTGCCCGAAAACGCTCCCGGGAGTAGATCCCCTGGCGTCGGATACGTCGGTGTCGTAACATGGATAACGTGGACCGGTGATCCGGCGAGCTGGAAGGTGCCATATGCAGATGTGCGCTTCACATCTCGGACGTGATTCATGAAATTCAGCGCCGACGCTTCCCAGAGAAAGACAATGCGCGCGGTTAAGGTGTCATCTCTGGGGCTAGGCGATCGAACAAGCGAGAATCGTTCAAGAGCGCCTCCACGGATAATAGAGAGGACATCTGCTGTGCTGGCGGCCGTCGGAATGTCAAGAATCATGACGGTTCTGTATGCATTTGCGCCTAGTTCCGTGTATCGGAGACCATAGTGCCAAAAGTTGGATTTATCGAGATTGCCCGCAGGGTTATCGAGTTTTTGCGCAGCTTGGAATTGAGCCGTGTTTGTGAATATTGGATTGTCGTTCGTGATTTCCCAATTGGGAGTATAGTCCGGAATACTGCTGACGAATACGGTTCGAGAAGACCTTTTCTTGCTTGGACTAGTGACGTTTTGAAGGAATTCTGGCTGGCTGGTAATCATGTCTGTGACTTTAGCGGCAGTAGTTTCCGAATTGGGTATGATCGTAACCTCTGCTGCTTGATTATCATCGTACTCAATCAAATTTTCGACGCCAGGATTACCGTCATTGGTAATATCTTGTAACACGGCGGTTTCCGCGCTGACTTTCTTCGTCTGTCCAATTTCCTCTTGGGAATATTCAGGGTTGTCATCAAGCCCAAGGTGTTTTAGAAGCTTCATTGTCTTCGGCGACGTTGAATCAAAGGAAGCGCTACCGTCCAAGAATTCAAAGTTGAACGCACTAGCGGGGGTTGTTGGCCTGGTAGTCGGGACGGGCGTCTGCGGGAGCTCATCCGTAAAATGCCGCTCTCTGTGTCTTTGGATGACCTTGGTTACTAGATCTTCTGGAGGCGGACTGGTAGCTCGGTGCGATTGTTGCTGCTGCGGCCCACTACCTGCATCATAGTTTAGAAACTTGTTCGCTGGGTCTGGATAGAAAGACCGAGCTGTCGGACGAAGGGAGGAATTTGTTCCAAAAGTGGAAGTATCCTCACCACTTTCGGTAGTAGATACTGCAGCATCACTGCTAGAAGCTGCAGGTAGAGGAGTGGGAAGACGGACGCGAGGAACGTCACGGAATTTGACGGTATTGATAGGGGACGAGGAGAGACCCTTTATCTCCTGTAATTTTGGCATAACGCTGATGGGCAGGCGATTCTCGTAGCCCACAGCGAAAACTCTTGTGAATCCCGACGATTCGAGGCCCTGTTGCACAACAGATACCATGTCATCGTATGTCATGTCGATGGTGTGTGTATCGCCGTTGTGTTCTACACGGAAAGTGGTCTTTGGGGGCGAGCCATTCTTCTCCGGGTCACTTGGAAGTGCCAATCTAGTTCTGATGAGCTCCAGGAGGGTATCTGAGCTGCGGCTTTCCTCGATCTGCTTGTTTTCTTCTCTTTTTCGAAGGGTCGATTTTGCTTTGATAAGCTCTTGAAGTAGATTTTGATTGGTCGCTTTGAGGATCTCGTTTTCTGCCCAAGCCTCTGTCGCATCGTCGCCTGTAGTAGACATTGTGAAGGGGTAACGTCCAGAACGCTGAAACAAACCGCGATAGCTGTATAAGAGGAGCCGACGCAGGCAAGGTGGGCGAACTTAAGTGGGTATGCAAGAGTGTGAGTTGTTGACAAGGAAACTTGAAGGAAACAAGCCAAAGTGAGCTTAGCGGTGTGAACAAGCACAGACAGCAGCTCCCAGAGTGCAGAGTAGAGGGAAGGTGCAGTGATCGGGTGGGAGCAAATGCTTCGGTCTTGGCGTTCGTCGACGGGAAAGACGGACGGCCATCATCTGCACATACACACTCCGAGATGGCCATGTCGCTCTTCGACTATTGACAACAAAGACGGCACAAGATTGAGAAATACGTGAGGTATTATTGTAGAGGATAGAGAATAGGAAGGATGGCTTAGTTCTACCAAGTCGGGAAAACGTATCTGATAAGCGGTGTTGGTGACTTCGTGAAGGAGAAATAAGTGATCATTGCGGTGTCTATGCCTGTGTCAGTCCTGACCTGAAGCGTGTCGTGTTTACAGGATGCAGTGACATTAAGTAAAGAAGGGTAAGAAGTTCGGCTAGGGGCACTGATGGCCGAGGAAAGAATGTAGTGAAGGACCTCACGACGCGGCCTTTGGAGCAGAACACGGTTTTGAGCGTGTCTACCGTAGACTTGTTGCACTAAAGCCTCAATACAAGCAACATAGATGAGGTGAACTTCCCTTCTCAATGTGCAGATGTTGCCTGGTAATATGCCGGGGACCTTCGGGAGAACATCTCAGCAACTTGGCCCGACGTTGAAAGTTATCTACGAATTTCCGAGATCCGTGGCGTGGCCGGAAAGATCTCCTTTATCCGTTGCTTGTATCGAGGTTTTGCGTTTAATCGTTTCAGAGTTGTCGTGTCAGACAGGAGGACGTACAGTCGGAGATAAGTTTTTCCGGTCGTTCCGCCTCGGACTCACGGGATTGCGCGACAATGCGGTTCCCAGGACATCAAGCGTGAAAAATTTCTGCCATAGATCAACAAAATAAGGAGCTGGTTTGCCATGCGGCTAACAATCACATATTTCTCAACGAAAACTTATCAATCTCAATATGCCTAGATGCAAGCCCACATGCTTCCCAATTTCCCGCGATCTTATAAAGTGTAGATAAAGTCCGGCCGTCTATCACCTAATTTCTCGATCTCAGCTTCGCTCTTCCCTTCAATCATGTAGTTCCGTTCTCCGTTCCTTCTCTTCCGATTCTCCATTTTCAGAAGCGTGTATTGCAATATAGTACCCCCAAGGAAGAACAAAGTCACATATACAAACACAACCCCGTGTCCGGGTAGGTACCGCGGCTTGTCCACGCCACGGTAGATGTTGGAGCTGACAACGCCATTAAGGTTACCCCATCCGATCACAAAGCCGAGCGTGATACCCCGCTTGTAGACACCTTCGGTGTTGTTGGAAGTCCAGACAATCGTGTTGGCAATGGCGGGATAGATGCCACAGGCGGCAAGGAAAACAGCACCATACTGAACGTGTGGGTTGCCAGAACCTGATGCACGTTAATTGTGAAGGTTCGACACGCCACGACAGAGCACCTAGATATTCGAGCATGAGAAAAGAGACCCCACTTACCGAGCAGCATGGCATATCCGACAATTCCGAGAATAGCAACGCACATATTGTGAAGTCCTCTTTGTTTCGTCCGATCGGCCGAGAAGCCGACAAGGATAGTCAGTACCGCAGCAACAGCATAGGGCGGCACACTAAGGAGCTGCGCTCTGGTTGATTTGTATCCGAGCCCGCTGATAATGGACGGAATGAATAACGAGAAAGCGTATAGCGCGCCGTCGCATCCCATGTAGATCATCATCCCAGTGTAAGTTTTCCAATCCTTGAGAGTAGCCCATGCGTAGTCCATCTTGAACAATTCATGCTCAGCGCTTGACTGCTTATCCTCTTTCAACCGGCGGATCACGCGCTGTCTATCCGGTTCGCTGAGAAACGTTGCTTCGTCCGGAAAGTCGTGCACCATGAAGAAACTCACGGCGCCGATAACGATCGTAGCAAGACCCTGCTCGTACTTAGAAATGGTGGGTTCGAGGCCAGTGGTCTACTTACCTCCAGGATGAAGATCCACGCCCAGCCGGGTTTCCCTCCTATTCCATCCATATTGGCGATGGCCGCAGCAAGTAATCCACCAAAAGACCCTGCCAAAGCGGCTGCAGAGAAGAAGATAGCCGCTCGGACACCAAATTCTCGACGTTTATACCAGCAACTCAGGTAGTAGTTAACACCTGGGAAAAGTCCAGCTTCCGTGAGACCGAGGAACCAGCGCGCCGCCATAAGCCCCGAGAAATTATGGACGAGACCCATAGTTGTCATACAGATACCCTGTGTGCGACATACCGGATTAGAGAAAAGATAGGAGTTTATTCAGGTGGACTTACCCAGAGAGTCATAATGACCGGGATGAAGATGCTGGGTCGGAATCGCTTCAGTAAGACCTGGGTCAAAGGCTCAAAGACCGAGTATGAGACGAAGAAAATGGACAGGGTTGCATTGTATTGGCCATTGGTCATCTTCAAATCTTCTTGCAATCCATCTATTTTCGCATTTCCAATGTTTGTCCGATCCAAGAAGCTGAGTTCTCATATTAATGAAATTGACCGCAGTCGAATCGCAAATTGTTTCTTACCTGGTCAAGTAGAGCAGACAAAGCCATGGAATCAGGTACAGGTCGAGCTTCCAGAGTAACTTGCGATCCTAGATTTGTTAGTACTGAAGACCCAGAGAAGGACATGATAGCGCACAATCTTCTTCCTTTCCTCTTCACTGAGGCCCTCGTCTGGGTCTGGTAGCAGCGCAACGTCATCAACATGACCGGGTTTCTCCAAGTTGACATCTTTCTCAGCGCTAGGGCTATGGTGACTATTGTCAGACGAGTGCTCTGCGTCGGCCTTCTCCATCTTCTCTGTGTGAGCTTCCAGGTGCAAGTGTTCTAGGTAGTCTCAAGAGATGCTGGGAGACGCGCAGCGCGAAGGAGGACGAGGTTGTAAAAGGAAAGAGAGCGGCAAATAAGATGCAATCTCTGTCATACATGCATGCTCCATGGTGGGCACGTTGCACGCGCAATCCCAGAGGCATTTCCCGTTCCCCAAGGCCGGGGACGGCATTGAGCAGTCTCTGGGCCTCGTCTGGTTTGTCGGTTGCCAGGCTAAACCAGCTCGGCAATAAGCAAAGACGGTGAACCATGAAGTCATGTGGAGTTACAAAAGCCCCGGGAAACTGGCTACCCCGCTCTAGTCAACCCCACACGCGGGATACGAACCAAGCGATGTTCCAGGGGCTATCCGATCGCTTGGAAATGTGTTCGCCTTTGCCGGATCGAGCGTCAAAGCAGATAGCTTGTTTGATGAGTGACAGTAAAATCGCATCTAGACCTTTGATTTCAGAAGGACAAATCCGGAACTGAAAATCCGAAGAAGCGGACAGAGGACGGAGGTGGGTTCGAATGTACGATAAGAGGCTTGAGACTATTCTGTGCTTGACAATTTGTGTTTGTAGAGAGGGGCGGCATTTCAAAGGATATATAAATGTGACGTGGATATGGGGAATCTAAAAACGAGAGACTCGAAGCATTTGATGAATCGATCCTTGTGTCTTTGGGCAGCATCCACCTGGTCATTTTCTTCGTGCACATGATCATATTTGCGATAAAGAATCAAAAGGTATCTAATAGGTAGTATATGACAGGAAAAGGCAAAGCGTTGCAAAATGTGGACAGTTGTTGTGTGCCTGTTGCTTCCCAGACCGAGCACCACTGTTCGTCAACCATCCAGATACAGTACATTAAGATCCCTCCCCGGAAGGCAATCATCAAAATCGCCCGGAGAATTCGCAGCTACCTTGGGCTACCGAATTTCTTGAATTTCGTCAGGGGCTTTCTCCGGATCTATGTTCTCGGTGCCCCTGCTGGGTATGGGTGTTAACACCTCCTTGTCTACTTCCTTCTTACCGTGTCTCGAGCCACCTCTTAGGCTAGTCGTCCTTTCGGGGTGATTCCGGTGCTTGCTCAGCCGTCTCTGTGGAAGCACATCGTCATTGTCTGGAAAAGACGGCCCGTCTGAATCATGACTATGGTGGCGTCTGTGCTTGCCTTTGGCACGTTTCTCCTTCCGTTTGCGGCTGCCGTGAGAGGCAGCAGCGAACTTTCCGCCGCGATTCCCTTCACCGTGAACATCAGATCGCTTCCCCCCATTTCGAACAAACTCTGCATCTTCTTCGGCACCGTATTCCCAACCTTGGGTGTGAGCCATGTGTTGGTGGGGACCCCACATTTCTTGCCCAGGCAAAGACCTCGAACCTAATGATACCGTAGTCATGGGGGGCGTGAAACCAGACGACGATGCACGCTGGGCTTCCACTTTGCGTCTATGTCGGCGTTTGAACCAGCAGGCCATCAGTGCCAGAATGACCAGACCAGGAAAGATAATGCAGATCATCAACACATATCTCCAATGATCCGCGAACCTGTGAAAATGATCAACGATTAATACAATAAGTCCTAAAGACATGGTGCTTACCATCCATGCTGTGCGACATTGGGTCTGTTGCTTTGACTGATGGAACTATCGCCATTAATGGAGCTTGTCGGCTGGCTGTTGCCTGTTGGAGCTGCTACGGTAGTCGTCCTTGTGGCTAGCGTTGAAGAGGCGGAGCCGGACGGGACCTGACCAGCGCGGACTTGGTTGCAGTAGTTCTGATACCAGCTTTGTAATTGTTGTAGGTCGGCAGGATTTGTGCAAAACGCGGCGCAGATATTGGGGCTGTTGTTAAGAGTGACCAACGTTGGCTGACTGCAGAAGCAGCCATTGTATGATTGTTGATTGGAAACCGCTTGTTGAGGAGGGAGACAGGCGGCTGTCGCCCCCGTGAGAGGAACACAATTGAAGGCGCATTGAGGGAATCCGGGCGTCCCGGGGGCGGGAAGGATGGACATGCTTATCGTATAAGACGTAAAAGTGCGCGGTGGTAAAGGTTTTGCTCCCTTAAATTTGACGTCGCTTTAGGACTACAACTTGATTTCTTCTCCTGTTCTTCCAAGGTCTTTCACAACGGGTAGCGCGGTCAAGCAATTGTAAGTTCAGCGAATGGATCGTCACAACCGCGACGTAGCCGAGGGTCTTCTCCTCATAGTGCCGATAAGAGTGCAGCTTCGGGTGCCGCGGTGTCGATTACGCGCACGACCTCCTAGGTCAACCGCGCGTGGGTATAGATAGAATCGTGGGAACGAGCGTGAAGTTGATATGAGTAGGGAAGGTTGAAGGAGCGTCGTCTCGAACGGGGGTGGAGGGGGGAATTGGCAGAAAAGCGCGAAAGATGATCGACCATGCAGCCGATGTTTTTCAGGTTTAGGCTAGTTCTAGCTTCTCCGTCTTTCAGGAGACCAACCGGGAAGGTGGAAGCTGGAGCTCGCCCAGGGTTTATTCTCTCCCATTTGGCTTGGCCGCGGACGTGGCTTTCCTGGCGTTTTCGCCCGCAGCCGACGCCAATCAACACTCCTCATCCCACCGCACGCTCCCGCCGATCTTCTAAACTCGGCCCATTCTCTTCAATCGATATCTGCAGGTACAACTCCTTGTCCCATCCGCCCTCACGGGACTTCACAGCCTCACGGAGATACGTTGCGCTTGGCAAAGAACACCAGCACGACGTTTGCTGAATTGTTTGGGACGCATACTTCCAGCCCTCACTCTGGTTGGATCTCAAGCTTTTTCGTAAACTTCGCTCCAGACAACATCTGCAGCAGGTCCGAAGCCTACCTTTCTTGGCTACCATGATACAACCATTTTTCATGCTCTTGGCTCGCGGTCGATAAATCCATTGCTGCCCGAAGCGACGAGTCAAAATGCCTCTGCTTGCTAATCTTCTGGCATCACTCATGCGGTCATGGGTTTTGTCCCGCACTCTCCGGAGCAGCCATGCCTCCGAGCCGTCAGGGACCTGCTCTGGAACAGCGACCTTTACCTTTCTCCGAGAGCTATCGCAAAATGTGAAAAATGAGGATGAGGTGTACATACAGGAAGTTCTCTACCATGAAAAGGGGGAATTTGAGATGGTAACTGGCTCTATGGGTGGACAAATCATGAAGGCACCTTTCGAAAAGAAATATATCTGGCGTCTCGAACGCTCTGCAGAAGGCGAAGAAAGCCTGAATGTTTACTTTGTCAAACCACAACCACATTCGTCGAAAAAGGGCAATGATACGTCAGAAAATGGCCGTGCGATTTCGCATGAAGAAGAGATTGACTATATATTTCACAAGCTATCCTTTCCGCAAGCAAGTCCCGTGAATGGCGCTTTAGTGTCAGTTCTGAATGCACAAGGCAACCACCTGTGTGTCCAAGACAACTATCAGAGTGAGTACAAATTTACTGTCCAAGAGGCTGAAGGACTGGTACCTGAGATCCAAAGCTGGAAGATGCGACACACCGTCACTGGGCCAAAGAAGGACCAGATCATCGAGACCACCTTTAGCAGGCCGGAACGCGGAATTGCTCACCATGAGATCCCTTGAGCGGCACTCGAGATTTATTTTACCGAAGAGCGATGTGTAGGCCAGCCTGACAAAAGCCACAAGAGGAAAGGATCTTTTCGAGGAGACGCCAATCTCATGAGGTCAAGAATCTTATCGATCGGTCATGGATGATGCTAGATGAAAGAATCATTGCTGGATCATGTGCGTCAATACTTTGAACAAGTCATGACTCCATGCGCCAAATGACCAGCTCTCCTCAAATATCACGGACCCACGGAATCGTAACGGTAAGCCGCCCTACAATCATCACGACGAGCCCAGAATGAATCGTTACAGCAAGGAGACCGAGCTTAACGTTCCGCCCTTCAGATAAGAGGAAGAAGGCTATTTAGGGAGATATACAGGGCAAAGCCGCAGAGTGAAGAAGATAACAAGGAGAGTAGTATTCTGGTATGGGGGATTGTCCAAAGGCGCGCTGTCGAGCGCGTAAGTGGGAGAGGAGTACAGTGGGTGTTGATGAGATGAGCGAAAGGTGCAGTGGTCAAGCATAGAGGCCCCCAGAAATTAGGCAACGAAGGGATCGACCTCACAGGAGCACTCGAACTCTCATAGTCCTAACGAAAACTCCATCTATGATCCCGCACCACGCATGACTCCGACCTCGCTGCTCGCTTGCTTCGAAGTCCCGGTCTTCCCATTGCCGAACCCTGTCCCTTGGAAGTCATATCGCCACGATGTACGTACACCACACATCCGTTCAGCCTCTGATCCTTCCAGTCAACCGTTGCCGGGGCCGAGGACGGGGCCGGGGAGGAGCGCATCAGAACGTCACGGCCTCCTTTCTGTTTCTCGGTCGAGAGCCCGGATTCAAGGGCAGCAGATCACGACTCTGCGGGCCTTACTGTGAGGTGATCCTGAGGCATCGCCTCTTCAGGATTGTCTGAGAATTATGCCTTGATCTGGACACGGGAGTCCATGCGCGCACCGTTTAAGAAATGTAACAGTTCCCGGGCTCTGTGTCGTCGCATTCCATACCCCTAGACCCGGTCACGCCGGTCCACGAGATGTACAGGCTCGCAAGGGGAGCACTGGGAGATAATCGAAGGATCAGTCAAAACCGGTAATGAGGCTTGGATGGGGGCATCTCATCCGGAACTGGGCCTGGTAGACTTGGAGCAAACGTCAACAATATCCGCCGGAATTCATGGTAATCCTGCGCCAGAGCCTCTTCACGGCTATTGTGAGGACCTATTCCAGGATCGTATTCTTCTTGGAAATTCAACAGCACGGCTGACAAGCCCTTGTACATATGGGAAATAATTCTTTTTCCACAAAACGGAAAAGTTCATCGACCCTGTTTTCAAATCCTCTCAAGCGCCGAATAAGGGAAATGAAAACAACAATTTTCCCACAAAATAGCCCAGGTACCTTGCGCCTTAGGCGTGAAGTCTTGGATCTTTCCCGATGCGGATAAGATGTAAACCCGCGCCCTAACTATGACATGCACCACCCGCAGATACACAGCATCAGCCACGTGGCTCGTAACGGTCTGTCAAAGCTCTAGCATAACCAACCCAACCCAAGTCCAATCCTCCTCCGGGTTCGGGCGAAATACAAATTCCCCGGTGAAACACAAACTCGAACGCTACTGTACAGTGGGGGCCGAAGGGCCCGTTTTCCTATTCAAGTCAGCCAGGCAGGGGGCTAGTGAACGATCTATTGTCCCAAAACGGCAATCATGGCGACTCTCACAACTACGTACCAACCTATACGTACCTTACCCCAGCACCTAGTAGGGTTAGTAGTAAGATTAGATAGTCTTGCGCGGGAGAGCTAGCAAACGAACGAACGAAAAAGCGCTCGTGGCTATGATGTGGTATGATGCGGTTTTTGGTGGGATCGTGCAGTAACAGGTTTTTCGGGGTTAGGGGCGGAATAGGGAGAAGGATTGGGATTGGTAGAAAGTCAAATAGACGACGGTGGATAGAGGGCGATGTACGTCAAATAGTGACCGGGAGAGGAGCTGTTAGTCAGGGGCTTAGTCACTTCTTTTAGTCTGCCTGCCTGCCTGCCTGAGGCTGGGGGTTTTTACAGTACATGGCTGTGGCAGTGGGAGCGGATGGTAAGTAGGTGGGGTGCTGCGATATGTTATGTCATGTCATGTAATGTTGCGAGGGTAATTACCTAGTTGGTGGGCGGTTTGTTCGAGCGAGAAAAGGAAAAGGGGGGACGGAGTAATGTTGTTTAGGTGCGTAAAAATGAAGATTGAGACTGTCTGGGGATTGTTCTGGCAAGCGGATATGGAATGGCTGGGGATTAGGATTAGGATTGGTGATGGGCTGCAATTCTACGGGTTTGGGGTTTTCTGCTTTGAGAATTGGGATATTGTATTACTCATGTACAATGGTTGTACAAACGTCTTCGTTGTGCTGTTAGCTCGTGGGATACAATATAGACAGAACATCGACGTTGCTACCCAGCTTTTCTATTCACGTGGGGCGCGTCTTCCTCATTTTTCCCACTGGGCTTGCCGCTATGCGGCCATGTGTTCTTGTCGCTGGAGAATCGTTGTGGTGGCTCAGTATGGCTTGGGATCGATCTGTAAGGGATTCATGTTGATAGATTATTGGTACATCACGGAGGGGAATCCTGGTGTGTAAAGCTCCACCGGTCCGGTTGTGTTTGTACAGCCGTCGCGTCAGCACATGGTAGAAGAAGCGCATAGCTCGTAAGACTTCAGCTCTTATCTCATTCCCACGGCCGTCTCCCATTAAGCTTGTTAACTTTGACCTTCTCTTTCGGTCCCAGCATCATCATTTCACCACCCAGTGCTCGCCCCTCCCCGTCCCCACAAGCTGCTCCAGAACGCCCCCTCCGACCTTTTCCACCCATAGGAAATTTTTCAAGCACTCTTTTACTGTCTCGACACGTGCCAGCTCCAGATTGTCCGCTGTAAGTCTCCTGAACGTCCTCGAGAACCAGTCTTTCTCCGCGGGATCGTCGTTTACTGGCTCGAAATATGGAGCTTTGCTTGGGCCTAGAGGACTCGGAACTTGTGCCTCGCAGAGCGCACCTTGGAAGAGGGACCAAGTGCAGATTTCTGTCAGAGCTGTCCTCCCTTCTTCATCCGGACGCGGACTTGTGCCTCCGTCGCGGGATAGACGCGAGAGAAACGGTTCCGCAGCCCTCCTCACATGCCCCGCCAATTTCCTCCTAATATTTGTCTGGGTCGGATTGTCGAGATTAAGATTGATCCACAGCAGCAGCGTAACGGTGATCAGCTTATGTACAGATACCGCCAGAGTTTCCGTGTCTCCGTCGGCGCTTTCCAACGAAGACGAAGGGAACTGTCGGTGAAGCTGGAGATAGAAGGCGAGCACGTGTTCTTCGAGAGCGACGGGCCGGAGATGCAGCCACCGGTGTATCGGGTCGTTGCACCGTATGGGCACTGCTTCCGGAGACGTTGTTGAGGCTAAAGTCCCTACCCGTTCTGCGGTTTTGAGCACGTCAATGAGTTCACTGACCAGAGTACCTAGTCGTTCAGAGTGTCCTCGGAGCCTGAATGTCGGATATAAGTCTAACAGGCTCCTTGCCAATCCTCCTTCAGCAGAAGACGTAGTGGTCAACCCTAGTCTCCGCCTATTCCTCACTGACAGCGGCCCTACATCCCAAAGACAGACATCAAACGCCGGCTTCTCCAGGGCTATGCTCGCTAACTTCGCGTCAAAAGTGACCATACACTCTGCTCTGAGCGGATGCAATGCCAGAAGTCCTTCCCCAGGTAGTATGAGCTGCGCCAGAGCAGCCATATGCATGGCGGAACTGACATCATCACCAGAATACGCTGCCGCCCGCGAGAGACAGAGGATGGTGCGGATGATGTTGTCGTACATGAAGGGGCTTTGGAATGGAGAGGAGAGAAGTTTGCGTAGGCCCTGAACAGAGTGCGTCATGAGAGCATAGGTCTGTGCCCGCTCATGTTTGAAGTTTGACGGTTCTCCGGCTTTGAATTGGGTGGCCATGAGCGCGGAACTCATCGCGAGGAGAGCATGCATCTCAACGGGATGCGAAAGAGAGACGCGGATGTCAGATACGGTCAGGTCGAAGCGGTGGATGTCCTTGGCAATCCAGTAGCTGGGGAGGGTGTCGGTGAGATGGTGAAGGAGACGGGTAGTCTTTGGGGGAAGAGGGAGATCCGAGCCAGGGAACGGCGGAAGAGATGGGGAGACTGTTTGGATGGATAGAGGAAAATAGTTGTCGTCTATTATTGGGAACGCTGATGTGGAGAATGGGATCAGGGAACGAGAGGATTGCAAGAAGTTCGGGTCTTGCTCTAAAAAGGATGTTTGTGTGTCGAAGGAGGGGATGGCGATTTCAGTGTTGTTTTGATCCAAGTCGTGGTCTAGACATAGTTCGTCAAGGTTAAGGGTGAAATTCTCAACAACATCATGGTCGCTGGTTTCTGGAGAATTGAGCCTCGAAGCTCCTGGCGTCGGCAAGCTCTGCGGATTCGAGTCGTCGGGTGATACCGACCCCTTTTCAATAGTCTCGTCCGCCGAATCATCCAGGCTAGGAATGGTATCAGGTTTCAGCGGCGAAGCGGGTTTTGGCGACGGCAACGGATCCCTCCTGCTAGCCTTCAATTTCGCAAGACTCTGCGTTCGCTTTTTCCGCTGAACACCTCGCTGGATATAGGAGACAACTTCAGAACTGGGGCGTTGGCGGATGCGGTTGATAGAGACTGAGTCGTGGTTGACGAAAAGGAAGGAGGACGACATTGTAACTCGTCCCTTCGATCAACAGCAAAGTCATCAAGTTGATACAATGACAAATTGTGAGAATATTAATAAGAGTTTCAAGCTCCGCTTACTCCCTAACCCCGCGATGTTGCACAACCACAGTAATATACCAACCAACCTAGGGTTGCGTGACACAACACAAGCTTCCGATTCTGATTATTAGATTCAACTCCATGAAAAGCGGAAATAATAGATCATGATATGATGAAAAGCCCCAATACAAAACCTTACCTGGATCAGTAGTTCATCGCTGCTCTCGCTGCTTATGAGGTCTGAAAAACCTATGCCGACATCTGGGAACGGCCCGCTCTCCTGTCTCGTGTGACAAGCCATCCTGGTCGTATCATAAGGCATCTTCGGCCTCGTCCGAGTGCAGCCGAACATGGCCACGAGCAAAATAAGCATGCTGTGTTGGACAAGGCCGGCTGTACCAGTTAGACCGGGAGGAGCCCGGCGGACGTACGGTACTCGTACTGTAGGGCTGACATATTATCATAGCAACCCTCGCTGGCGGTGTTTTTATGCTTCAGCTTGGCCCACACGTTGTGCAACAGACTGCAGTGGCGCCATGCGACAAACGGAAACACTTTCCCCGCGAATATACACCGCCATTATCGCAATGGGGTTAAGCTTGTTGACCAGGTAGGCTGGGCAGCAGGGGTAGCCCTAATTGAATAGGGATGGAAATTCAGAGAAGCGCGGTGGGAACAAAGCGTCATGCTCTCCACATCCCACCGCTATGCCGCTAGGGGTAAAAGATGAAAGCAATCCGACTGGCTGATTATGCCCCTGTTCCTAGGACCGTTATTCAGCCCCAGAACATTCACACTCTTTAACAATGGTCAGCGCAAACCTGGTGGAGAAAGCGCTGGAGAAGGTTATGCGGTTCAACAAATGCCCCAGGCTGCCACGTTTATGAAAACATTTAACCTTAATCCTAAAGGGGAATCTGAGACGCCCTTCACTTTTCAGCTAGAGGCAGCTGAGTCATATGGGAAGTCGGATGAACTGCTGCCAAGCCATCCTCTTTTAAAGTTTAGAAAATCCCTTCCGGGAAATCTTGGCAAGAATCCCTCTCGTGTTCAACGAGAGCTCAAATCACCTGATCACTAATCACAGCCGGCATCCTATATTTTCACAAACAAACCACAAAGAAGCCGAAATGCTTTCTCCCAGCGTCTGGACATTAGACTAATCTGACCCTATAAAATCCAATACCCCACAACAATACCCTGTGACGATTCTTATCTTCTCCCGAATTTACCAGCAATTTTCGTCAATTCCCCGACTAAGCCCTTCCCGTAAGGGTTCTTGGCCGGTGTCTTTGCTGGCGGTGTCTTGTCTTTCTTTACAACGTCTGTATCGTCTGCACTATCGTCATCTGAATCTGATGAAGCACTGGATTCGTTCTGCACGCGTTTGGCCGCTGGAGTCGATGACCCAGGCTTGGTGGCCAGTGTGGGCGGCCGTTGAGCCGACTGTCGGGCTTTTGCAAGTTCGGCATTGTTGACCCTTACAGGGACGCTGACTTTGTTCGCTGCAGTAGATGGCTCACTATCGGCGCTGCTGTCATCGGAGTCTGAGTCGTCGTCTTCGTCCTCCGAGGGGCTCGTAGTGGTGGTTGTTTGAGCTCTGCTCTGCGCTAGCCGTTCTTGCTCAGCCTTTTTGGCAGCGGCCTCTCGTTGCTCTTGCTGTTGTTCCATTAATCGCTGCAGCCCTGGAAATTGCCCACTCGGTGAGTGCGCACTTCGCTCGCCCCGTACTGGCTCTGATGTCCCTATCGTCGTAGACAACTTCTTAGTGATAGCGCTCTCGTTGTTTTGCGGACGCTTTGCGGTTGAAGACGACGACCGGGGCCGGGGTCCAGTACCTCCGTTTCTGTCCATAGAAACAGCGTTATGTTTGTTAGGCTTCGGCGAGTCTCTTCTGCCCGCCTTTGAAGTAGTTTGACGTTGGATTAATGTGGGCGTTGCCTTCGCAGGGTTCTGCGGAGTAGCAGCTGATGATCTTGTCTGGCCTTTCTCGGCTTTTCCTGGATTTGCTTTGGATGGTGCTCCCTGGGGGCCTTGAGGAGCTTTCTTGCCAGGGTTTGTGGTTACCGCTGACACTGTCTCTTTGGGACCTTGAGGATCTCTGTTTTTAGACTGCGCATCAGTCTTAGTCACCGAATTCCTGGTATCTGGGCTGTCTCTAGGAGCATTCGTTTGTTTTGTTTTCTTCTCCACTTTAGCAGAGGCACTTTTTCGGTCTCGTGCAACGGTGTCTGCCTTTGCCTTTGGAGGATTAGCGTTAAAATCCGCTATCTTCTTTTTATATTCCTCCATACTCATATGCGCGGGAAGAATTAGAGCAGTGCTGGATGACCGCTGCTTGAAAAGGGTATCTGATGGCTTTTTGAGGTCTTTAGAGGAAGGAGCCGGGGTGACGGACGACGTTGTTCTGTTAGGACTTTGCGTAATGCTGAGTCCCATTCGACCATTTGGTCCGGGGTTTGCTGTTCCATCGCTGCTCGGCTGCTCAATGGGCTTTGAGGCGTCGCGCTCGGATATGGAACTATTTCGCTGAGCTAGCTGGGGTTTGGTACTGTTCAAGGGGTCATGTGCCTTCTTAGCCTGCTTGGGAGGTCGACTTTGGGTGTCTGCCTGCTCTGTTGATGCTGTAATTTGCGACTTCTGACCATTAGCGTGAATGGTGGCAGAGCTACTGCTCATTTCAACAGCCTGGTCTCGCTTTCTTTTCTGTTTCTGCATGTGACTTTGCTTAGCATTCTCAGTCTCAGTCTCAAGAAGGGACTGCGGGCCCGGCTGGCTTGCTACGGATCGTTGCAAGTTTGGAGAAGCGTTCGATGGATCTGTTCGACTCTGGAGCTGGTTCTCTTTGCTGCCTTTGCCTGACTCGATGAGCCGCGGTCTCTTCCCGCCGTCTGTTCGTGCATTCTGTTTATCATTGCTGCGATTCACACCATTCAGAATCTCTAGAGATTTCCTTGACTTAGATGTAGAAGGTTGAGCACCTGGAATAGACATCTTTTCTAAGTCTTGCGTGGACTGAGTCTCCTCATCTGTATCAGTGTCATCATTTTCTGACGGCTTTGTAGACTTTGAGGCTGTTTCACGAGCAACTTCTAATGGGTCACGGTCATCTCGAGCAAGAGGCGCTATGTTCTCCTTTTCTGACATAGCCTCCTCTGAGCGCACAGAATCAGTGGTGCGTTTGTCGCTTTCAGTTCGTGGCTTTACGATGACGACTTTTGGTGCAGAGTCTGAAACGGCAGAGACCTCATCCAGCTTCTTTAAGTCGGGACCTGAAGAATCAGATGAAGACCCGGCAGATTCTGTTTCTACATCCGAGTTTGAACCTGAGGCAGGTTGAAGCTCTTCTAAGACAGCAGCCTGATTAATGGAGTCATTAAACAGTTGTTGGTCAACTTCATTCTGTGCAGAGCCCGGCTCAGAGCTTTCGCTTTCTTCTTCTTCCTCTTCGTCCTCATCAGGCAAAATATCCGGATTGGTAAAATCATACTCCGGCCTTTTCTCTATAGGAACTCGAGGGTGGTCAAGAAGGCGAGTATGCCGATCACGAAGGAGGTCATGATATTCAGAAGATCGAACTTTGCCTCGAAAGGATGGTGATAGCCGGTTGTCTGGCCGTTTCGTTTTGGCAGTATCCGTAGAACAACCTTTTCCATTTTGATCTAATTTCCTCTTCTTACTGATGTAGATGCGATGTGCTTGTGAATCTTCAATGTCGCTCTCCGGAACATCATATACGTCTTTCTTTTGCCGTGAAATAGGGAATGCTATTGCGTTCGTGTGCGACGCCTCAGGACGCGAAATCTTGCAAGACGGTCGGGAGAGTTTTCCGTTACTTGATTTAGACCTGGCCCGGGAATTTCGAGGATCCTCTGATGGTGGAGTGATTGGTATATTGCTTCGATCAATATCGCCGGCTTGCTCCTGAAACCGCTGCCTCGCACCTAGTGAAATTGATCTCAATGGTGATCGAGCGGTATTGCCAGTGCTGTGTAGCGCGGATGAATTCGCTGAATGGTCTGATAGAATGGGCACTTGCATGCTAGAATCGATATCCTCTCCAAGCTGTTGAGTGGACTCGGTCGTAGGTGGAACTACCTGTTGAGCCGGAGAAATTCTCACTGGCTGACGAATTGTGCTCGTTGTTGGCGGAAACATTCTTGTCTCAGTGCCAAGCTCTGGAGATTCTGACTTCGGTTCAGTCTCAATTGATCCAACGTTTGCTCCTTGGTGTGCATCTTCCGCGTCTCTACTATCGGCTTGGGAGTCTGTTATGATGATAGCCGCCTCTTCTTGTTGTCTTGTATTCCTCTGAACATGCGTGCCATGATCGTCTCTTTCTAACGACCTGATGGGTTGGTCAGGTTCTGGAACGGTAGCCTGGTGAAAGAGAGGAGGCGCGGGAGGAGGTTCGAATCGAAACTTCGCAGCAGCCAAGTCCGGGACTACAGAGTCTTCCCGGATGCGAAGACCTCTATCTAGGATCAGCTTGATTGTTGCTCGCTGATCAAAGCCTTCTCGTCTCGCCTGGCCTTCGTTTATAAATGCATCGAACGGCGACATTTCCGGGTCGATATCCACATCGTCAACATCTTTTATGTACTTGACCTCTGGGAGTTGACTTTATTTGTACTTAGCGAGCAATCGAGGAAGCAAGGCGCAGGTCACGAAGGCTTACTTGTTAAAAACCCCTTGGTATCTGTACCTCAATTTGTTGACGAGCCATCCTATCGTAACCGCCTCAGGGTCTGAGACGATCTCGAGGAATTGCTTTGGTTTTGAAGACGGCGCCTCATCGCCGGTGAAGACAGACTCGGGTATAGCCTGGCAAGTCAGCCTGAGCCTGACCATCTTGAGAGCAAGCTCTCGCAAGAGCTAGGGAAATTGCCAGAATCGTCACGAAGGTCGCCGTGGTGCGAACCGCTGTAAAAATTCGCGGAGACGCGAAAGGTGCGGAGATGCGTCGCGAAGGCGTATCTCCACGGTTGGTCCGAGCTTCTGCCAAAAGCTAAAGCTGAGAAACGTTACACTAGCATTGGGTAGCTTCACGCTCACCTCACTTTTTAAAACGTTGCCGCCTCCAAGCACATTTATGGATACGGCACAGCTGCTGGACAGAAAAAAGATTCTGAACTCGACGCGCTGGTGTTCAAGTTGATGCATTATGCAGGAGACCGCGGCTAGCAGTCAGAATCAAAAGCGTGCCGTTGCACATTTGCACAGCTTTTGGGCGTTGCAAATCTCACCAACTTATCATTAAGGGTGCTATACTTATAAAGTAATGAGAACATGAACAAGAAATTGGTCTTCTAAGAATTCCTTCTCGCTCCTTGCTCGTAGCCTAACGATACTGAAATAGCTGGCCAGGATCTTGTTGGACATCCAAATCTCGACAAACACTGGTGCAATCAGAGCTAGAACTTTACATTTACGCTGTAGAAGAGATGCGCAACGACATAGCAAGCTTTCCACTGGAGGAATTACGATTGTGCAATCCTATTCAAGACGATACTAGAATTCTTCGCTAGTTGAGCTCGGTAAAATACTTCTCAAACCTTGCATCATTGACAAGACCCTGCTCCACTAAGAGTGCGTGAACATTGATCAATAGACTTGGAAATTTGTCCTTCGTCCAAAATTCATAGAATCCCTCACTCATCTTGTTGATCCGATCCTTGACAGATTCTGGCAATTCGTCAAAATGGTTTTTCTTATTCCTGAAAGCGCGCAAAAGATGAAGCATCTTAGTACCATCGTAACCTCGCTGCTTCCTCATGCTTTCAATTAGGTCCTGAGGAAGAGCTGAAAGCCAATTCTGGAGGCGACCATTGCTGTCTAAGCCAATGACATCTCCCGCGAGACTCTCCAGCTGCATCAGGAAGGGATGGTTCGGGGACGGCTGCGGTCCTCTTGAGCGGGACCTTGACATTGAAAGTTCAGTGTGCTGATTCTTGGATGTCTGCTTGCTAATGTCGTCCGATTCCTTCTTTATAGCCTCACAATAATCGGACATCTCGCAGAGAAAAGTTGTCTTCTTGTTGGCTGCCCAGAAATACGGATGCCTCCGGATTGCGAACGTGTCAATACGCTCTTCAGGGTCAAACTTTATCATTTGGAGGACGAGATCTTCGAGTTCGTAAGTGTAATCCGTGAAATAGAATTTGTCGATGTTGAAATTGTTCTTGCGTATGTTTAGATCGCGCTCATCGGAATAGCCACCGTGACCGTCAAAGGGGTGTTTGCCAAGTGTGTGTATATAGTGAACAATGCACCCAGCAGAAAACACATCAATTAATTTGTTGACGCGACGACCAGATACTGGATCAACAGCGGTGCCGTCAATAGAATCTGCGCTATCCGAGTGTGCTGTTCCAACAATCGGAGCCGCAATGCGTGCTCTCGCATCCAAAAGCAACTCCGGAGCTTTCCAACCACTTGTACCTGCAGCGTTATTGGTATTGATATTTGTATGATTAAACATCGAGCCAGGCACATCCTCAATTTTCTTGCAAAGACCAAAATCAGATATCAAATAGCGTGGCTTTGCAGGCTTGGCGTTTGGATGCAAGACTTTGGTGAACTTGACGAGTACATTCTGCGGCTTAAGATCTCGGTGCACAAGTTTCAGAGAATGAAGGTGCTCGAGGCCAGCGATCAGTTGTCTTGTGGCATCGTGAGGATCGAATTCTTGGTCACTCCACGGCCCTCCACTTTGGGTCCTCTTGAAGTTGATAAAGTTGTCAATGGTGGTATCGCATTGATCAAGTACGATGTAGACAAACATTTGGGAAGCAACTTTGGCATGATACCTAATCACATTCTCGTGGTCATCGCTGAGCATCAGGTGGTGGATCTCTTTCTCCGCAATACTGTTTCGAGAATAGTTCATCCTCTTTACAGCCACAGGACGGCCCTGGTATTTGCCAGCATACACGATCGCTTGACTCCCCTCACCAAGGATACTATCAGGTCGTAAGTCCATTGTAACTTCACCCACTCGAAGTATTTGAGCGTCCTGGTCAATTACTTCAGTTGCAAAATTGACGGCATCTGGAATCGGAGCCTGCGTATCTTTCCTGCGATTCTTCCCTTTGCCTCCTCGGCAACCACGAGATCGTTTTTTAGCCTTGGATTTATCAGGCGAGTTCAACAAATTGTCAACGCCTTCGCTAAGACCCAATTCCAAGTCATGTTGTTCTATATCGTCTTTCGACTTTTGGATTATTCCATATTCTTCACCACTACTTTCAGGGCCGTGTAAGGGGACTGGAGTAACTGGCCGGAAAGGCGTTGGTCGAGGGGTGACTGGCCGAGACATCTGAGGCTCTGTTGCGTCAACAAGAATCTCAGACACATCGGGCTGTGGCGAGCCTTCTGTCGGCGTGACGGGTACTCTCAAAGCATCACTTTCCTCTGACGGCTTTGTGTGATCAGGCGCTAGAATAGCTTGTACAGCCTGTGCTAAAATCTTTCGCCAGCGTTTCGGTAGCGCTCGCGCCGTGGCAAGGAAAGTAAAGAGTCCGATGATACAAGTAAGGAACATGGACCGAGTGAAATATGATACATCGCCCTCTCGTGTATGGCCAGTGGCGGCGCTAACGACAACGTTGTGGGGGGAAGCGAAATCAACGTCCTTCACAAGCGCAGGGCCGCCAATTGTCAGCAGGTTGTCGGAGCTTTGATCGTTCTGCAACGGTAGCTGATGCCAGCCCGCAATTTGCTGGTCAAGAGGGGCAGAGCCTATGCTGACAATTTTGTCGCGAGACTTTGCCTTTGGCGCCGAGCTCGTAACACCGGGATATTGTCTCTCCGACATCACGAAAGGCGAGTCCGTCTCGGTGAAATTGTAATAAATCCTCGATGCTCTGTCTTGGTGTTCGTGAATCTTTAGTTGATTCTCGGTGTAGTAGGGCGGGTACTGAGGTTGAGCTAGAACGGCAAGGTTGGCGTTACTGATCGAATCATGCGAGGAGCGGACAACATCAAATACCCGAGCGACTGGGGAGGGGAATATCTTCGTGAATTTCTTTTGACCATGGGAATCTTTCGAATAGTCGATGCGAACGACTCTACCATCGTGAAAACTGAAAACGTGGGACTTGTCGAGGGTGGATGTGTATTGTGCTTGAAGGTCAACATCGCGATTATTGGGCACCCATTCAGAAAATTTGATAGTGCACAAAGACTCTCCTGTATTTGCGCTTCGGATGAACACAGTGTATTGAACTCGACCAAGGCTCAGGGTTCCACGGGGCTCACATGCTTCATCTTCAAGTGGCTCGAACCCACCGAGGCGGCGACAGGTTTGTTCATTGTTGACATATGTATCCGGAGATGTTGAGAACTGCTTTAAGACGTTTCCTGAAACAGCGTCAATAGTGTAGAGCGATGATTCCTGTTTCGCAGTATAGACTAATGGCGGATCGTCAAACTGCTGTGGGGTTCGCTCGGCCAAGGATTTGACAGTGATACCGAGTCGTTGAAGCCCAATTCGAGAGTCTTTGTGAGCAATGTATAAGTCGCCATCTTTACTAGGCTCCACCACAAATGTATAATCCTCTTCCTCAGTGCCATCCTCCGACACGCATCCGCCATCCTCGCAGTCAGTATTCTTTCGGCGGTGGTGGGTAGTTTCGATCATTGGAGAATCGGGAATGCCGAGAGCCCATCTCTCGGTTCCGGTTATTCGATCATTGGCATAAATGACACCATCTAAAGTTGCCATGAGCACGAAGTCCTCGACTTCAACATCTTGCAGCGACCGCGCGGGAAGCAGCGAAGAGAGCCCAGCGGGCTCTCGTCGATCTACAAGCTGGGCTCGCACAGGGGCTCGGACAGCCTGGTTTTCACCAGCTGGAGCCAGAGTTGCGAGAGAACTTTCATCATCGGCGAAATTTTCCGGTTGTTTGAACTGTGAATTCTGTGTCTTAATTTGCGGGGCCAATTCAGGAGGGCTGTGCCTCAGAGGGATCCCCGAACTGGGAGTATCGTCGGTTCTGCCGTCGACAATCGAGTGTGTATTTTGGCCTTGAACAGCTAGCTGCTGCAGAGCTGCTGTGAGACAGATGGGTAAGAGGCCATAGGAGAAGAGGTGCCTTTGTCCACCACCTCCTCCAGAGTCGCGAGGCCGGCGCCTTGGAGACGCCATCACACGCAACTTGGAGGAAAGGTTCTCATCGGCTTTATTGTTCAATGAATGAAGGGTGACATGTCAAAACGTCGATGGCGGGCAGGGGGGATGATAAGTAAGGAGGATAAGGGCGCTTGAGTTAGACTGCCAATCAGGTAAGTTCGTGAGATCCAACGTCAGACGGAAGGGAAGGGAGTGAAATCCCGTCAAAACAATCCAAAGATGTAATCTGTAGATGTCAAAGGCTTAATATATGGGCGAGATGGGTAGATGATGTGAGGATGGGATGAAGCGAGGGATGGCAAATCTCAGCCTGGGGGCGTGTTGGTTTGGGGAGGTTCTTCGCGGGTGTGAACTGAACGAGGCATCCAGATTCGACCGTCTTCGCCTAGCCTCTCCGCGGAAGCCCCCACCTCCAACCTCCGCGCTCATACAAGAGGCACATACAACATGACTGCTCCACACGGTGAGCCCTTTTTCAGCCTTCCCGACTGCATGGGAACTTTGCTATGATTTATATTTGGCCCGCTGGAGCCCAAAATGCTCTGTCCGAACCACTTCGACCGCCGCCCTGGCGACCTGGACCTGGATTTTCTGAGACTGGGGCCAAAGGGGCTATGTTGCCGTCTTCCGCTGAGCACGATGACCGATCCCGAGCCTTGAGCCTCCGCCGTAGATGATGCCTGAAGAAGCACATCTTCTACAAAGTAGCGTCAAAAGGCTTCGGCTTGCTGATTCCAACCAGGAAATGGCCCAGGCAGACCCTTTGTTTCAGAGATTGGCCGCACGACGTCCCACTGACGAACGCCTTCTGGATCCGCAATCAACACCAACATCTCATTCTCCATGATGCTCCAGTAATCTCCTTGCGGTACTGAATTTTATCCCCATCATATGGTGTCACCAACACTTGGAGGAACTCCCTGTTTATGCACAGTCCCAAGAGCGATACCCGAATGACGCAATGCCTCCTCCCTCCATCTCCTCTACATCCGCTCACGTTTCCGAGGCGCACTTCGGATTATGTTGTCCACCCGTAGAAGGAGCTAAATGTACTGTTAACGATCTTTCATAGTTGCAGGAGTAAGAAATTGAGGCATACCTCCGCCGCTTCCGATGCCGACGAGACTACAGCCCGCTTGAGTTTGTAGCTTTCCACTACGCCAAGCTCCCTCATGTCCGCGATTCCGCCACCAGGCGTAAGAAGGTCTAACCCTGAGCTCGTCATGCCGCGGTAAACCTCGGATCTCAAGTCCGTCACGAGGGCACTAGAATCGAGACCAGCGTTGTCTGCAAGGATGGTAGGTAGCTGTCGAAGTGCCGTTGCGAAAGCATCCACGGCGAGCCTCTTTTTGCCCCCAATCTTTTGAGCCGCAGAATCCACAGCTTTGGCCATTACCATCTCTGCACATCCACCGCCCAAGGTCGTCTTGGGCTCCTTCACAGTTTGGGACAGTACAGCAAGAGCATCATGCAATGATCTCTCTGCCTCGTCGAGAAGCTGCTCAGTAGCTCCCCTTAGCACCACTGTACAGGCCTGGCCAGCGGCAACGCCTGAAAACTTGATCAGTGTGTCCTCCCCGATAATGACTTCTTCGATTAGATCGCAGTGTCCGAGCTTGACGTGTTCCGGATGGTCAAAAGTGGACGCAATTTCTCCGCCAGTAACGAGAGCGAGCCGCTCGATGCCATCAAAATCGGCGTGCTCGATGGAAACGATACCCGCTTCTGAAAACAGCTGCTCCGGCCAGTTGTATATCAGCTGTCGATTGACAAAGCAATTTATTCCGTGCGCTTTAATCCGCTCGACTTTGGCTTTCATCTTTTCCCTCTCGGCCTTTTCCAGTTCGGCGAGCTTACCCGTCGATTCTACCTTGACTCGTGCTCCAAAGATCTTGATCTTGTCGGTGTCCATAGCTGTGTTTGCAACGAGGATCTTCGCGTTCTCTAGTCGCTTGGGCTGGTTGACTCCAATGCGTTTATCAAGGATGAAACCTTCGTCCAAATACGAATCGCTCAACTTGCCACCTGCCTTCTTGATAATCTGAATATGACTGAGGTCTGTCGAACCCTTTAATCTCAAGACAGCATCACATGCCAGTCCTGCAAAGCGATCTCGGTCTTGACTCAGTACTTTAGAGCTCAGTGTAGTCCGCGCAATGGCTTGGAGATCCCGTCTGAAAAGTTTCATGTCATTGCTGTTGTCGACAGCGTGCTTCTCCAGCGCACTCAAGGCAGCTTGGCTTGCTATTCGGAAGCCTTCGATGATTGTTTGAGGGTGTATTCTCTTCTCCACAAGCTTCTCTGCTTCTCGTAGTAACTCTGCAGCTAGTACCGTCACGGAGGTTGTCCCGTCTCCTACCTCGTCATCCTGAACTTTTGATATATTCACCAGGACTTTCGCAGCCGCGTTGTCAAGAGCTATCGATTTAAGGATTGTAGCACCGTCATTAGTGACCATGATCTCGCCCGTAGAGCTGGGATTCTGTGAGCTACTAAATAGCCAAACAGGACATGGTCAGTCTCTCACGCTGATTGTAAAATCTTGTCCATGCCTTTTGGTCCCAAAGTGCTTTTGACGAGGTCGCCAACAGCAATAGCGCCAACAAATGCCGAAAGCCGAGCATTTTCGCCTTTCTCTTCAATAACGTCTTCCCCAAAAATTTGTGTTGGGTTATTGAAGGATGCCTGCTGAAGGGTTAGTCTCAATATAAGGAATTTAGGTGAAAACGTACCATGACTTAACATAGATTTATGAAACAATTGAGAGTCAAAGTAACCAACCCGAATGAGTACGAAAGTTGCGTAGAGCTTTCGAACTTTTCATATACAAACTCTAGGCTTCCGTGCGGGCATCGGAATCGATGTCAAGTGGTCCGTGCGCTCCGCGGCCAAAAGTTGGAGACAAGCAATATCTCTTGCTGCATCAAAGTTCCCAATCATTCGCCAACGGTCTCTTGAGGGTTGGTCCGTGGCAAGGTGTGCGATACCTGAATCATACAGAACATGAAAACAGAGCACCAAGCAACTTGAGCGGAGATCACCACCTTTTTATCCTTCTGGTTCACACTCGAAATGGCGGACACGAAGACTCTAAAGCGCTCACGATCTCCAGAAGTCAATGGTAGGACCAGCGAACCTCTTTGGCTCGTATGTACTGACCAAACACTAGGTGCCGATTCATCTTCGGACGATGATTTTGGGCCAGCTCTTCCGTCCAATGTTCCGCCGAAAAAGAAGCGCAAGCTCCCCTACGAGTCCCTGTATGTCGACGCTTTGCCAAAAGGCTTACGATACTCTAAATCGTTAATGCACAAGGATCAGGTGATATCAGTGACTGTTGCGCCACATCCGGCTGATTTTATCATTACTACGTCTATCGATGGCGTCGTCAAGTTCTGGAAAAAGGTAGCCCAGGGCATCGAATTCGCAAAAGAGTACAAAGCCCATACAGGTCAGATACGGGGCTCGAGCATCAGTGCAGATGGCGTAAGCTTCGCCACGGTAGGTGATGAGGATGACAACAGTGTCAAAATTTTCGATGTTGTCACTTTTGACCTATTGACGATTCTGAACCTCAATGCTCCACCAACGTGCATTTCTTGGGTGCATAGACGTGGCAGCTCTCCAGTACTCGCCGTCGCAGTTGGAAAAGTCGTGCGGCTCTACGACGGACGTGGAGATAGCTCAACTCCAATGCACTCATTATCCTCCCTTCATCGAACTCCTGTCATTGCCATGGCATATAATGACGCGTACGATTGTGTCGTGTCTGCTGATTCATCTGGTATGATAGAATACTGGCAACCAAGAGAAACTTTCGAAAAGCCAGCCGAAGTCTACAAGATGAAATCAGGTACATCCCTCTTTGATTTCAAAAAGTCTCGCTCGATTCCTGCGAGCATTACAATATCGCCTTCTGGAAATCAGTTTGCCACTGTTTCCTTTCCAGATCGACAAATCCGTATTTTTGATTTTGCTTCGGCGAAGGTACGCAGAGTCTACGATGAAAGCCTCCAGACCATCACAGATATGCAACAAGCTGGTACTGCCATCGTCAAGCTTGAAGAGGTTGAATTTGGCCGGCGGATGGCAGTCGAGCGAGAGATCGAATCTCCGGCCGTCAAGACTCGTATCAATGTTGCATGGGACGAGTCCGGCCATTTCATTGCCTACGGCTCCCTCTTGGGCGTCAAAGTGATCAACACCGTGACCAATCGCGTCGTCAAGCTCTACGGCAAAGACGAGCCATTTCGTGCTTTAAATGTCTCTCTCTATCAAGGCGCACCTCAGAAGAAAGGGATAATGACGGTATCTATGGCTGCCTCTGCGAACCCGCTTCTCCAAGAGGCAGAAGAGCGAGACCCGATGCTGTTCTGTTCTGGGTTCGGCAAAGTGCGATTCTACATGTTCACAAACTTTGAGGAAATCAGTAAAAGCGAGCGAGATATTCAAAACGAAAAGCCGCGGCAGATTGGTGGGAAAAAGGAGAAGGAAGAGAAGAAAACGCAGTCAGGGACTTCGGCTACGATCCACACATCTTATGGAGATATGCAACTCCGTCTGTTCCCCGAAATCGCTCCAAAGACCGTCGAGAACTTTGTGACTCATTCGAAAAATGGCTACTACAACAACACGATATTTCATCGTGTGATTCGTCGCTTCATGATTCAATGTGGTGACCCGCTTGGCGACGGAACTGGAGGTGAGTCAATCTGGGGCAAGGAGTTCGAGGATGAGTTTTCATCTCTCAAGCACGACAAGCCGTATACGCTGAGCATGGCAAATGCGGGTCCCAACACGAACGCTAGCCAATTCTTCATTACCACGGTTGAACGGGCACCTTGGCTTGACAATAAGCATACCATCTTCGGACGAGCAACGCAAGGCATGGATGTGATTCACCGGATTGAAAATGCGAAGGTCTACAAAGAAAAGCCCGTGGAAGATATAAAGATTATCAGCATATCGATTTCGTGAAGGCGGCCCAGGGGCTTTAGTACAGTACGGCCTAAGTAACCAGGACCGATGCCAAGGATCCGAAGATTTAACCTTCGGTCAAGGCAGAGCTCGCCTTGTGTGTACTTCGTCACCTGATCTGCCATGAAAGCGCTTCGCTCAAACTGCAACAGGCAGTCGAGGCTCGACAAAGTTTAGCACTCATCTTGGACATGGGTCGTTTTTGAACATTCATCCACTCTGGCTAGATCAGAGTCATTATCTCCAATGCCGCAGTGATGGGTTTGTGGCTCGTTGGAGAGCATTCTGACAAGAATTCGGACGATAGATGGAGATCATTCCACACTGCTAAGTTCGATCGCCGTACTAGATACGAAGACCGCTTCCGCGCATCAAGGACCCTGATTGATCCTTCGAACTTGATTGTCTTGAATATCAAATGAGATGAAATACGAGCTTTAGTATTTCGTAACAGTCCGCAACAGCAGTTGATAAAACATGAGTCCATCATACCATTAAGGTCCAGTGTATTGCAAGATTTTGTCAGTCGGAGTCCTCTGAAATTTCCTTTGACCGCTTTATTCGGAACAAAAGGCCCGCCGCAACATCTGAAGATGTAAGCTAGTATCTCGCTCCCACAAGATAAAAACTCGCACCAAGATCCTTTCTGTCAAACAGTCCTACAGAACTTCCGAGAATAGATTTTGCCTATCATGTGTGGATTGCCCTACCTGATTCTCTTCAATCAAGCATTTCCATTGTTTTCACATACTGAACGCTCTCCATCCCTTCTAGCGGGCACGGACATCACCCATTTCGGTCAACCACTCCTGCAAATTCACACGCTTCGCTATTCCCTCACCATGCCGACCTCTCAGAATCCCGATGCATCCAGCGCCCATCTCCAAAGCCAGGCTCGTCTGTTCTTTCGGGTCGGAAGGCTGTGAAGCGGCCATGATCAGCGTATCGAGGCTGGAACTCGATGCTCTAGATGGCGTTGGGGGGTATCATGGGAGCGTGGACGTGGTTGACAGGGCGCAATTTGACGATAGACATCCTTCGCAGCTAATTATAGCACTGGTAATGCGTGAGGATGAACAGGTCGATTTGAGGATTTTGTCGGGACCGGGACACAGCGGAGAGATCGATAAGCAAGGGGAGGAGATGGGATGGAAGACGTGAAATCTAGGAGAGGAATTTGGACGGTTTTGGCTGTTTTGCGGGAGCGCTCAACCAAGTCTCGAAGGTTCGGCAGGTGTAGAGGTACGAGGAAAAAAAGATGATTGGGAATTGGAAATTGGTGCTTTGACATCATGCGATGTTCGATGAGAGGCTCGTGGAAGCAAGGCGTTACGGCAGATTTCTCATATCGAGTTTATAGTTGCCGTTGCCATAAGGGCGGCTGTTGATTTGTAAGTATTCTTGAGCGTTATGATCTAACGAGTGCGGCGGACGAGGTTATTAGTCGCTGTTGTCACCAGGATTCGCTGCTTCGACTACTGTCGAATGGTTGACAGTGACGCGTAGAATAGGAGAGAGCCTGGCGCAGATGTCACCGTATTTCTCACGGCCTTGAGGTCCTTTCGAATGTTTGTACTCGGGCTTTGATTCGTCTGGCACCGGTCGATTAAAAGTCGCCATTTCGTTCATAGCGAGGAGTGCATGCCTCAACCGTGGCTGTCATCGGAAGTCCTGGCGCACCTTATTCTAGTACGATCAACCTGGGCCGTATTGTCCTCAAATCCTCTAGTAGCTGAGGAACGTCCTTCTCAAAAAAAGAGCAGTGTCCAATACGCTCAAAGCTGCCAGGATGAGCTTCGCGGAGAATCAAAGCGTCTGCACAAGTGTATTTAAACTCTCCTCTCTCGGTTGACTCCTTATAATCTCCTCTCACGACATATATGAGAGTAAGCGGAAGAATAGCAATGCGGTCGGTTGAGGTGTCTGCTTGAAACCAATCACCTGGTGTACTTTCATCAGCATTGTCGACATAGCGCAAATATTGAGCGTAGTAGTTCATATTTTCTCTGGAAACCAATTGCTCAGCATTTAAATGTATCAGCTTTCCAATACAAATAAGAGAAGGCCATAGATCTATCGCGTAACTTGAGGCAAGGACTTCGCAACTGTCCGCCATAGTAACATAGGCCATGGGATGAAGCCTTGAAGGATACGAATAGTCAAAGATTCCGAAGTGCAAGCCGCCCTCATAGGAAGCCCAGTGCCAGGATGGTGCTCGATCTCTTGGGCTACGACGGCAGCGATCGGCAGGATTACGTCTCCATAGAAGCTGTTGGAGCAAATTGTCACTCAGCAAGCCATGTAAATAGGTTCCACCAGTAAGCTGTGCTAAGCGCTGACCGACACCAGCAATCGCCTTGTAGACATCCTTATCGATATAGGTTAGCGAGGCCTCGGTATATCTCTGCAAGGTACTGAGCCACCGCTGCTGGAGTGTCAAAGTGTGGCGAACATGCCCTAGATTTCGAGACAAGCCTAGCTCCTCACCAATATTTTCAGTATTTGTATCAGACAGCCGGTTGACCCGTAGAAGGTCCTTAGGATGAGTCAGTGTCCAAAAAGCGTTCAAAGAAAAGAGAGCAATTTGTTGGACCTTGTGAAGCGGAAACTCTTCGCATGCGGCAGCTTCAGAGCATTGCCACAATAGTTCTGGTCCGTTGAAGGAGAGCATTCTCCGACTTAAAGCTGCTTCTTGTATAACCCATGCACGTCTAGATAGGACACTCTTACCAAGTCTCTTGAATGCGTCTTCAAGAGGTGCATAGAATTTGTTCCTTTTCAGTTGGAACGGGATTTTTCCACTGTCTCTGGTTGGGCGCCAGTGTATGTTGAATGTCAACTGCAATTCGTACATTTCCCGGGTAAAGAACAAACCTTGACTAGGATCGGAAGCCCTAGCAGCTGCAATATTGATCAAGCCATTCGAATAGACGTCACCCATCCGAGACGCCTCAAATTCCCAGTCTGCTTGGGCGCATGAATCCTCGCCTTGAATTATGCAATAGCAGTCGATCCAGAGATATTCAATGCCCAATCGACGTATCGTCAGGATTACTTGCTGAAATGTGTTCGGGAACGCGCTGGTGGGTACGCCTTGAAGCAGCTGCGGCATTGTGTCACGGGACAAAACCCAGAATGGGTCAGATCCCCAGCAATGGCTCAGGGTAGCATAAGGACCTCTGACTTGCTCTTTAGAGCTCATAAAAAGACGAACCTTATTTTTCGAAACATCTAGCAGTCTCGTAGGATACCACCCCGCAGCGGGTGTTGCGCAGCTAGAGTGGTGCTGCTGACACAGATCGAGCCATTCCTTGGCGAGATTAGTGATGCTCTCATCACCGGTCCATTTCTGTGCCTTGGATTTCTCAGCGAGCGTATAAATGTGAGGCCATGAGTCTAGTTTTTGAATCAAGTAACTATCCGCGTACTCTTTAAGTGGCCGCCGCTGGAAAGAAAGCTGATAAAAGGAGTCTGAAGATCGATCTAGGCGGTAATAAATTGGTCTAAAGTCCTTTGGCTTGTGTTTAGCATCAAACAAGCGCCTGCAAAGCCAGCAGCCAAGCTCAACAGCACTGGACAATGCATCAAAGGAGGAAGTATGCTGAAGCGGCCAGTATTCAGGGGATATCTCATCGAATTTTCCCCGATTTTCTTCGTGCCATTCGGCCCACCACTCGTACGAGCCTTCGGAGAAAATAGATTGGCAGTTTTCACACAAGTGATTTGGAATACTCTCACTCGACATAATGAGATGCGGCAATGAAGATGCTAAGAGCTTGGGTGAGGCTCTCTGGGGCATGTGGATTCTCGACGATTTCGGATAAACTATAGGCCGAAGGTCTCCCCAGGTACCCGAATGTTGGATTCTTTCCATTTTGTACAGGCAGACATGCTCCATGATTTGCTGCTTAAACTTACAATGTGCTTAGTATGTATCTAACAGTAAAATTTCATTCGGGAATAGGTAAATTAAAATCTGACCCAGTCTACAATCTGTGAGTCTCTTTGATAAATGTTCGGTTACTTCGTTAAGATCTTGTCGTTGCAGCCGTCTCTCTTTTTCCGGAGAACTGTACCTCATTTGATCTCTTTCAACGCAACGAAGGATCGATTGCCTAACTCTCACATTATATACGAAATATCAATGCAAAGCATAGAGATATCTCATTCCTGCTTCTCATAAACGCCAAGCAATGCCCACGGATCTCACCCGCCATAACACCCTTGTTTCCCATCTCTCCTCTCAAATCCGTACCTTCTACGCCAATCACCAACCCTACCGCATCTCCCATGGCTCCACGAACAGCACCCGCTCCACGCGCTCCCGCTCGTCCCTTCCCACAATCTCCACCGCCCCGCTCAACTCCATACTCTCCATCGACCCCAGCCGCATGACCTGCTTGTGCGAGCCAAACGTCCCTATGGACCGCCTCATCGCCGCCACCCTTCAGTTCAACTTGGTCCCACCCGTTGTCATGGAGTTTCCTGGCATCACGGTTGGCGGCGGCTATTCCGGGACGTCCGGCGAGAGCAGCTCCTTTCGACACGGATTTTTCGACAGGACGGTGAGTTGGGTGGAGATTGTGCTAGGAGATGGTGAGGTCGTGAGGGCGTCGGAGACGGAGAGACCGGATATATTTAGAGGGGCGGCGGGAGCGCTGGGGACACTCGGCGTGATAACGCTAGTGGAGGTAAGGTTGAGGGAGGCAAGGAAGTGGGTGCAAGTCGAGTACCACCCAGTGTGTGGTGGGAAGGAAGCTGTCCAAAAGGTGACGGAGATGACAGGGAGAGAGGAGGTGGACTACGTAGACGGGATTTTGTTTTCTAATGACCGAGGCGTTGTCATTACCGGACGGCTGACTGATGACGCTGAGAAGCGTCTAAGGGTTCAAAGATTCAGCCGTGCTAGGGACCCGTGGTTTTACCTCCATGCGGATGGCATGACCACAAACAGCACTGGGCCGGTAAAGGAGCTAGTCCCGCTCGAAGACTACCTTCTACGCTACGACCGCGGCGCCTTCTGGTGTGGACGGACTGGCTTTCGCTACTTCAAAGTCCCATTCAATCGCGTCACCCGATGGTTGGCGGACCCATTCTTGCGGACGAGAATGATGTACAAGGCTCTTCACGCGAGTGAATACGGGAACGAGTTTGTCGTCCAAGACCTCGCCCTGCTACATTCAACGGCGGTCGAATTCCTACAATATGTCGACGAAGCATTCCACATCTACCCGCTTTGGTTGTGCCCGCTCAGGCAAAGTCCCCCGCCAACATTCCATCCTCATAATCGGGATATAGAGGCAGACCAGTCGAAGCTGATGCCGATGCTCAATGTTGGGCTGTGGGGTCCCGGGCCTAGAGATCGCAAAGATTTCATCGCGCTAAATCGCCATCTGGAAAGCACGCTAAAGGAGCTTGGTGGTATGAAATGGCTATATGCTCGCACCTTCTACACTGAAGATGATTTTTGGGAAATGTTCGATAAGACATGGTACGATGATTTAAGGGAAAAGTACCACGCTACCCTGCTTCCCTCTGTATATGACAAAGTCAGAACTCCAAAGGAGTATATCGATAATCACCTTCGCCAATCCTGGAGGACGCGTATTCTCTCGACATGGCCATTTGCCGGTCTGTGGGGCATCTGGAAAGCAATTCTTAGTAAGGAGTGGTTGGCAGAAAGGCGATTCACGGGGCGTGCAGTTAAGGAAAAGAACCGGAGATTGTCATAACAGGAATCTTCATTAAAGGGAAACTGCTTAAACCTATAGTTCGACCATGTTTACGTCCGTCTGGAATCGCGGGGACATTTTCCCCTCGAACAAATCCTTTAGCGTTTGATACAATGGCAATATCCTCATCTCCTTCTCAAGACAAGCATTAGTGTAATGCTTATAAGACTTCTGGAACGGGCCAGACCAGTCTGTGATGGATCCGAACCTTTTGTCTCGATTTCCAAGATTTCTCCATACCATCACTTGAAACTCGCAAGTCTTGCGTCCAATATTAATCCATGAGAGTTGTGCCTCATTCAAACATCTCGTACACCGGTGCAATTTCCAGCTCTGAGGTGTGTACCGTATGCGCCAGTCAGCAAGCTCTGGTCCAATGTCATACTCTCCTAGGTTTAAGTCCGTGAGGATCCAGACGTAGATAAAGCGGAGTTGTGCTCGGAGTTGGCCGCAGCAACCTTCGAGAAGGTTCATGGCGTCGATTTCATGAGCTTCCTTCCAGACGGCGTCGTCGATATACTTTGTGGCGTCACCGGCCGGGAGGCTGGAGAGCCAATCCCTTGACGCTTTGATGGTATGTTCGGTTTTGATGATTAGAAATCCTCGCTGGACGCGGGCTGATGCTTTGAGCGAAATGGGCCCCTTCAATATCTCCCCATTTCCTGTGGGTGCACAGAAATCTTTACCGGCGAAAGTGATACAGTCATGGTCGAGGACTGTTATCGGAAGCGCTGGGGCTTGCTGCGACTCTACATTTGCTTGGGCCGTAGAAAGGAGAAGTTGCTTTTGCCAGTAGGAGACAGTCTGTCTATGGCGTCCGCAAAGTTTTGCTTCTCCTTTCTGGTCGCACAGCCTCCAAGCGACAGTCGGACGGTAATTTGTATCGCGATCTTCCTCCCGAGGGATGAGCTCATGCAGGATCAAGCACCCTGAACACGCTTGCCAGGTCGTAGAGGTTTTAGAAAGCCTTTTGAGTAGCGCAAGTCGATTCCTGTCATTACTGGGTTGAAGTGAACGACAGCCATGGGAGTACAGAGCTTTGCATGTGAGCAATAAGCAAATAGCGTCAACGACGGAGATCCTCTCCAGAATGAGTTGGAACAATTCGTTCGGGAGCTGGCAAAGACGCACGTTGGTCTGGAGATCGATTGTCTGCTGGGCAAAAGTTTTCGTGACAAGTCTACCGCTCGAGAGACAATATTCATGTCTGTTCATCCCGGGCACCTCGCCTCGTGTCCGGGAGAATGAAGTGGGACGCGGAGAATTTGGATTGGAGGAGTTCAAAGATTGATACAAGGCAACCTTGGGCGGGACTGTGTCTATTTTCTCGGCCAAAGGCGCTGATAGCTTTTGATTTCTGCTGGACTTAGACCGAAAGACACTGCCAAATCTTTGCAGAAAAGAAATCCTTCTACTGTCGGTCTGCTTGGAGATTCGCCTACGATGCATACCGAAAGTGTTCCGCGAACAATCTGACTGCGTGGAGCGCAAATTAGGTCTCCAGGCTAGCTCAAAGGATCTCGTGAAGGCAGATTTTGTCACGGCAAGGGCAGAATGCACGGCTCAGGTTTCGATGAAACGATCAACCTAGTATGGCTTGAGTTCTAACCGTGTCGCTTTCTGTTAGAGGGGAAATGAGTACCATGTATACACTGCAAGCGGGGGACGAAATAGAAGAAAGGATTCGCATGGTCCAATTGAAGTTTCAGGAGCACTAGAGCATATAGAAACCACACCTATGACTACATTAGAAGCCAAAATGTTTTTCAAGATGTTATCTCGCAACAGGCAGCAACATGCTAAGGCTGACTGCAAGCTTGATGGGGGCCATTTCGACAGCTGCTGGCGTGTAACTTTGTTTAGCATTGGAGTATTTAAGGAAGGTATTGCGAGAAGGAATGATTTGGAAAGACCTTTGACGGCTGCTTGCCACAATATTTCTTCGACTACCACAGCGACCGATCTCAATACGGTCTTCTGACATTAGACGACGGACTTTTGTCAATCCTTCGTGATGTTCTGCGGGCGACCTTCAATAATTATACGTTTTGTGTGGAGACGATGGCAAGCCTTTCCCGCGATCTCGTTCCAACCCATGTGCGTGGGAGGTAAATTACCCTAATCAAAAACAACTGCCCAACTAGGGTGTTGGCGATAAGTTCATTTATTTGTGCAGCACGAGTCTAGATTGTGACTGAAATCCTGATTCTCGCGCTTTACATTGTCGTCTCTTTCAAAGTGCAGTTTTTCGCTCTTTTCATAGATCCTCTTCCGCAGCAAGGTCACGGTTTCATATCTGTTCCAGCTCGATCCCAAGTCTCACTCGTACCAGACACTTAATCTTAATTCCAAATCCCTGCCCAAACGCTTCCTTATATTCTCCGCATTGCTTTCGGCGCGCTCCGCAATTCCGCTTCGCAGCGTTTTCGCCCAACAGCAACTACCTCATCACCTTACCTATAAGTTCTTCCTATTGTCAACAGTACAAGCATATCGGTTTCATGGACCAAAGCACCTTCATCATCGTCATCTCTCTTAGCACTGTTGGTGTTCTCGCCCTACTCATCCTCGTTTTTGCCACGATCCACCGATGCTGTAGCTCTAAGCGCAAGCGTACCAAGGAAGACAATGCCCGATACTGGAAGTACGATGCCGAAGTCAATGAGGAGAGGTTGGCGGCCATGTCGATAGCAGCGAAACCCTCGAGACCGCCTAAGATTAAAAGGAAGACAGAGCCGATGAATAACCCTGCTGCTCTTAAAGAATTAAGATATTTTGAGTGCGACGGGTGGAGCGGGGAAGGAGGGAGAATGCCGGCGCCGAGTTTATGGAGGGACGGGAGATGGGACTCAGAGTCGTCGAGATCATTCGGCTGAACAATTTGCAAAACACTTTAAAAAATTTCGACAACCACCGGATGCTTTTCATCTGACCGGAAACGGGAAAAGAACACAATTTGGGTTTGGATATTCAACCACACGCTCGACGCCGCTTTCAATACTGCCTGCGCAAGCCACAGAACAATGTGCCATTCTACGGACCAGCGGTACACTCCTACAACACTGAGAAAAGCGTTTCGCGATGATAAGCCGCTTTCATCCCCTGGCCAAATCATCGAAGGTCCAACTTTAGATCTCTAAGACTTCGCCACTTCTATGCCCGCAGGGAAAGACGAGCATGGACTTGTCCAATAGATGGATCGAACTTACCGCAAGAGAACGGGCATTAGGATGTGGTGGCAGGGCTGATTGTCGTGACCGGCCTTCGATTCCGCAAGATCAGACGCACATTAGCCCGGACATCGGCCTGGTTATGCGACTTAAAATTGGTGAAGAGTTTCTGACCCGAGCTACTATCTTATACAATGCTGGTTTAATTCTGCACGTGGAACATGGTAAGGCTCATCGAAGGTTGGACCGAGCGTACTAAGGTGGAAGCCGAGAGAAAACAGCTTTATGGCAGTTATTTTGTTGTTACGAGTTTCAGGATCCTGTTATAAAGCTCCGTCCCGCAATGATCGTCCGCAAATTTGCTACTTGAAGGACTTGCCTTTTTCAGATTAGCTATTTTCCGAAAAAACTCTTCCGAGCGATGACTGCATCTCCACCCCGCAAAGTCTGCAAATGAGAGGCAATGGCCTTCTCAGCCTTCCCCATTCAATTGGCTCGTGGCTGACGCGTCTGCATCACGAATGCTGCATCCCTAGATGTAAGCTCTCCCCGCAAGCTGCAATTGCGGCTTGTTCCTGCCGATCGTTTAAAGTCTTGTACGGCAGTTCAATGTCCCGACAAGATGTCATACCTGCGGGGAGAAAGCTAGGTTAGGTAAGCTCTTCCAAAATGTTTAAGTCTGTCAAAGGCAAGATGCTCTATTTGGTTTCAATTGAGCCCTGCTTTCAATTTCCATGATGTTTTGGACAGGGATTCTTTTCGCCTGCTTGCTTGTCCCTGCAACTGCACAAGATCCTGTGCGGCCATATCCATTGTCAGATTCCTACCTTTCCACGACTTCCATTCTGAATCATTCAAGCTATGTAAATAACCTTGACGATCCTCAGTGGTACCTGGACAATATTCCCTTCATAGATACTCCTGATCAAACAACGAATGATGTCTATTACTACCGCGCCTCTGTGATCAAAAGACATTTGAAGTACGGCCACGAAGGTCATGGATTCCTGTTCACAGAGTTCATCCATCCCGTGGCTTGGGGTAGGTCAATTTTGCCGGAAGGAGAGGCTAGATCATTGACCTTCCGTCCCAGCTTCCAAGCTTCAAACCATTCCAGATTCTGCTGCACATCATATTGTGGAAGCAAGGTGGCTGCGGAATCAGAACTACGTCAAAGACTTAATCAACCTCTACACAAGAGGCGGGGTTGAGACGATCTCTGGAATATCTTATACGCACTATATTCATGACGGTATATATGAATACGCACAGGCATCCGGAGACGAACCCTTTCTTTTATCCCAACTGCAAGGCATGATTCAGACGTATGGTCTGTGGAATGTCACTAGGTCCAATACCACGGGGTTGTACCATCGCACTCCCCTTAGTGATGCGCAAGAATATTCCCTTCCGGGTTTTGTAGTCGGAGGCCCAAATGGAGGGCCTGCAGAGCCCTGGGGCTCGTGGCTGAACAATTATCAAGTCATATGGCTTGGGCCAGAAACGTATCGGCCTAATTTCAACGCTTACATGGTGGCAGGAGCACAGGCGATCTCCCAGGTTGCGAGACTCTCCGGTGATGATGCTCTGGCTGCTGAGTGGAATAGCACGGCATTAAACCTTTACGCAAGGATGCGAGATATGCTTTGGTGGTCAGACGAAAATTTCTGGATTGATGTTGTGATGCACAATAATGTTCGCGCATTGGGAAGACAACTGATTGGTTACTTCCCGTACCGATTCGACGTTGGGACGGACGACGATGCTGTAAGAGGCTTGGAGGCCGGGTTGAATGCGGAGCATTTTATCACAGAATTTGGGCCAACAACACTAGAGCAGACGAACCCTTATTACACCGCACTGAAGAATTTGACTTACTGCTGTGTATGGCTTTTTACCTTCTCGGACCTTTGATAGTCCCTCCAGCTAATAGACTGCAGATATGGCAAGGCCAATCCTGGCCATTTAGCACGAGCGTCTATCTTGGTACGTTGGCTCGGCTCGCTCGTGACAATAGAAGCACCGTCGCAACGCCTGAGCTTTTTCAGCAAGCCTTCGACACCTATACGCGAACGAACTTGAAGGATGGGGTGCCATATACCGCAGAAAGTCACTATCCCACTATCGACATGTGGTCGGGCGATACTACGAATCATTCTGAGCATTACCTCCACAGCACCTACCTTGATAACGTTTTCACCAACCTTCTCGGCATAATCCCGACCATGGAAAACACTCTTCAAATGCACCCTCTGGTCCCATCTAACTGGACTAGATTTGCGGTCGAAAACCTTCCTTACCACGGCATGCTCCTCTCAATTCTGTACGACTCTACCGGCACCGCCTATCAATCATTTAACCACACTCGGGGCCTCTCTATCTACGCCGACGGCTCCCTCGTTCACAACCAAGCGACCCTTACGCCCTTGTCCATCTCCCTCCCGACCTCGTCAAATACTACTTCTCCCGCCCGTCTCGCCTCTGTCCGCCCCTACACCAATATTCTTGCCAATCCGAACGCGCCCTATGGTCTACCTAACATCACATCCGACTACACATTCTCCCTGAACGGCGATACGTCGGCCAACTACGCTTGGAAGCTCAACGATGGCCTTCTCTGGTACGATACACCAGCACCAGATAACTTTTGGACAAACAACCAATCTACTACTCCCTACAACATCCTCAACATTACCCTTCCTAGGGCTCGAACGATGCGCAGCATATCCCTTGCCGTCCTCGATGATACCGCGCGCAGTGGCGTCATTGCCTGCCCTGCCGCGATCAAAGTCCAGGGCCGAAACGGAACCATCTATGCTGAAAGAAACCCATGGAGCGGATGCAAGGGCAACGCGCTGAACACGATTCTCTTCGACACGCCTGGTCCCGATCCATCCAACACCACTACTCCTGCGAGCGGCCAAGGGGCGGAAGTCACGACGGATTTCATGCAGGTCATCCTTTCGAATCAGCTCTCGAGGTCGGTGGCTCTGGGCGAAGTGCAAATCTGGGTTCCTGCGAACATGGGCCCCAGATACGAAGCTGAGGATGGTTTGTTGGGCGCCTTCATTGGAGGCTTTGAGGGAAGGAAGAGCGGGTTGAATGCGAGCGTGGTGGACGGTGGGGTGGAGATTAGAGAAGGCGGGTGGGCGGAGTTGGCAGGAGTCTACAGCGCAATGGGAAGCAATGGAATGGGGCCTGGGAATGGGAGCTTGACGATCACGGGGAAGGGCCCGGGGACAGTGGAAATTGGGATTAATTTTGTTGGAGGGAATAGGACTGTCACCTTTGACGGCACCGAAACGGCGAACAAGACGATTGATAATGTGAGCTTCTTGGAAGGAGGGAACGTCGTGACAATGTTTTATGGGGCAGGGAGTCCGTGGGTGGATGCTGTGACTGTGGGAATGTGAGCACAGGATCAAGCGACATTGCCATCAATGATGTCAGCAAAGCTATACGTTTTAGAAAAAGCTAAAGAGTGATAACAGAAGCCTTGAAGGTAAGTAAATTTGACTGAGGAATGCCTCGGGTGTATTATCTAGGCCTACAGTAGGATTGCACTAGCCGGCTAATGCCCGGCGGAGTCCCGGAGAAGTTGCTGCCGAGTCCCCGGAGTCTGCTCGGAAACGTTGGACCTCTCGACTAAACCAAGGGTTCGAATTGTTCGTCCCCATATCAGTTCCTGCATAGAAACCTGCAGCATCAATGTCCAAACTTGCAATCCGGGCTTGTGAAACCAATCTGCCTTGTGAGGCATGCTGTTAGCTCTGCGTGTATACAGCACTACAAAGCCTCATGGCGGTCGCCGCCTATCAATCTAAGCTAGACCGACAATGGCTGTCCGCCTGTCGTCCAGTGCAGCCACAACACGGGGCGCTGGGCTGTCTTGACCCAATGGCCGCTATCGCCCATGAAGTTCAAGAGAAATCAGCCTTGTGGCACCTTCCGCCAAGCATGGCTTTTTCGTTGATGGCTGAATGGCTTGGTAAATGTTTTCTACAAGGCCACTGCCGCATCGATCGTCTATTTTCTCATCAGTTTCTGTTACTGCAATATTATGACTCTCCAGTAGAGCTGTTTAAAACACGGCCATGGCCGAGGCTGCAGGGGCAATAGCCAGTGCCATTGGGAGCTGCGACGTCATTCTTCGCGCGACATTGAAAATCTCAAAGTATGTCTCTGATGTAAAGCATGCTGATGCCGATACCGAACGGATTGCCTTTGAGATCGAAAATTTGCATACCATTACGAGCGCTTTGCGAGGCTTTCTTGAATCAAAGACTGTCGTGCGGAGAGATTTTTCTAAGTCTGCTCCGATATTGACCGCATTAGAGAAATGCAATTCCTACACATCGCGTCTAGAAGAAGAGCTCGAATCTTCAAGGAAACGAGGAAGTTTTGCGTGGCCGTTCTCAAAATTCAAGATTCAGAATGCTTTACAGGATATTTCTCGATTCGTTAATCTCTTCCACTGGGCGTTAAGTGTCAACGGGTGGTCTTTCTTCTGCGAGGCTACAGAAGATGCGGCGAAAAGCTTCAAAGATACGCTAAGCAGTCTTGACCGAGTACACAAAATGCTTGGACCAATGTCTGAGGAGCTCACGAAATTAACACTTGTCAACGGCTATTTTGACAGCCTCAAATCGGCATTATCCCTCGTCCAGGAGAGCTCCGAGAAGGCTTTAGAAACTGGCTCAAGGACTAATGGACAGCTTCAGAGACTTGAAATGTCTATCACTGAAGGAGCTGACGTAGCGGCAAAGAAAGACCTGATGGACTGGTTGGCGACTGGTGATCTAATGGATAAGCACAGACATGTCTCGTCGGTCCGAGAATTGGGGACAGGCACCTGGATCCTCGAGTCTGCAGATTTCCTGAAATGGCGCAACTCTTCAAACAGCAGTACATTCTGGTGCCACGGAATCCCGGGCTGTGGAAAGACTGTGCTGTTCAATTCCATGGTTGAGCACCTAATAAGCTCCTCATTCGGAGTCATTGCAGCCATTTATCTCGACTACAAGGATTTCGCATCCCAGGATCCTGTTACAGTGCTGATGTCTTTATCTAGACAGCTTTTTGAGCCTTTGCGTGAAGAGGGAAGCGTGGTGACAGCTGTCCGAAAACTTCAAAATCTGTGTGAAACGAGTCGGAGAAGACCAACCATACCGGAGTGTCGTGAACTTTTGATAAGTGTACTCAAGGTTCGCAAAGACGTTTTCGTATGTTTAGACGCTCTAGATGAGATCAAGACAGCTTCATACTCCGACTTATTAGACGAGCTGATCCTTCTCGGTCAGGAGTATCGTTTGAAGATACTTCTCACTTCCAGAGATAATGTAACACTACAGCCAGGTCTTCCGAATCTCTGCAAATGCCAAGTGTCAGCTAGCGAGTCAGACTTGATCACGTTCGTTACCGCGAGGATTGACAGCGCGAAGCATTCATGCCTTGGACAGAAAGCGCTACCGTCGAGTCAACTAAGATTTGAGATACTTGATACTGTTGTCTCGAATGCCAAGGGAATGTTCCTACTTGTGGAGCTTCAGGTTAGACAGTTAGAAGCTGCTGTCTCCGTCAGACAGATTCGAGCAATATTGAAAAATTTGCCAAACAAGGTTAATGATCAGTACAGATTGTACCTCGATAGGGTTGCAATGCAGGATCAGGGTGCAATGGCGTTGAGAGCAATTGCTTGGATTCACTACGCTTGCGAGCCACTGTCTACCGATCAACTCTTGGAGGTCCTTTCCGTCGAGGATGGAGACCGACAGCTTTGTCCAGAAGGAATTCCCACACTCGATACTTTGATGAGTATAACAGGTGGGCTTCTCAAAGTTGAAAAGGCTCGCGGCACTATCAGACTTGTTCATGAGACCTTTGAAGACTTTTTGAATAAATACAGCGGCGACATTTTTCAAGAGAACCATCGGACTATATCCGATTTCATTGAGAGATATCTAAATTTCATGGTTTTTGATCCTACAGACCCTGGGGAAAAATCGTCAAGTTTCTCCAAGTTCATGCATCGCGAGGAAGTTCGTCGGGCACATAAGTTGCTCGATTATGCTTTATATTTCTTTCCCATGCATATTAGTGGAGCTGGCGAAGGCAGCTCAGCTATTGAATTACGCATCTTGCGTCGAGTCGCAGAAAGCCCATGCTTGATGGACTTGACTCGGAACCACAAGCTGCTCGGCCTGTCGCTATCTACAACAGAAGGGATCACTTTGCTGCATTTAGGGGCCTTATGGAACACGGTCGATTCGCTGAGGCATTTCCTAAGTTGTTTACCAGAAACGTCTCGTCTCACAGTAATCAATCAACAGTCGGTAGATGGTCTCGCTGCCATCCATATTGCGGCTTTCGGTGGTCGGCTTGAGTTTATGAAAGAACTTATCGAGGAAGGAGCTGACGTTGACGTCGTTGATCAAAGGAATCGCACATCAGTATATTATGCCGCGCTTCAGTCCTCTCAGGGTACGTTAGATCTTCTGCTAGCGATCTGTTCTGCCAAACAGTCCGACCTACCGAAGGTTGCAGACTCCAATTTAGTTACTCCGCTTCACCTTGCCCTACAGAATGGTAGTCTCAAATGTGCTCAATCATTATTGCGTGCTGGCGTCGAGATCGACTGCATAACGCATTCAGGACAAACATGTCTGCATTATGCGGCACAGTTTTGCCCTAAAGCCACACCCCTCCTTCTCGACCGTGGGGCATCTATTAGTTTACCCTCTCGCAACGGCCGGAACGCTCTTATGTGGGCTTGTGACTCGGGCAATACAGACTGTATCGCCATGCTTGTTCAGCAAGGTAGCCGCGCTGACTGCGTAGATCAAGATGGGAAAACACCACTCAACATACTCGCAGCAGCGACTATCGAGACGTGCGATGGCGCGAAAGCACTTTTGAAATCTGGAGCCAATCCAAATGAAGCTGACAACGATGGAATGACACCTCTACACCATTCCCTCCGCACAAAGAAATTTGCACTCGCAAAGCTACTCATTGCGAGTGGAGCCTGTGTGCGAAGAAGCAATGGCAACGGTCAAATGCCATTGCATCTTGCAGCATCCTGCGACGATTGCCCGGAGGAGCTTTGGAAACTGCTAGGGGATGTAAATGCTAAGGACCACAACGGTGATACGTTTCTCCATGTGTGTGCAAAGAGGCAAATGGCAACGGAAACCGAGAACTTGCTTAAACACGGCGCAGAAGTCAATATAGTCAATCAAAAACGAGAAACTCCGTTACTTTGGGCTATCAGAACACATGGTTTAGCGAAGCGCCGCTCGTCCCACTTCCGCATGCGATCTGATGTCGTTAGTTTGCTATTGCAGCATGGTGCGAATGCGAGTCACGTGTCATTTGGCGGTGATACGCCTCTTCTGGAAGTTTTAAGATCGGAATCGGTTACACTTTTGCAAATGCTCCTCCGGTATATGAACCCCAACTTGACGATTGAAGTAGCCCAAGGGAAGACCATTCTGCATTACGCCGTTGAAAATGGCTCTTTAGACCAAGTCAAATTCCTTTGCGACCGTGGCGCGAACGTCGTTCAAACAGGACTGCATGTCTCGAATACGCTTTTAGATCTTGCATATTCTTGTCTCCTACGACTCCCAAATGCTCCAAACCATGACTGCTCAACACCTATGGATATCGACATCCAGACAGAACGACATACTGACCACGGGATCCCCGAGGCATCTGCTGGGCCTCAAATTACGAAAATTGATTGCTGCAGATGTTCCAAAGGCTCCTTACAATGTCGACAAAGAATGAACTTTTGCCCTAAGATTGCAGTCCTGCTCGAATATTCGTTGCTTCGCAGCAACCCCGTGTGGAGGCAAAAGCAATTTTTAGTTCTCGACGAAATATCTCGAACTCACCGCATTATCCCAGGGACCCTCGACCCAGTCGCTGGTAGCTGTGAAGAGATTTTCTTGAGCATGTTCAAAGCTCTCCAGCCGTCTAGCCACAGGTACTCTCAAGAAGTAGCCGATCGCTTCAGTCTGAGTGAGCAGCACATTTGGATTGATCACAATAAAGATCCAAACCAACCACATACGAGGGGTGCGACAGGATATAGCTTAGACGTGGTTGGTGGGTCAAGATTCGCGAGCGCCTCAGCTGCTCCTGCTAAAAGCTATATCATGGAAGAGCTGAGACCTCCCAGAGCATACAGCACTGCTGCGGCTGCTGTAGACAGGGGCCCACGACCCAGATGACATCACTGTCAAGTGGATTTGGGGGAGACAACGGATCGTCCACCGGTGTAATTAAACAAAGGCACAATATGGAGTCAAGATGACACGATATTAGAGCATGACTAAAATTTGCTACACTCAATCTGCGACAAGACAGCTTATCTACACAAGCAAATTGAAATTTGAAGCGTGCCAAGTTTTCTCCCGTATTCTTAAAAGAAGCAAAACTGTCATTCTTGACCTGTACAGATATCCCGAGTCTGGTAAGTGCTTGAACAGAGTGACAATATATCTGGAAATGCTACCAAGTCTGTTGGAAAGGAAAGACATCAAGGAGGTAGATACTCTTGTTGAGTCCAAGGGGTGGACAAGATCTATACTCTTCTGGCCAGGGAGTATACTTTTATACGCAGTGGCCTTTTTGTACCGCTGGTACAACGGTGAACCAGAAACCCAAAGTTCGGTCTTTCGGACTTTTGGCAAAACTTTGTCTCGAGTAACTCCAGCGTCTTCGCACACAAACTTCAACATGAACGTAGATCACTCCACTAATATCATAACTTCAATTCCACCCGATTAGTCTCACCAGGTTTCCTTCCGCTTCTGGAAGAAGCTACATTCCAAGCGTATCACCATGCAAGAAGGCAGAGAATGCACGAGCGCAGTACAAAATGGCTTGCCAACCAACCTTGACACGGTTCCATTTGAACTACTTGAGCTAATCATCCTTCATACCGACTGGCCGTCAATCCGTGCTTTGCGACGCGTCTGTCACTACTTCCGCAATACTCTCAAAGGAACCGATTTTAAAAGATCGCTCTTGCGCTTCGACCCTATTTACGACGGCGCTGAGGAATATCCCTGCTACACCTGCATGCAGATGAAGCCGCGGAGATTTTTCTCATCCGGCTTTAGGAAGGTGTCTGCCTTTGGTCCTGGCACGGGGCACTACGTTGCAGGCGATTTATTTGCTCCTCAATACGAAATGCGTCAAATCTCTGCTCAGGAAGCAAAGTAAATATACCTCGCCTGATGCAAAAGCCGGTGTTGCTTCATTTGTCAAGTCTACAATAACCCTCAGCGGACGATTGAGCGAGGGTTCTATTATGATAGGATCATGGATCGATTCTTCTGGTGCGGAGAATGCAACGACGTTGGTTGGGGCACAGTCTGCAATAATTGGCTCCCACATAACGCGCATTCATTTTCGTGGGGGCAAGTTTCCTGCCGTAAGGGGTTGATGCGAGAACGGGAACATTGCTCGTCGAAGCTGGATGACATTAATCTTGAATTGAGCAAGATTGGAGAGATGATTGGCATATGGCTTCCGGTTCAGCAAACAAGGTTCAGAGAGCTTCTCAGCGAGCGGAGAAGACTGATGGACTTGATCGAGTCAATGTCGTCACACTTGAGGTGGCAGAAAATTACGTATAGGCCATGAGCAGTCTAAGCTCCCCAAATATTGTTGCGGAAGTAGCACTCTGCAGTGTCGTTGATCTTCTCAGCCCGTAAACTCTCCAGTGTCTAGTCCAATATCTCACAGCAACACCACTGACCTCCTTAAAGTACTTGCAAATCCGCGGGCAAGCGTACTGACAAGTGAGCGCTTGATATTGGGTCCGTATCGCATACACATAGGCAAGTATACCTAACGCTTCAAACGGTGCGAGGAGTGCCATGAGATCGGGAGGGCCGTGTCCGTTGAGAAGGGGAAGTGCAAGAGCAAGCAATGCCGGGAGATAGTAGGGAAGGATATTGAATGCGACGGCTGCTTTAAGAGGGAGAAGTGGATTGAGATTCTTCGAATTAGTTTGGGAGACTAGGAGAAGCTCACCAAAGACGATCTTGAAAATTAGCAATGAAGGCGTGATAGACAGTCAGGGATCTTTAGGGTCAAAATTGGTTGCTCGCTGAGATGGAATCACAAGATGCGGGTGGATCGTTCCACAGCATGAAGGGTGGATACAGCACGTAACGGATTCCAATATCTCGCTTGATACGATAGCTTAGTACAAACTTTCTCGCTCTTGCCTTAACTACTTCACCAGGATCTTGCATTCCTACAGCACTCGCGGGAGACAATTCTTCCGAAGGGAAGTGCGATTTGTCCACGTGACCTCTTGCTTAAAAGGATTGGTCTGCGGGCTCTAAATCCTCTGGATCTTCGCCTCTGTAGTTTTCCACAGGCTCGGTATCCTTATCACTCTTCACTGTTCTTTAATGGCTAGGCCAATCGCTTGCGAGCCTCCAATGTCCAGAATCTAATCGGAAAGATGCCAAGCCTTGCCATTGTGGCTGCCGGTCACATCATGTGACGCAAGACCTTTTGAACTTGTTCGTGGTGAGCATTGCCTTCATCACTGTACAACCAAGACTGCCAGTGTTGCATTTCTCCGTTGTCATTTCAATGGAAAGAATGCCGGCTGATCTCGTCGAGGATGGTACGTGGTATGTTGTTGACAGCTCACTCTCAAATTTCATCCACCGCAATTATCATTGTGTGGCATGGTTCGCCGTGTTGTTCATGATACCGAACCCGAAAATTGGAGGATGGTGCAAGGACAGAGTCAATCACGGTTGATCAAGCAAACCATAAATATGTGGAATACCATGTAGCTCGGAAGGTCAAGCACGGTAAGGGAACAATGACCCAGCTGCTGATCTATGCGGATTACCTCTATCAGAACTCGGGGTTAGCCAGCAATGTCGCCTTCAACATTAGTACGTGCTCGTAGGTGTTCTTAAGGAGACTAAATCCCCGCGCGAGAAAACCGAAAGCATGGGGTAGCTTGATTACTACTTACAAGGTTTATCGACGCCTCGTACGTCTACGTTCTCCACATCCCGCTGCTGAAAAGAGAAATTGCACGACAGATGCGCTCCTTCAAGCCTGCAGATCTGCAATGGACGCGGAAAATAGAAGTCGCGCGCATTTTCCAGCCTTGTGTTTTCCTCACCTTGGAAGCGTTCAGAGCACGGGAAAAATTTCAGAGCTTGCTGTACCGCGACTTCAAAGAATCATTAATGCCCCTATTCTGTACTATATTTTTGGATAATGTGGCAGGCTGATTTGCCTGTTTAGCCGCATTATCGTGTCGGATTTGCATCATTCCTATGTCACCCGCAATGTCCATGATTCTATTATTGCAGAGGTTGCTGCTCTCATGTGCCGTCTTCCTCTCTCCCCAAATCAGCCTCACAGTTGCCCAGAGCAGCAATGGCACATCAGGAGCCAACGCCGCTGGGTGGCCTTACAAGACTTTCCAGACTGCCAACTTTACACCTCCGGAACTCCTCGTCAAGAAGACCGGCCCAGTAGATGATGGCTACCTCTTCCTCACCATCTTCGGTGGCCAGCCGACTGAGAGGTCACCGTTAATCATGACCGACGATAACGAGCTCATCTGGAATGGACCGCTGAACATCACGACTAGCGTCTTCAGTGTTCAGACATATCGCGGCGAGCCGGTACTTTCCTACTGGACTGGCAGCCTTTTCCGTGAACCCCTCGGCAGAGGGTATGGAACTGTGTATCTCTTCAACAAAAGCTATGACCAGATTGCAGCCGTCACTCTGGACGGGTCGACATTTGTAACCCAGAACGGACAGAAATTCCCGTCTGCAATCGACCTGCATGAGGTCTATATTACCAAGAACAACACGCTCCTCGTCACGGCCAACAACGTCACGCAGACGGACCTTAGCTCCGTGGGCGGACCAACGAGTGGATGGATCACTGATGCCTTGATTTACGAAATCGATATTCCGACGAACGAGGTGCTGTTCAGGTGGAGTGCGTTGGAGCATGTTGACCAGATTCCATTCAACTTGTCGGTTTACCCTCTAGGTTCGGAGGATTATACGGGAGCGAACCAGAGTTCTGCTTGGGGATATTTCCACATCAATGCCGTGAGTCCGTTGCCTGGTGGAGGCTATATCATCTCTTCGCGATATTTGTGCTCGGCAATTGCCATTGACAAGCAAGGAGATGTTCAATGGATCCTTCAGGTAAGTGTACTCTGACTTTGATAAACCCCTAGAGAATGCAGACTCACCTAATTGCCAACCTTCAGGGCACTACCGGCAGAGACTTCACCCTCGGCCCCGGCACAAACTTCTGCTTCCAACACGACATCCGCGCTCACTATGCCAACCCCTCCTCCCCCAACCCAAAGAAACTGACTTTGCAACTGCACAACAACTTCAATGCCCCTATCTCCAATGGCACCAACTCCACCACCGGCCTCGAGCTCTCCCTCGACCTCACCCGCACCCCCCACACCGCCTCCCTCCTCCGCCGCCTCTACAACCCCGCAGACCCCGTCTTCGCCACCGCCCAGGGCTCCTACCAACTGCTCCCCAACGCCCACGTCCTCCTCGGCTACGGCTACACCCCGCAAGCCGCCGAGTTCGACGCCCACGGCAACGAGGTGATGCGCGTTGCCTTCGGCCCCGCGCCCGGCCTGACCGTCAGTTACCGCACCTACCGGCAGCCGTGGGTCGGGTGTCCGCGGGGCAGGCCGGCGGTGGCGGTCCGGCCCGGCGAGAGCGGCGGGACCGCGGTGTATATGAGCTGGAACGGGGCGACGGAGTACGACACGTGGAACGTGTATGGGGGTACGTCTCTGGGGGGTGATATGACGCTTGTCGCGACGGTTCTGCGGAGGGGGTTTGAGACGAGGGCGGCGATTCAGAGCAGTTGGGCGGTTGTAAGGGTTGAGGCGGTTACGAGTGGCGGGCGGTATTCGGAGAGAGGAGGTGGAAGGAATGGTACTACTGGTGGATGTGAGATTACGAGGATGATGTCGGACATCGTTTCTGTATCATAAGCTATCTAATTCCAATGTCTGGATAGTTTGGATTTACCCGACCTTATCCAATTTCTTACACTCAAGAAGGATCCACGGGCACTAATAGCAAAGAACGTCGAAGATTCCCTTTCACGGTTCAAACACGACAAACCCAGCACTCCCAAGCCTCTCCGCCTCATCAAATGCCTCCTTCCACTCGTCCAATTTGAACTTCCGCATACACTTCCCTCCTAAAGGCTTCACGGCTCCTTCTCCCTCACCATACATCCTCACCGTCCCCATCTCCACCATCTCGATGAATTTCTTGATATCCTCAGGCAGGCACATCCACTTCCCCTTGATCGCAATATCCGAGTGGACGATCTTGGAACACGGTAACCCGACATCGCCCTTGATCCCGCCCATAAGGCAAACCCTGCCTTCGTGTCTCAACGCCATGACCGCGGCCTTGAGGTGTCCCGAATCCTTCGCAGCGGGCGGCGAAATGTCGAAGAAGACGTCGATCTTCCCGCCCAGGCCCTGCAGGCTCTTGAAGTCTGCCTCCCAGTCCCCTGTTAACTGTACGTAGTGCACACGTTCCGGCCGCCCCGATGCCGTTTTCAATTTCTCCAAGGTGTCCGTGTTGCGTCCCATGCAGATCACCCTCCCGGCTCCAAGCTCGAGGGCAACGTGCACCGCCGCGCTGCCGAAAGCGCCGTTAGCGGGCGCCACGATGACCGTCTCGCTGGGCTTCACGTCGACGCAGTTGGGTCCAAGCCCGCCGTACGGGACCAGCAGAGTAGCATAGAACATCAGATCCTCCATCCTGTAGCCCAATCCGCCCTCCGCCACGGGCCCAAGCAGCCTCCGCTCATCAAGCACGTGGCAGTTCTCCAACGGCCACCGCACGTACTCCGCGTACGTCCCGTCCCGCCACTCGCCCATCAGCTTCTTGCTCGCCTCTGTCTGGCCCTGGTGGATCGCGCTGAGGAACGTGGAGCCCGCGTCGCCACCGATGTCGTCGCGGCCGCGCATCGTGACACTCAGGAGGCAGAGATCGCCGGTCTTGAGTTTGGTTGCGTCGGGGCCAAGTGCGACGACGCGGGCGATGGCGCTGCTTCCGAGGGTCAGGGGCGTGGGGTATGGGTAGGCACGGGTCCCGTCATAGATGGCGCGGGTGTAGGAAATGATGGTGGCGAGCTGGATGTGGAGGATTGCGGTGCCGGGGAGTAGCTGCGGAGTAGGGATGCGGTCGACAGTGGGAGGGGCAGCGTAGGTGTGTTGGCGGAGAACGAGATGGGTCGCCGGGAGGCACGAGGCGGTAGCTGCGGATGAGGCAGACATTTTCGATTCGCAGACCACTTAACGCCAGCTGGACTGGTTGTTGAAAGCTATTTGGTTTGACGGGTGGAAGAGGAGAGGATGGAGTACGTACGTCCAATTTATTCGTAGCCGTCCTTCTCGACGGGTTTGCGCCTATCGAACAATGTGGTATGATTCCAGAGGCCACGCTCATCGCTTCACTGTTCGGTAGACGTATAAATATGTCTTCACCACCGTCTTCACCTCTCATTAGCTATGTCATTCGGCTCCGAGGTTGGTGTAAGCTCATCCCGCCCGCCTGGAGATAAATCGTGCACCTTCTCCATCATGCAGCCACAGTCTAGGACCGCTACTTTCCTTATTAGGCACCTCATGCTTTAGTAGGCTGATGGATCTGTAGCGAGTTCACTGCAAGTGATTAGATTCAGCGTCATTGAACCCAGTAAGAAGCTTCCAAACCCGAGAAGGATGTACATTGTTTCAGGGCTCGGGGTGATCGGAATCTTCTATTTCTCCGTAGCAACTAGTCCATCGACTGAAACCATTTTTATCCCGTGTCAAGACGTTGAATTTACGGAAGTCGCAATTATGTAAACATCATAAAAGGAAGCGCATAAAGTTATACAAATAAGCAGGAGTCGGAGATAAAACCTTCCCAGTACGGCGGGGAGATGCTCAAAGGCTATCCCTGTGCTGCTTACGAGGCCGCCCGCCTCAACGTCTCCGCCAAAGTGAGCTTAACGCCGAGCCTCCCTCGTCACTTGTCAAAAATGGCGCTGGAGTCGCGTGCAAGATGGATCGAGGAAGGTACCGAGGCATAGATTAGCGAGTTGCGAGGCAATTTTAAAGTGAAGCCGAGCTCTCAGACGGATCGTTCTTGATTGCTTCTTTGGTGGCATTGGGTAACCCTTCGGAGTTGTCAGAGTTTCTCATCCAGCGCAAAAGGGGCAAACACGCCAAGACCGCATAACATCGCAGGGCCTTTTTGCGCCACCTGTCAATAATCTTGTCGCGACAGAGACCACCCTCTAGGAGATTCTGCGATCCATCACTGGTGCTCAATACACGAACCCGCTGCATCGGGTTGAGAACCAGTCGATCCGAAAGCCACAGCATTATGTCCCCTCAATAATTCGTCCTAGGTTCGACCCGTTGCTCTGAGATGACTTGATCTTTGCCCCATGCCTACCTAAATGATGTGCAGGAAAGGAGGGGGCTAGGCGTCACAAGGGTCGAGACCTGACGATCTCCTCGCCTTCATGTCCAGCTACTGAAGCTGTACTTGAGCCTTTCTTCTTTATATAAGCTGTGATATTACTATTATCGTTTATAGCTATTCTATCTATATTAGTGATGAGCTATAGACATACAGTCTCTTTTTCATGTAACCTGGCGATACAAATAGCAGGTCATATGATATGTCATGTGACCTCGGTAACCTTCCTTTCTAGGTTTTCTGCAATCCATATCCGTAACAGGACGGAAAAGTTTTTTTAAAAGTTCTTTACACTTTAAGCTATCGTCCACCCAAGTGAGCAGGTCTTACCAATGCTAAATGTTGGCAGGACTGCGTCGACCATCTACCAGCACGTGTCTGCTATTCATCTGACAGATTGTTTTGAGCCTGCTTCCGGGGAGGAGCCTCGTCTTCAACGACGCCTGTATACTTCTTGATCCAGTCAATCACCGCCTCAAGCCATCTCAGCATATTGCCAGGCTTAGAGATGAAATGATCTTCGTCGGGAAAGATGAGGAGACGACTTTCAATCCCTCGCATCTGCAGCGCCGAGAATGCTCCAACGCCCTGTGTGAATGGGACCCGACGATCTCTTTCCCCAACGGTGATGAGCATAGGCTTTGACCAGTTCCCCGAGTACCGCGCGGGATCCCATTCGTGAAAAGCTTTCATCAGATCTTGAGGATTAGAGTCTAAGCCACCGAATAAAAGACGGAAAGTGTCTGGTACATCGCATCCAGCCATTGCTGGGGCGGTGAAAATTCCTGCATGGCTGACAAACGCACGGAATCGCCGAGCGAGTGGTTGACCTGCGATCCAGTAAGTCATGTATCCTCCGAAACTGCCTCCGAGAGCTATCGCGCGCTTAGTGTCTGCATAGTCCCAATTCTTGTCCACAAAATCCATACATGCCTCAAGATCCTGGTATGGAACGCTCGCAAACCGTCCGAACACCTTCCTCTTGAAGCTTTCGCTGACGCCGGTGGAGCCTGTAAGCAGTTAGATACGGGTGCACGAGCCGTCCGGTAGCACTTACCGTGGAAATTTGGCATTATGACAACATACCCTTGTTCTGCAATGAGCAAGGGATTCCACCCAAGAGACCAACTATTCGTCCAGGCCGTTGGTGGACCGCCATGGATGAGCAGGCATATTGGGTATTTCTTGCCAGCTTGGTAAGATGAAGGCTTTAGGACCCACGTTTGAATATCGTCACCGTCGACGCCTTTGCAGCAAAATTCGGAGATTTGATCCTCGCTCACCCCATATTGTGCAAGGCTAACTTCGCTCAAAGTCAACTTTCCTAACGTGTGCATATCGTAAATTGAGAACTTGCTCGGGCACATAAAACTTGAGGTGCTGATTAGAAGTCGCTCGTTAGGGAGTCTGTATACACTGGAGACTCCCATGTCCCGGATGAGGACACGCGGCGTCGTGGCCGTTCTAGCAGCAACATTAATGCTTACCAGAGTCTCCCTTCCGTAGTTCGTAGTGCAAATGAGCAAACTATTTTCATCGTGGGACCATGTCATTGAGTCGACCTCGAGATATGCTGATTTCTTAGTACTTTTGTCGATGATCTCAACTTCACGAGCACAATTGTCGTTGGTGTTCATGACATAGATGGCTCTACGACCCCATGGATTCACTCTATCTTCGGCCCTTGAGAAAGCAATCTTATCGCCGCTCGGAGAGAAGACTGGATCAAGACATTGGCCAGCATGAGCTGGCGTGGTAATAGCCTTGGCGGGAGGTTGTCCTGGGTTATCAAGCGCGGTTATCGGAATAGAATAAAGGGTTGACGATCGGTCTCCAGGCTTATAGGGCCCACATATAGTGGCAGGATAGATGATAGCACTGGACGACATGGCATAACTCATTGGGCCAAAAGGTTTTGCCTCCATTCGTGGATCAAAGTCGAGTTCTGTATCTCTTAAAATGTTGATGGGTTCGGTTGAACACATAGTAAAAGCGCTATTGGATGCACTCAATTGCCGTAATTTCGCGTACCACAAGCTAGGCTTAGGTTTCTCGACATATCCATCGAATTCTTGAACAGGAAGCGATTGAAATTCCTTCACGCTAGATAGCTGAGAGAGATTTTGGTCTTTTGACTTTCCAAATAGAAGGAGGTTCAAGGTGTTTCCGCTCTCGGGACACACTTCAAGCAGCGTGTAGGATCCAGAAAGATCCGCCGCTTTGTAGAGGCTAAATCAATTAGCAATGCCAGCGTCTATATCAAGATCATACCATTTCAATCCGTCTCTCACGTCTCCAATCCAGATTTCGGTATGACCGTCAGTGGACGTGGTCCAAGCCACCTGTGTGCCTTGATTCGTCCATTTGAGTGTCTTGAAGGCAGGGTTCTGAGAAATGACCACGGGCTGCGCAGCAGCTAGGTCGATTAAGTAGAGACTAATGGAAGTAGCATCCGTTTTACTTGTATACACTGATTCAAAGAAGAATGCATGTGTACCTGCAGAATTAGGCACGAGTTCAGACCTTTGCGGGAGCGAGATGAATGCGCTGCAAGAAACGTGAGCTTGGGTAGCTTTCTGCGAGGGCGACGGACTTAGTAGTGAGCGTCGGAGGCGACATTGGGATAACCATGGGGCCGATTCGATTTAGAGAAAAGGCAACCTCAATACGGACAAAATTGAGCTGTTGATATTGCCTCTCTTTGTAATCTTAACAATGTTCGACATGCTCGGCATTAATGTCATTTTGAACCGCGTGCGGGGCTGACCTGCTAGAATGTGAGAGTGGCTTACCTAGTTGCATTGCATGTTGTGCGAGTCGGGAAACAGTTGATAGCAAATAGAGCCCACCTGTTGACGGCGAGTGAAATTGAAGATTGGCCAGAGGTATAATTGTCGTGGCCACTCGGCCATGCCAAATGCGACTCCGCTATCCTTGTCCTAACAAGGTTCGTCGGCGCCGGCCCCCAAATTTTCTGCAATGCCACCGCGAAGTGTTCGGACTCCCTAGCTCACGACAGTGAAAGATTTCCAGTAGCAACCTTCACCGGCGCTTTACCGCTGACGTATTATAAGAGGCATAACATACCAATTTAGCGATGATAAGCAATCTGCATACCGACTCCCTTGTCGGTCTCTGGGGTACTCACTGCCGCACAGTCTTCCCCACCAGCCGCGCAGAATGTGCCTCCTGTGCCACATCGATTGCTGCAAGTCGATGAGGCCGAACGACAGCTTAGACACGTGGCCATATTGCTATACCGCGGAAAACCCACCGATAGACTATGATTACACTTTGCTGATTTTTTCGACTGGTTGGATCAATTCCACAGAGATATGGAAAGAGAGGGGTTGAGAAACGGGGGACAGTGGCGAAATAACGATAAGATTAAGGTGAAGTTATCTTTTGAATGCCGTTGTATTGAGGGGAATGTGACACGGAGATAATTCCCACTTGATGTTGTTGTGGTAGCTTATTGGAGAACATAACCTGCACAGGTAATTCTCGGTTGGTAACTTAACTGAGCGGACGTGCGTCTATCCCAGATACATAGCTGTTTTGATCCGGGAACAAGGCTGTCAAGGAGTTGCAGTGCTTTGTGAAAGATTAATAGACGTGAATAACAAGTAGGCATAGAGACCAGAGCTGTTTCGGCGATCTACCCAAAGTGCACCCAAGGTAGCCCAATCAAAAACCATAAACCTTCTGCATTGCACATCCCTGAAACAATCAGAAAGACTTGCCAGTAGCCTCCATACCATGATAACGGTCCCAATGTGATCATAGCCACAGGGAGCAGTCCCAAAAATCCCAACCATAGCCATCTAGCCCACTTGTACTGTAGCCCACTATCGTCCTCTCTTTTGAGGCATAGGCTGGCGGCAAATATACCCCATGCGCTACGAATGCGCGATAGTGCAACGTAACCGAGGGAGACCAGGCCGGCAATGTATAGATTGCTATCCACTGGCGGTGAAAGGGCTATAGTTACGCTATAAAGGACATTGGCGACCAATGAGAGGGTGAGGTGGATGTAGATTCGTAGTCGCAAATCGAACCAGTCGAAGGGCTTGGCGTCTGTCCTCGTCCATCTGGTGAGAAGACGGTTTTTGAGCTCGCGAACGCGGGGTTTGGCATTATTAGTAGGCCGTCTGGGTTGAAGGGACTCAGTGTCTGAGCGATCTGGAGTCAAAGGCGCAAATCTGGCGGAATATGCAGTGTCGGAAATGTTGGGAGTTGCACGCCGAATTAGATTTGCTGTGGGTTGTCGAGCGGTGGATAATGCATGTTTGTTCGAAGGGCAAGAGGATGTCTCAGAAGGATCGTCAGATACTTGTGCGACCGTTTCTGATCCGGTCTCCATGACGGAGGCCAGAGTTGATGCTTGAGAGTGCGAATTTTCTCCCTGAACAGATTCGAGCACCTCGTTTCCAGTTTGGGAAGCATCAACTGAACAGGCCATTGCTGCTAGATGGAAAGTAGATGTTTCCGGAGTAGTTGATTCGTCGAGCTCGTTACTTTTAGAGTCCACATAATCTTGGAATTGTTAGGGAAAAGTTCTCATCAATGGGTGTTACTTACCAGCTCTTGTTTCAAAAGCGGCTAATATTGGCAATATAAGCAATACCATGGGGACTATCTGGCCAAATCCCCAAGTATTGGCGTCGCCGGAGGTTCCGTCTTTTAGTTTTCGAGACATGACGACGTTGGTCACCCCATATACCAAGGAAAATACGAAACGAAGAACTATATTTTGCGCGAACGATAGAGCAGTCGAATGGAAGGCAAAGGACTCTGTAAGAAGAGAGCCCTGCCAATTGCTTAAACAGCCTGTTGCAAGGCTTGCCCGCTGTCTAATGTATGCCTGCGGGCTTGATTCGTCACTAATCTTCCATCGCGAGGCCAACAATCGCAGCAGCCAGTCAGTAATACCGGCAACTTCAGAGTCGGTGAAGATGTATATTGAGATATCGATGTAGCCGAGAGCGATATGCAACAAAACAACGCAATTGAAAATCGCTGAGAACACCTCGTTGACGTCGTTTGAGATCCTGAAATTTTTTATGCCGCACAGGAAGTACAGGTCAGAATAATCGGGGTCTGGCAACTATTCGTCTCCTAGGCCTAACACAAACAGGACTGACATACCCAGAAGAACGATAGTTATTGAAGCAAATCGAATTGATTTGACCAGCCAGTGAAATTTGCTGTTGGGGCTTATGGGCGCATGATAACCTGAGGCGGACAATTTTGTGCTGTTAACGACCCTTTTGGCGCTTTGGCCAATCAAAATCGGCAGTACTGTAATATGTACAGACGAGGAAAGTAACGTCAGGGCACCGGTCACATTCATTGAGTAGATCGTAATGTCAGGCCAATGCGCGTACCCAGCTATCAGCAAGGCGACGCCTGTGACCATAAGCTGATCACCTAATGAAAGTAGAAACGATTTGAAAGCCTCCACCTGCTTTCGTTGCTTGAAGCTGCTTGGTGGGCTTATCCTCAGCGCAGCCTGGACATTGCGGACCAGCATTGTATCGACGTCGTTGATTAATTCAGTCGCAATGGAAGATGTAAAATACGCGACAATAACGGCCAGGAATAAGATGAATGCAGGGCAGAGGACACCAATCATAACCTTTGTGATGTTAGCAGTGTTTGATAAGAAAATGGTCAGCGTACACCAATCCCAGAAATATCTGGATCTACTTTAGTACAATTCTCGGAAGCCAAGTGCCACTGATAGGTGGCATTCCAATTCCAATCTGCCCTTTCAGGGCATTCAAAGGCCATGACTACAGCTATTATCACCCAGAAAGGTTGAAAAATCGACCGTTACAAGTAGGTTTGAAGGCTCACGCTGCAGGAGAACCGCACCCTCACAGTGTGAGGAGAAGAGTGGTAAAGAAGGAATCGAGAGAGAGATCCTAACCACAAGGCTTTCGAATTTATTAACGTGGAAAGATGATAAGGAACAACAACTATTACCTTGGTCAAGTCCTTCGCCATCCTAACCAATAGAATTGCACCGGACAAGAAGATGTGGCGCGTGAAGTGTGTCTGCCAAATTCCATTTAGCGGATTTGAATTGCATGAAACCTGACCCAGAACGGTGGATGACTAGGGGGCCGCCACACTATAGGCGCCACTCCAGCTGCAGGCCACCCGAAGAATATAATGATCGGCTCACTAAAGAGTTGTGGCGGGCAATATTTTGGCTAGATCGGGACACCTGTAGATGTGCAGATGCCCAGTAGTCGTACAGAATACCCTTTGAGGCGCTGCTCAAAGCGCCTGCGTGCCGAAACATCCGGAAAGGAGGAGGCTCGAAGGGAGACCTCTGGATCTGCAAACGCGTAAAGAGCACTGTTCTCTCCTCAATCAAACTTCGCGCTCATTTAGACCTGACCTTTTAGCAGAATGCCGAAGGTTGCTGTGAAATAATGCTTCCCTGGATATCTTGGGCCCTAGTATGTCCATTCTATGCCATATCCCCTGTGGTAAACCCGGGGGGCGGGGGGGCGGGGGGGGGTTGTGACGCTAACCGTTTTCGGAAGCCATTCTGAATTCTAAAATATAACCCTTAATAATCAATAATAATTATATATAATTAGTACCATTAAATAAAGCTTATTTTTAGCTTTATTACGACATATAAATATTTATATATTTTTTCATTTATAGGTCTAATATAATAGGTAAAAAGTTTTTTAGAAAATATGTTTACCCTAATATATTTTAGCTTATGTATATCGGTTAAATCTCGGCTAAAAGATATATTATTAATTAAATTTAGCTTTATTTATATCTGCAAAAACGGTTTGATTATTTCTATTATTAGAAAGGTTATTGATTATTAATTATTTCCCATATAAAAATTTGAGGTGGGCTTGGCGGCGCGTACATAGAAATCTCGTCTACCGTACACCCAAAATGGCTAGCGTCACAAAACCCCCCCCCCCCCCCCCCCCCCCCCCCCCCGTGTTCATGGAAATTCTCCCTGCAACGCATCGGCCCGCAGCAATATCACACAATCATGGCGACTCCAGATGGCTCGGCCGAGAACCTCCCAGGCTTCGTACGGCCTGCAAACAAGATACTTGAAAATGTAGTCAGGACGCCGGGGAGGCAGCCGTCCCCACAGCCTACTCACCTCAACGTACCGGGCGTCCATATCTCAACATCGAGGATCTTAAAAGAAGAAGGTTCCGGCTATGTGGCACCGAAGTTTGAAGGGAAGGACACTCAAATGGAGAGTGGTAAGCCATCAAAACGAGACTCCGACGGTCAACCAGCTAATCATTTGTACCTCAGTTATGGACATTATCGAAGACAAAGGATTCCTCCCCCCAGACTTCATCCAAACAGAAACAGAGTGGTTCTATGACAAGCTTGGTATCGACGACTCCTACTTCCAGACTGAGACAGCAGAAGCTATAAGCAGCAATATCCTTTCTCTATATGCGACAAAAGTCGCTGCCTATGCAAGAGACGATAAGAGACTGGACATGAAACTGGACAAAGAAGCCGTTGACCATGCTGTGTATTTTGACACAAGTCGACCAGGTGTTAGTGAAGCTGCTGGCCCTCGATATGAGCAGCGGATTGATACGAAGTATCTTAACGGATCGACACGGGAATTGGCTTACAGAGTGGAGACGTTCAGGTCACCGACCGCCTTACCTGGACAAAACAGTGATTATCAGCTGCGTTGTTACTTTGTGTACAAATGCAGCTTCGTGGACCCGAACCCAGCTCCAGGAGTCACAGATATCAATCAGATCGGGGAGAAACGATTTTTGCAAAAGGCAACCAAAAACACCAAAGACATCTACCAAGACATCATCAACCATGCTGCAGGACGGACCGGTCCAGTGATCGAGATGTTTGACATCCAGGGCAGCCAGGCAAAACGCCTTGTTATTGCCTTTAAGCAGGGCTCTGCGATGGGATTTTTCAGCGCTCTTAGCGATCTTTACCATTACTATGGCGTGACAAGCACAAGAAAATACGTCGAACAGTTCTCCAATGGAATCACGGTGATTTCGCTCTACTTGAAGCCTATCGAGCAGAAAGTCACTGATCAATTAAAATACCCGCCAATTGAGGCCTCAATGCACCAAATTATGAAAGAGGTGTCTCTGCTCTACTGCATCCCACAGAACAGATTCCAAGCTCACTTTGCCAGCGGCCGCTTGAGCTTACAAGAGACTATCTATGCCCACTGTGTCTGGGTCTTCGTCCAGCATTTTCTGAACCGTCTGGGCACGGAGTATACCTCCTTAGTAGCAGCTTTAGCAAAAGGCCCGGAGAAGCACCAAGAGCTGCTTGCGAAAATAAAGAAAAGGCTTAGGAATGAGACCTTTACGCCTGAATATCTTCTGGAAATCATTCACAAATACCCCGACCTTATTCGTCAACTCTACCTTGCCTTTGCTCATACCCATTACGTCCAAACGAGAGGTCAACAAGATGATTTCATCCCGACTCTCAGCTACCAACGTCTCAAATCGGATCCAGTTTACGACGACCAAAAGCTCCAAACTATCATTGAACGGGCGGTCGCTAATGAGGAGGATGCGATGGTCATGTCAGCTTTCCGAGTTTTCAACACATGCACCCTGAAGACAAATTTCTACACTCCAACCAAAGTCGCACTCAGTTTCAGGCTCGACCCGAGATTTTTACCAGAGCATGAGTACCCCCAGCCTCTCTATGGCATGTTCCTTGTGATTAGTTCTGAATTTAGGGGTTTCCATCTCAGGTTCAAAGATATTGCCCGGGGTGGTATCCGGATCGTCAAGTCTCGCAACAAAGAAGCGTACGCGATCAATGCACGGTCTCTCTTCGACGAAAATTACAATCTCGCAAACACCCAGCAGCGGAAGAACAAGGATATACCTGAAGGCGGCTCAAAAGGAGTCATTCTACTTGACGTAAATCATCAAGATAAGATGAAGACTGCCTTTGAGAAGTACATTGATAGTATCATTGATCTCCTTATTCCGCCTACAAGTCCTGGCATCAAAGACCCAATCGTCGACTTGCACGGACAAGAAGAGATTCTTTTCATGGGGCCAGACGAGAATACGGCTGATATGGTGGATTGGGCAACAGAACATGCTCGGAAACGTGGGGCCCCGTGGTGGAAATCTTTCTTCACTGGGAAGAGCCCGAAGCTGGGAGGTATCCCGCACGACGCATATGGGATGACCACACTCTCGGTGCGAGAGTACGTCCTTGGGATATATCGGAAGCTTAATTTACAAGAGACAAATGTCTGCAAGCTCCAAACCGGAGGTCCAGATGGGGATCTGGGCTCGAACGAAATTATTCTAGGCAACGAGAAGTATACGGCGATTGTGGATGGATCTGGGGTTCTGTGCGATCCTCAAGGCCTTGATCGACAAGAATTGCTCCAACTGGCGAAGAAACGTGTCATGATTTCCGAGTTTGACGTGAAAAAATTATCGACAGATGGTTATCGCGTTCTTGTAGACGAAACGAACATTACTCTTCCCACAGGCGAGCTGATACCTAATGGCACAATATTCCGAAATACGTTCCACCTCCGTGATGGCCGGCCATTTGACCTTTTCGTACCTTGTGGTGGCCGCCCCGAGTCTATTGATCTCTCCACCGTCCAGAAGCTGATCGTGGATGGCAAGAGCGCCATTCCATACATAGTTGAGGGCGCCAACCTCTTCATCACCCAAGATGCCAAGATTCGATTGGAAAGAGCAGGCTGCATTCTTTTCAAAGACGCGTCTGCCAACAAGGGCGGCGTGACTTCTTCCTCTCTCGAAGTCCTTGCCTCTCTCTGTTTTGATGACGCGAGTTTCACGGAAAACATGTGTATCAAGCCTGATGGTACGGTTCCCGATTTCTACAAGGCGTACGTCGGGGAAGTGCAAGAGACCATTAAACGCAATGCTATGCTAGAGTTCGAAGCGCTATGGCGGGAGCACAAAGAGACTGATGAGCCAAGGAGTCGGTTAAGCGATATATTAAGCAATGCGATTACCAAATTGGACGAGGAATTGCAGCAAACGCAACTGTGGGATAATGTGGCGTTGAGGAACTCAGTCTTGAAAGATGCATTGCCACAATTGTTACTGGAAAAGATCGGGCTTGAGCTCATTTTGCTACGGGTACGATAGCGTGGTCTCTCTGACAGGATGTTGCTAACCAGCTCCATTAGGTGCCACCAAGCTACTTGCGCGCCATCTTTGGAAGCTACCTGGCCAGCCGGTTTGTGTACCAGTACGGGAGCACGCCGAGTCAATTTGCGTTCTTTGACTTGTAGGTTACCAACCTCAGACAGAAGGATTCTAGCTAACGAAGTAATAGCATGTCGAGCAGACTAAAGAAAATCGAGAAAGAGCAATTGGAAAACCTGAAATAGAGTTGCAACAGAGATTTCTTACGGGTCATAATCGGTCCCTTAGGAGTTGTGGCAAGCAGGTGGATGGTTGCTGTGGGAATGGCTGGTCATTACTAGTGTCAGGGCGGGGTTTTGCTTGCATTGCGTGAGATACATACTATAGAGGAGACACTGTTTTAATTAAATTGTACGAGACTATTTCTCAGAGAAAGCCGGAAAAATGGTGGGCGGGTTGGTCTGCGTTGATAAATCGCCTGATCTGACCCCGGGTGTTGTGACCAGCCCCCAGTATAAATAGCTTGTCCGACGCACCTTGACTTTTCCTCTTTCAACCTCTTCATCAACCTTCCTCTCCACCACGCTCGCTCTAGTCCGCTTGAATCGATAAGGATTCGTGATCGCCTCATCGTTAAAATCACGAGGCTCACCTTAAAATCGTTGAAAATTCCCTGGTCAAGGTGCGTTCGTTGTTTGTTTTGCGCTTTGCTTGTGAACGCGTCGTAGAGTTTACTTTTCGTCTGAACTCGTGCGCATTGCATCTTTTCGGGATTCAGCAATCATTTTCGAGATCTAGCATCTTTCTACATTGATTTCTTCAACGCGACAGCCATCTTTGCATCATTTGATGTTGTGGCATTCTGCTTGTCTTCCGCGGTCGCGGTCGCGAAGACTTGCCCTTTGCCCGGCTGGCCGCGCACTCGTTGCCGTGTTTCAGCCAGACTGGTTCATTATGCTGCGATCTGGAAGTCTTTGAGTTATGAAAATTACGCGTCAACTGTTGGTATCTTGAAGTCACGGGATTTCTGGGTTTCGCGCGTCGTATGAGCAAGCGCGATTTATCTCTGTTTTATGCAATCTTGTCGCCGCGCGATCGCGGCTCTTCTAGAAGCATCCAGCATTTATATCTCTCCTTTTCTCTCCTCCGACTCTTTATTTTCGAAGCCTTATCTGTGCCCACCGCTTACCTAATCATATTTCACAAGACTAGGAACCTCCAGCAAACAGCTCTCGAGATTTGACCGCCTAGCCACACACGCGTCTCAACTGTCTCCCCCTCCTCCATCTCAGTCTCCACCAAGTTAAACAACACTGCCGTCCAATCAACCATGGCCGTAACCCGCCACACCACCGGCTCCTCCAAGCCCCGCGTCTTCGGCATCATCCCCACGGGCCCCGAGCGCAAGTCCGCTTCCGCCACCAAGCGCGGCCGCAAGCCTGGAACCAAGACGACCACCACCGGCGCCGGCGTGACCAAGAAGAAAGCCCCCGCCACCCACCACAAACGCAAGCCGACGATCAAGGACAAGGTGTCCGGGGCGGTGGAGAAGGCGGTCGGGAAAGTTGAGAGGAAGCCAGGGAAGGAGGGCGCGGGGACGAAGAAGATGAGAGGCACAGATGGGAAGGGGGGAAGGGGACGGCCGAAGAAGGTCGTTGCTTGAGAGATTCATGAAGAGTTCCGATGTGAGGCCTGCTGCAGACTGTGGATGGAGTGCTGTGTTGGACTTCTGGCGTTGTGATGGGAGAGGATGAGAAGATGGAAGTTTTTCTATGTTACCGTTGGGCCCGTGTGGGAGGGGATCCAGCACCGAAGCCTCTGAGACACAGACAGACCGGTTGGATGGTCGTGTGTATGTATTATAGCTTTGTTTTTTTCTCTTTCCCCCTCTACTGATGCTCCCTGCCGCCGTCTCTGAGTGGCAGAATGGGAGGCTCACTTAGTGGGACCCTGAACTTGATTTCCCCTTTGTCGCAACTATCAAAGACTTGATCCCAGTCCGTCTGTCTTCTCCTGCTCTGCTCTGCTCTGCCCACCTCAGCTCAGCTCGACTTACCCTCCTACCCTTTCCCCTCTTCCCTCTCGGCTCAGTCCCACTCCTATACCATACCCCGGAAATCGGAACCCGGTTCTCTACAACTCCCCCCCCAACACCACCCTGCCGCCGTCTGCCCCCTAGTCAAGCCAGCTATACCCTAAACCCCCTTGCTATAACCACCCAATCGCGGAGCATTGCCCAACACCCAAGGCAGTGGTTCCTCACCCCTCCTCGAGTCTCAATATCTCCAGTCCTTTCCCCTCTTTAAAACATTACGCTGGAGGTCGTCGAAGTCTTTTTTTAATCAAATTTTACATCTATAAGATAGAAGAATCTCCTCTGGAAGCTGTCGCTTATATCGAGGGTTTACTACACTACACGCACTATCTATAGAACATACCTACCTTGGACAACTGTGGCAGCGGGTGAGCGAGAGCGAGAGCGAAAGCTCTCTCGTCTGGAAGTCTTGTACTTACTTGCTTGCTTGCTCCCTCCATCCATCCACCCCTCTGATCATTGCGTCTTGTCCTGTCCTGTCCTTTCCTTTCCTTTCCTTCCGAAAACAAACAGAAGAAAAAGGGTTCAAGCTCGATCTCGATCTTTATTTCAATTTGAATTTCAAGGGCGAAGGTAAAGGGCAAAGGCAAGCATTCTCAACAAAAACTCAGAGATCCAATACACACCTATATTCCCACTATCTATCCAGTTCAGTCAGCCGGCCAGCCCGCCTGGGAACCAAAGGAGCACTACATTGTATTCATCCCTAGAAAAAAATTTACCAATACTCTCTTTTTGTACAAATCTTTTCCTCGTTTTCTTTTTTCTATTTTTTGGAGGTAATTGATTCCTAAAATCTATATCTAAAGACCAGCAGGCCCGGGTTCCGACCGCCTATTCTGTGCCCATTTCCACGTTGCGCTTCCCCTTTTCTGTATGGTTTGTCAACCGTATGATACGCCGATGGGCCTATGGACCTACGATCCAGCCATGCTGATGAATCCAGTTTGTTAATGTCCTCCACATGGAAAGCCCCACGTTCATATTCCGTTTTTGATCTGGGCCTCGAGGCAGCCCGTCCATCCCGTCCGTCCATCCATCCATATAGCCCGTGCAATCCCTTCCCCATGCCCCCACTAAAAGTGTATATAACGCACTTAATCACTATCACTCAACCCCCCACCCACTCCCCTCCTGAACCCCCCAGGCATCCCCCTTCCATTCCCTCCCAACCCAGGAATCGGATGATGATACGCCTTCGTCCCCGTATCGCTGCTCCCATCCACGCTCCCGGAATACTGCGACGACCCGTTTCCGAAATCCATCGGCTCGGCAGCAGCGTACCCTCTCCTCCCGGCGCCGCCCTTCACCGGAGACCCCTGTCTCGAGCTCCGATGCGCATTGTTGTACGACTGCCTCAGCGGCCGCTGGCTGTTGTCAGAGACGTTCGAGAAGTTGTCATCCGCGACGAAGCCATAGTCCCGTCGTCCGCCCCCGCCCTTGCTTGGGGAGCTCTGCCGCGAGCTGCGGTGTTGGTTTTGTCCCTGTCCCGGCGTGTAGCCGCTGTCGCTGTAGTCCGTGCCGTATCCCATGCCGTCGGCTTGCCGATTCATACCGCCCACCCTCGCGGGCTTCTCGTGGCGGTACGCGCGCACGTCGAAGTCATGGGCCCCTTCGTATTTCGCCTCACGCATTTCTCGTTGTTTCCTCTCCTTCGGGTTCTCTGTGAACGTCTCCCCCGGCTTGTTGCGCTTGTTCTTCTTTCCTCCTACCTTGCTCTTCACCTTCTCCTTCATGCCTCCCATCCGACTTGCACTCTCACTCACCCCCACCGTATCGTTATCCCCCAGCTCTGTCACGGTAAACCCTTGCGTCGTCGTATCGTAATCGCTATACCCCCTCCCCACCACACTTCCACCACCAAGCTTCGTCGACTTCGTCGCATTCGACAGCGTCTTCCCATCAGGCCCCTTGCGCCTCAGCACGGTCGACTTGTAATCCTCCCAATCGCCCTTGCGCCACCGGAACCCTCCGTTCTTGGCCCAGAAGAAGAACCAGATCGCGCCGAGGACGAAGGAGGCGCCGATGAGCGCGAAGACTGCTTGGACTCCTTTCATGTTGATCGCATTCGGAGGCACGGTGCCTGCGCCGGGATTTGAGGGAGGGGTGTGGGCGGCACCGCGTTTGGTGAGGGAAGAGAGGGAGAGAGGGGCGGTGCGGGCGTCTAGCTCGAGAGAAGAGAGGTCGAGGTCGAGCGAGGAGAGGACGCGATCGGAGGTGGATATTGTAGGTGCCATTGTGGCAGGTGGGGAACTCGGATGAGAGAGGGTGCGGGGGATGAGAGGAGAGAGGCGAAGAGCTAAAAGAGGAGTGAGCAGTGGGCTGAGGAACCTCTCGAGTGCCGCTCGCTTACCCTCAAAGACGGTGAGAAGCGATCAATGGTGTTCAATAACCCCAAATTGTCAGGAATAATTGGGCGCGGCTCTCCTGCTATTACCCACAGTCTGTATCGGGCGATTTTATCTTGCCTGTTCCAGGAGGAAATGGTCACAATTTAGATTAGGTACAAAATTTCAAAAGTGGAAGAACAAATGTGCAATTGAAAGTCCTAGACTGCTCAGTCTAAAATTTGTGTGTCCCGAAAAGCTGGTGGTTGACCGGGTGGCTGGTTAGGAGGCTGGCGGACCCAGCGATGACGCAGCGTAAACAGTTATCCATTTTAGGAATAGCGTGGTTGCCGCTCTTGGCCCTCCCCCACAGGCAGGGGAGAGGAGGGGACGACCCTCTTGTTTTGAGCCACGCGAAAGAGCACACGTGTCGATGCTGCGAGAATCACGAAGGCGAGCTTGCGCTGACAGTGGAGCGGTCGTTGGGAGGATTCGTTCCAAATTGGGCTCCTTGTCATAGCCACCTAGAAAGACTCTTCCACTGTTTTCACTACTACTGCACACCCGTAGGTAATGAGCAAGCAATGACTAACTCCCCATGCAGCGCGATACAAGGCAAGTATCTTCTAGAGCGGTGCTTGATTAACGAAATTTCATATGAAAAGAGCTATCGGATATGCCAAAGACTCGAAATCCTGCTATGTTTGCACAGTCTTGAAATAATCCCGCCAATAAACAAAACAAACAACGCGAGGAGGGGTATGAAAAATGAAGAAAGACTTGTTTCCATATGACAGCGAGAGTCGAATGTTAAACGATACACAAGATTCGTTACACCACATGCAAACCATAACTTCGTACATTCATGTCTCGTAAGAGTACCAATCCACAAAGACAACTTCCCGCCCAAAATCACGGCATTACTTCAAATGCAAATTGGCAACTCTTGAGAAGCAGACCCGAAAGGAAAGCTGACTTTTGGCGACCTAGCTTTTGAAACTTTTTGTTGAAAAGGATCAAATAGCCGATCCCGAAGTGCAGCGATAAGAAGCGACGTAGTGCGACGAACACAATTGGCTCGTTTTTAACGTATATTGTAAATTGTTGATTCGGTAGTAGTAGAATTGAAATATATTTTCCTTTCGTGTCGCAACGATCCGGTCAGATGGACTTTATCCATGAGTGTTACGATGAAGCGTTGAGTTCCCTTCGTCCTAATCCCTCGGGAAAATTATTTCCCACTCCTTCCGGACCGGCTAGATTTTCGGCTTGCCCGCTCACTTTTATCGTCGTCTCGGATGGCCGTCTCACCATGTACATCATCGAGCGTCCGGGTCACCGGAGGGACACTGCTTCGTCTCAACTTTTTCTTGTCAATTTGTAGCTTCATGCCCCCTGCTTTTGATTTGATGCGGATATCTCTATTGTCAACGGAGTCGCCGGAGAAACCGAGAGTCACACCGTTCATAGTCATCGTGATATCATTCTTGTCGTCGCGGCTCGCAGAGTGGCCGCTCCCTTTGCCACTGCTGGCGCGGCTGCGATGACTTCCGCTCTCGCTTCGGGCTGACACGTGAGAGCTGCCACGTCGGGATTTTTGTATGACGTCCGCATTCAGTGGGATAGACTGTGTACCTTTGGCCTTTTGGTACGCTTCCGCATCTCTCTGCTTCTGTTCGAGATCCCGCAGCCGCTCAGCTCCGTAGACGCTGGTTGGTCGGTTGCGGGCCGATTCCACCCGGCGGACTGTTGGAGGACCATCCTCATAAGACACTGTCTTACGATTGGACGGTCGTCTTGAGAGGAGGCCAGATCGCTGTACAGGTTCTGCGTCAGATGGACGTCGAGACGTTTTTTGCGGGGCCGGCTCTTCTCTCCTAGCAGGTTGTGATACTTGCACGGCAGTAGTCGTAGCCGATTTTTTCACGCTCGATCTCCGCAGTGGGATAGTCGATGGCGGCGGCATGCGGTAGTAATTCTCATCGTGAGCTTGGTTACGGACAGGCTGGGTATCTGTCCACTCCCGTCTTGGAGAGGGAGGCCGCTCCGGCTGTGAAGACCGACCTTGTTGGACGACAGGAGGGCCATGACTTGATAGCCGTCGAGTCAACGAAGGCTTTGCAGTAGGCTGTGATTCGTAGTAAGGTGTCACTGGACTCCTGGTTGACACAGGCGTAACTGGTGTCGGGACAAAATTGGAAGGAAACGAGGAAGGGGGAAAGGACGGGAAAGCAGAGAACGTGGGAGTGTTCGACCATGCTGACGCTGAAATGGGAGGTCCATGGTCGTAGACCGTGGGCTGGAAAGTCGCAGTATACATCATCTCAGGCGGTATTCCCACACCCGCATGGAAACTCATCGGCCGAGTGCTGGAGTGGTAAGAGGAAGACGATCGACGTGCACGAGGCCTGGCCTGAGCAGATGCCTTGGGGGTTAATTCTTCTTTCGATGGAGGTGGGGAGGCCTTTCGTCCACGGGTTGGTGAAGCAGAGACGGGCACATCTTTAGGAGGAGTGGGAGGTGCCTTCGTGGGTGGGTGGTACCCATACTTATCGCACTTAGCGCAGGCCCCCTGCTTATGCCTGACATACTCTGAGCTCCGAGTTTTGGAAGAGGATCTTTGGATCTTTGGTTGGACGGGTTCCGGGGCTGGCTCTGGCTTTCTCTCGGTGCCATAAGGACGACGTTCTCTCTCACGGAAGCTAGTGTCTAGCTTTAGTGGTTTGGAGGCTTTGAATTTCGGGGGCTCTGGATCCAGGCTCGGGACCGTGGCACTGGTGCCAGCGGTACCACCGGTACCAGCAGTACGACTCGAATAGCCGGAATCGCTGGCGGCGTCGATACTGCCACCCTTGGTCTTGATAGAGGTCATGTCCGGCTTCGACCGCTTGGCGGCGACGTTGGCGACATTCGGAGTCTGATTAAGCGTGGTTTCGGCCTCTTCATTAAAATCCTCGCATGTCGCTGCTTGAGGTGGTCTCGTTTTCGCTGACATGACGCCCCCTTAACAGGCCGGTCATCTAGCCCAGTGGAGCAGTACGCCTATCGATAAGGTCTCGATAACTGCGATAATGATGATGCTTTTCTTGTCACAGTCGGCGATCTTTTGTAAATGGAGACTGGAGGGGCGGAAGGCCCGCCATCCAGCTTACGAATAATCAAGTGAGGGCCACCGGTTCAGATGAGTCCCAGGTAGACAAGATGAGAGATGAGTGCCGCAGTAGAAGTGAGTCAACAGCGGACAGGTGAGAAGCTAGGATGGTCGCTTCGAAGAGGCTCTTCTGGTGGGGAAATTTGGCCCGACAAAATGTTTCGCGCGTCGGATGAGCAACCAGCATGAAAAGGATGCGAACAACACTTGCACGCTTAGCCCGTGACCCTAGTCGTCAAAGGCGGCTTGATGCTGTGCATAACCGAGGGAGCCCTGTAATGGTCAATGTCTGGTTGCTGCGCCTACTGTACACATGTTCGTGCAGTGGCACGGCACCGTGGATGCGTGGGGTTGGAGATGGCAGAGCCTGTGGAGCCGGCGCACAATTCAAGACCTGAAACTCTTCGACGAACCCTCCGCGTCCAAGTCGAATTGCATAAACAAGGTTCGAAAGACAGTCGGCACGGCGTCGCAAGTGTGCCCAAAGGCCAATGGCAGCCCGACGACGAACCATGGGAGCCACCCATTCCCCCGCCGGCACAGCGAACCGCAACTCTGATAACTTCGACGCCAACGACCGCTACTGTGCAAAAAAATACCGCGCCATATGAATGGCCCGGCATGGTTGGACAGGACGACGACTGGCCCTGAGGGACTTTAAGCGGCGCTCTTCTCCATTCTCTGTGGCGCAAGGGCGGCACGCCGTGTTATTCCCCACGTCTTCGTATTATTATTTTACGGCGTGACCTTGTCGTCGCTCGCTCGTGATAGATGCCTCCGTGCACGCTATCTCCAGGCAGCCCGCCATAGACAGCACGTCGCCCGTAGGCAAGGATCTCCTCGCTTGCAGCATGACGCTGGATCTGCTGCTGTAGTCTACACCACCAGGCGCTTCATTGGCTTCTCCCGCCCTTGTTCCACGGGATCTTTTTTCACGATGGCGCAACACCTCTCTATCGACCGACGATAATGACTGCCCCAACAGGTCAGAAGAGCCCACGTCATGCCGAGAGAACATATCTGGTCGATGTCTTCTTCGCTGGTCACATCGACAACAAGCCGTTTGGAAAGATAGTGGCATCGACGATGCTAAAGAATTGAACAAGGCACGGCGACTTTTTCAAGACGGGGGTTCAAGCTTGCGCATGAAATCATTGTATGGATTTCCGATTACATGCTTTAGGTCGACTGCTTGATAGCTCGATCGACCTCTCTTTTGCAACTACGTATATGTTCCGCTCCTCGACCAATTCATGGCGCTTCTGCTCCGAATTACCCCGGAAGGAGGCTCTTAGCATCAAGGCCTGTTGCGTCCCCTCCATAATGCTCACCGCTCTTTTGTTGAAATATTGGACTGGCGATGTCTGGAGGCCAATGATCTGAGAGCGAAACCCCTCAAATTTACGATATTCTCGGGTTTTCCATTGGCTCTCCGCCTCTTTCGACTGAAGTCTCTGCCTGGACGTCGATTAAGTGGAGAGAGAGAGCCGTTCACATTCTGTAGATTCGTCAATAGTCTGCAACAGCCATCGAGTGGAGACAGAACCCACCTTTCCACAGGATTCAGACCCAGCAATGACATCCCGTTGTGCAACACCTGCCGAGCGGACTCGTACAAGGCCATCCTCGCCTTCTTCACCTCTGGCTCGCTGCCGACTACTTTCAGCACATCGTAGCTTGAGCTCAATGCATGCGTCATCTTGAAGAGATAAGTCAGGACAGTTGCAGGCTCCAGGGTCTTGACCGTGTTCTGCACTACGTCCGGCCACTGTGACAGGACCCTAACCAGATCTACAGCATGGGCCTCGCTGAGAAGTGAAAGGTCTGCTGAGGCTAGGGTGTTCACGTCGACTTCCGCTTTCCGCGTAATTGAACATAAGCGCGCATGAGCGTATTGCAGATAAGGGCCTGTGTCGCCCTCAAAAGAGGTCATTGCGTCAAGGTTAAAGTCGTAGCCATTTATTCTAGTACTAGTTAGTCATCATGACCTGCAGTTTAACATAGAGCCATTACCTCTTCCCCGTCATGTCTTGGACCATCACTGCTGTTATCCCAAGAGTGTCCGCAGTCTTGTCAGGGTCTTCTACCTGCTCGTATTTGGACTGATTTTTCTTCATTACTTCGTGCATCTTCTCGCCAACATCCTTGAGGATATCATCCAAAAATTTGACCGTGCCCTTTCGAGTACTCATGCCTCTAACCATGCCAAAGTTGATGTGTAGGCATTTCTCTGATACCTCTTTGTGTCCGCTGAGTTCGGTCGCTTTGAAAGTCTGAGCCATGTGGGCGTCCTGCTGGGAAGCAACGACATAGATCATTTTGTCGAAGTGATATTTCTCAAACCGGGTCCGGATCTCCGCGATGTCTCGGGTCAAATACAATGGCGTTCCATCTTTCCTAACAATGATAGCCTTGCCCAGCTTTTTGGCACCCTGTTTTTCGAAGTTAATGATCACTGCTCCGTCTGACTCTTCAGACACTTTCTTTTCCATCAACTCTTTCGATACTTTCGAAATTTTGTCACTCTCCACCTGTGACTCCCCGTTGTATATATCAAAATCAATGTTGAGCCTTGCGTATGTTTGCTTGTATTTCTCAATGCTCAGGTTCCGAAACCTTGTCCATAGTGCCAGAGCTTCCCGATCACCGTCCTCCATACTCTTGAAATATTTCCGAGCTTTCTCATCTTCACTGGCTTCAACTTTCTGATCAAGCTCTTGCTGCAACTGCAAGACATCTTCGCCCTTCTCTTTAGCAATCTTAATTCGGTCCCGCAGCTCTTTGATCGGACCGTCTTGATCAGCTACCGTCTGATTTATCCTGACGTACACATTAAAGAGGTGATTGATAGGATCACTGAGTAGCTCCTCCTCATTACCGTAGTACTTGTAGCCATTCGCTAACAAACCATACTGCTTTCCCCAATCTCCCAAGTAATTCATCTTGGTGACATCCCAGCCAATATTGCTGTAGAGTTTCGCGAGAAACCCGCCGATAATGGTGCTTCGCAAATGGCCCGCGTGGAATGGTTTTGCAATATTCGGGGAAGAGAATTCGACAATAATTTTCTTTCGACCCTTAGAAGGATCAGAAGGGTCCCGAAGTCCGAGCCTGGCATTACTGCCATAGGCGGATTTGTTCTGCAAAATTGACCCGATCACGGTTTTGGCGAGAGGCATAGGCTTGAAAAAAAACTGGATGAAAGCGCCTTGTACCACAGGTTTGGCCACGATGGGTGAATCCGGGAAGTTCTCGCTGATCTCCTTAGCCAGCTCTGGGGGTTTCTTAGATTTGATCTGAAGAGCTGGGACCGCAAGTTGAAGATCGCCTTTGTCGAGTGTTTGTGTCCATGATAATTTTGGGTAGATAGCAGAGGCTTCCTGACCGACAATGGTTGCTAAACAAGTCGAAATATGCTCCCTATAGATATCCACTGGATTCTTTTCTGGGTAGAAGTTGGGCAAAGCCATATCGCTGTTGAAGGACCTCTGTGACAGTGCGACAGACGAAAATGTCTTGTTGAGGCTTCTGCCAGAATGGTTTACAAAGCTGGGTTGCCAGTAATTCCGGTCTAGGAACCTAGAACGTTGCAGAAGGAAATTTGATTGAGTCTTGATCGACGGTATAGCAGTTGCTGAGATGCGTGCGATAAGATTATTTACAGACCAGGAGTGTGATCGCAGCATCTAAATTGAGTCATCAAGCTCCAAGAAGGTTTTGCGGTTATGAATCACAACTGCTACCAACCCTATTTTCTCCCCAAGGCTGAGGTCCACCGGGAAAACCTCGGCGTACTACAATCCACAAAGTAAGTTCGCAAGACGGTCAGTAGTGATCATTGGAGTCTCGGTCTATTTAATTCGTGAATTGCCCAGATGAATAGTTTCATCGGCGGGCTCACTAAAAGAATCTTCTCCACTATGGGGTTTTTCGCTCAAAACTCGATGTGGCGCCTTGGTACAAAACCAGTGTGACCATTCAGACCCCTCCGCTCTGTCATGCTTTACATAACCAAGATTGCTTTCAATATTTCGTTGTTCCCATGGTAAACTTTACCTAGAAGCAAAAGACTTGGTCCTCCAACTTGCTCACTGGTCTTGCTTTCTTGTAACCTAGAGATTCGGTTGCCTTTTTCATTGCGCTGACCATTGGGGGTGGACCGCAAATAAGAAGCTTCATGTCGTCGGCTGGAGCAGCAATATGGGACTTTTCCATTTAGTTAGCAGGCATTGGAAAGCATGGGGGGTTTCGACAAACACACCTTGATAATGTCCGGAGTAACAAATCCGACTCCTCCAGTCCAACCGTCTGGCGGGTTGTTTAGGACGTAAGAAACGTTGAATTTATCGTCTTCTTTCGCTAGACTGTCTAGGTCCTCTTTCAAAAGAATATCTTCGGGGTTCACATTCGCAAAAATCAGGTCAACCTGTGTCGTGTCCTTCCCCCCATTTCTTGGTCTCCCCCGTACAATCGCCCGGATAATCTGCAGCATTGGTGTAATACCCGTGCCTCCTGCAATCATACCAATCCGCCGGCACATATTCGGCGAGTACACCATCGCACCCTTGGGACCTTTCACCCTCATTGTCTGCCCAATCTTGAGACCCCCCATATGCGCCGAGATATTACCCTGTGGGTAGGACTTAATGAGGAGGTCAAAATACCCGTGATTCTCGTCGCTGGAAATAGGAGTGTAGGAGCGCACGACCTCCTTTGGCTGTCCTTTAATATTGGCTGCTAGGGAGATATGTTGGCCAATTGGCAGGCCCAGAATGTCTTGGGGTCTAGGGAGGGAAAAGCGGTAGATTGCTACATTGTGAGAGCAGATCGTTTTTTCTGTCAATTCAAATTCTTGGTATTGGTCTGGCTTTAAAACTTTGCGTGATCCGCTAGAGAAGACTTTCCATCCGCCTAGAACAGCAGCCAACGCTGCAGCGAATGGTACCCATTCCCTCTTGACGATCGCAACACCCACTATAAGGAGGGCGGAAGGTATGTAGACGCCATTGATATATGATGAAGAGAGTGCGGAGCTATCACCGAGGTCAGCTGGTTAGAGCGTTGAAAATGGACCGATCCATAGCTAACTCACCTCATTTTGTTGGTGGATTATGAGAGGGAGAGTTTCAGAGACAGAGCAAGGAGATTGCGCCTCTAGCTTTAGGCGCTTGTCTGAGGAGTCGTCACCGATGCATGAAAGGTCCTGGAGTGTTCGGAAATTTCACTGTTCAAAAAAAGGACATACGTGGACGACTTTATGATTTTGCAGATATATCCGGGAAATAAATGGCGTGCCAGGGATCTCGGCTCCGGTGTTCGGAAGGCTGACCGCCGCCAAACCCAAAGAAGGAAAAGTTACGCGGGAACAGTACAGGAAAGACTCAACTTTTCTAGCCTAGGAGATTTGCATCGGCAGGTGTCGTGCTACTAATGATAAACACAGTGCACTGGGTCAACCAGGATCTTGTGAAATGGCTGCCTACTTGCATTGTGAGCTATCCTCAGACGTAACGTCCTTCTCAACATGAGCCTGCGCAACCAACCTCCCGGTCCCCGAGGGGCATTTACCAATCTCAAACGAACATGTCGGCCCTAAATTCTTCACCCAATGATGCGGAGGATTTCCCTTTTCCCCTAACCGCTGTTGATCGCTGGGTGCTCTCGCAGACCGACGAAGAATTCCATTACCATTCTTGGGATGAGCTCAAACAGATCATTGGTCAGTTGTCCTACCCGGTAATGTCCCTAAACCTCTCCTAACTCGCGTTCCTCCCAGCGGAAAACAATCTTTCCATCCTTAAACGCCGCCCCTCCGATCTCCGCCGTTACTTGGCTTGGACTACTAAAACTAAAGCGGAATATGGCTCAATGACAAACTTCATATGCAAGCAAAGGCTACACTGGTCGCTCCTCCCAGAATCCACTGCCGAGACAGGGCCTCTCTTCGCCTTCACAAATGCTAGACCCTTTGCTGATCCGAAGGACTACAAAATACTCCCCAACGACTGGCCATATGGACTCGAACCAGGAATCTTGCATATGGTGGTTTGGCTAAAGACGCGAATTGCGACTGAGCCACCGGAGGGACATATGACGCCAGAGGGGCAGAAGTTAGTGGAGGAATTTGTGAGGAGGAAGTTTGCAGAGAAGGTGGCTGAGACAGATGCGACAGGGGTGGAGGACGTAATGGGTCGGAAGGTGATGTGGTTCAAGAATTGGACAGCCTTGCAAAGCGTGCCCGGCTTGGAGCATGTGCATGTACTCGTGAGGGACGTACCGCAAGAGGTCATTGAAGGCTGGACCGGAGGAGTGCGTCCATTACAGGACGAGGTGAAGCAAACTGAGGCTTAAAATCGATAGACATTGTTGAGAGACTTAGACGTGCACTAGAGGGTCGAAATAGACGACTCGAAGCCGGTAGATTTCGAAAATAATGGCGCTTTGTTGTATTGAAGGGGACTCTGCCCTCATATTCGGCGGTGATTCGTAGTCACGCATTTATTTAATGGTGCTTCGAGAAACCGCTCACGCACCCATTTTCGCTCCAGCTATTGCCGCCGTACGTCCAGGATTCCTAAAGGGGGTTTTCATTCCGCAAGATACTCCCTCCATCCTATACTCTCCATCTTCTCTGCTTTGTCTAGAACACCCGACTCCATGTTCGTCATATATGTTATAACTTTCTGCTTAATATCCTCGTCCAAAAGACCGACAATTCTCGCCGCGAGAAGAGCTGCATTGACCGAGTTATTGATGCCGACGGTTGCCACTGGGACTCCTCTCTACTTACGATTAGCACTAGTCCCTTCTTGAGGAGATTACACAGATCTCGGAGGCTAGCCTGAAAACCTACCGGCATTTGGACGATACTTAACAAGCTGTCTATTCCACCAAGTTGGCTCCCGCGAACCGGGACTCCGATGACTGGCAGTGGGGTCTCACTTGCAACCATTCCTGGCAGATGTGCGGCGCCACCAGCAGCAGCAATGATGACCTTAACTCCTCTTTTCGATGCTTCTTGCGCGAACTGAAGCATGCGCTTTGCCGTTCGATGCGCTGACGTTATTGTCGTTTCATAATCGATGCCAAAGTCGTCGAGAAGCTTGAGGCCGGGTTCGAGAACTGAAAGATCAGAGTCCGAGCCCATAGTCACGACAACTGACTTTGCAAGCCCTTTTGAAGACGATGGGATCTCTGCGAGAGTCTGGGGTTGGGGATCTGCGAGATGTAGTCGTCTGGCTCTGATCTTGTCAACGCAGTTGATAAGCGGCTGAATCTTGGCTTCTACTTCCGGATGAGAAGCACCGATCAAGGTTATGTGGCCCATTTTTCTCCCTGGGCGAGCCTCCCCTTTTCCGTAAAGGTGGAGACATGCCCCGGCGACCTTCTCTGCCTCAGCACCCACTGTGAGATGGGATTCCGGCTCTTTACCGCCGAGGATATTCAGCATGATAGCTCTTGTGTTTGCAGTACGAAAATCTATGGCGCCTTGTGGTATAGGTTTATCGAGGATGGCATGAAGGTGAGCCTGGTACTGCGACATATGACAAGCCTCTATTGTGTAGTGGCCTGAGTTGTGTGGGCGAGGTGCGATTTCATTGATCAGCAGGGTGTTATCTGAAAGTAGGAACATCTCGACACCAAAGACACCTTTTCCCCTAAAGCTAGCAACAGCTCTCCGAGCCAGTTGTTGCGCTGCATTTCGTGTCGCATCAGTAGTGTTTCGGGCTGGAGCGTAAACGAGTTTACATATGCTGTCCTCATGTATTGTCTCAACAACTGGGAAAGCTAGTGTTGATTCCTCCCATTTCTCCACATCGGCAGCTTCCTTAGTTTTGACGATCATTGCAGCCAGCTCCATCTTGAAATTCGCCCATTTTTCTGCGTATAGCGGACGGCCCTTGAGCGCTTTGAGAGCATCAGCGAAGTCAGCTTCTGATTTCACGGGGAAATTCCCTCTCCCATCGTACGCCTCGGTGCATGACTTGAGCATGAAAGGAAAGCCAAACTGCTTGCCAATCTCTTTGAGGTCGTTTTCAGATGCAACATTGACAAGAACAGATTCGGCAGTCTCTATGTGATTCTTGCTCAGATGCTCTTTTTGCTTGTATTTGTCCTGTATTGTCCTCACAGTGCTCCAATCTGGTTGAACTGAAACCTGTGAACTGACATCTTCCAAAATGCGAGTGTCAACATGCTCAATTTCCATGGTTAGCACGTCACTGACTTTGGCGAGCTTAACAACATCTTCAGCCTTCTTGAAAGAGCCATCTATGTGGTTGGAGAAGTTTGATACTTGCTTTGCTGGAGCATGAGGGGTATCTAGAACGGCCACTTTGATATTCAGATTATTGGCAGCTTCGACGAGCATACGGCCCAATTGACCGCCGCCGAGCACACCAATGGTCCGCTGATCCATATTTTGCTAGGCTGAAGCCTCTATCATATACATCTAGAAAGAGCAAGATGTACAGCCAGGCGTGCGCTCTTGAATGTGCCACAGCCCTGGTGTATCGATGGTGGTAAATCTTGACGCAAAGCGCTTTTAAAGTGTATTTCACTGTTTGTTCACAAAGCAAATTCAATTGGACAGTCTCTTGGCATCTTTTCAATGGAGGAGAACATGAAGAGAGACGACATCGAAGCGTCTAAAGGGAAAGCTGTTGCTCCACGGTTCTACTGCATCGTGTGTCAAAATGGCTATTTGCTCATCCAATTGTGCCAAAGGGAAGGGAAGCGTGATTGATTGTCAAGGCAACGAATGTCTCCAATCGTAACAATATAGCCAATACCCAGGTGACACGGCCGCAGAGACGTACTTTTGAAGAAATCGTGGTTAGTATTCTCTTTCGGATAGTGCGATTTGGTACCTTGGCCTCGTTGGCCTCCAAATTTTTTTAGTGCTTGTCGAGGCCGCCCAAAGCTTGGCATGCGAGTCAGTGGCTTCCTCCATTCCCGTTTGAGACGACAGGCGATCGAGGATCTCTTTATTCCCAAACCGATCGGCCGCCTGCATATGTACAGTTTGATGAAGATTCACATTGCTTCTGTCGATGACCCCTCACCCTTCACCCCAACGGCAGCTCAACTGCTCGACTCTCCAAATCGAGGTTCGATGAAAAGAGCCGGTGAGTTTCCGGCAATTGATTTCAATTTCTCAGATTCCTGACTCAGGAGCACATTCTTTGTAAGAACAGGCCGGCCCGGCGGTTTCACCAAATGTTTTCTCGGTCTCAGTCTCTCAGAGGCCGTTAGATCTGCAGCTCAGCTTGGTCCGCCACCGCATCATACCCGGGGAGGCTGTTTCAATAATTTGCCATCGCAAGTCTGACACGTCGACATATGGAGCTACCCGACCATTCAGCCATTCCACGCGGTCGTGGATTTCTGGTCAAGCCGACGGCGTGCACTGCGATTGGGCGGCCAGCACGTTGTTCACGGTCCGAACACCCAGTAGCCGCCCTGCATGCAGCGGCAGGCCGAAGGACCGTGGGGGTAAAAGCGACGTGCCTTAATATATTAATAAATCTCCACGGCCCAACCGCCCCTTGTTCCATTGTAGTCATACGAGAAAACACTCGCTCCTTGACCGGCTTACCGGCATCAGGAACATAATCCTCCAAACCGGTGCAGGATCCGGCTCACCCAAAGGAAGCTCACGGTTACACAAGCCCTACAGAGGGTGGGGGAGGCTTTTCCTGGGGTAAAGGATAGAATCTGGAGTGCAGCATGCAAACGCAGTGTACCAAAGCACCGTAGGGCCAGAAAGGTCGATTGATCTATCCGACGTCGACATCACCATCTGGACATTTCCCATATGCAAGGGAACGCAGGGTTCAGAAGCAGACAGATTGTGTAGGCTCAACGTCTGCCCCCAGTTCCCCCCAGGTTCCAGGTTTCTTACGTGGGATCGCCGAGCTAGAAGACGGGGAAGAGCAGGAACCCCCGGGGCCCCACCACCACTTCGCGTTTCCGTGAAAGTGATTCATCCGCGCCGGGAAGCGAAGCGACGATACCACCGCCGCATCCCACGCCCAACGAGGACTGACCGCCAGATGGCGCAAGATAAAAAATTTTAATCCCCCGAGCTGACTTGTCTTTATTATGAGACACTGCCCGACGTACTTTTCTCACCTCCAGCCTTCTAGTGAAAGGCGTTCTTTGTCAACGGATATCGGTGCACCGCTCTCTCCTTCTAGCTCCGAGATAAGAGCGAAGACGACTCCGCAGCCTTCCAAGGACCATCGGAAGACAGTGCTCGCTCTGTAAAGACGCACAAGAAGTGCTGACAAGAGTGAAGCCTCGACTACAATCCTCAGCTCGATTTTGGAAGACACGTATATCTCTACTTCCTCAACCATCCCTCCTCTCCCAACGGACATACTTCACCATGCAGTCGGCAAGACATCGTCCCTCCATCCTCACCTCCTCCAGCTTCAGCGAGGAAATGGCTCGTGCCATGGAAGCATCCACCGCCAACAACAAAACCAAGCCGAAATACAGCTATGCGGATGACGTACGAGCCAACTTTGAGCTTCCCCCACCACCTCCTCCGTCGCCAGTACACTTTCCATCGTCATATACGAAGTGGGAGCTCTCCCATGAGAAGCCGAGATCGAATTAACATCTCATGATGTGGATCAGCTGAGCTGTGTCCTGGCAATTTTTCTCTTTGGCTTATTTTTGCGCTACCCCATGGAAGCGGTTATGGGTCGGTGATGCATTTCGGCGTCTCAGGTCTCGGGTTGCGAAATTGGAGCTGTAGAAAGATGGTCTGCTGTGTTGCTGTTGGCGTCTGCATCGTTGAGAAGTTCATATATTTCTTCCAGACGGGTCAACGCCGCCTGGTCTCCTTGAAGGACCGATTTATTCAATGTTGAGATCTCTGCCCTCAAATCAGCCTGGTTCCTCTTCCCTTGCCCCCGGCTGCCATGTGATCTCCTTCTCCCCGGTTCGTAGATGGTTCGCACTGGGTCTGTCTCGCCCTTGGCCCGCTTCACTTCGATGAGCTTCTCCAGGAAATTTGCCTGCTTTTTCAGTTCCACGTTGATTTTGGGATTGGTCGACCGCAAGGCGCCAAGGCCTGAGCCTGGTCGCGGCTGGATCGCGGGCTCGCCATTATCCTCAGCTCCACGTGTGGTGTCCACTTCTTCTCTTGGGCGTTTCTTCCTGTTCTCTCTGGGCACAAGACGGGCCCGGTTAGCAAGCAACTTGATGCGCGACACGCCTATTAAGTCTATGTCGCCATCGCTGCTGACAGGCTCCGCATCGGCATCCTCGATATGTTTCGAGAAAAACATGTTGGTACCAATGAGATCCGTCCAACTGCAGCTATATAGCTGTTTGTTATAGAGGACAATTGGACTACCACTTTCTAGCCCTAGAATTTGAAATTCTCTTGGCGCATCGGCGTCCTTTGTAGCGGTCGCATTGTCTGACACTGGTAAAACTCCGCTCGGTGTGCCACCTGGCTGTGCCTCAGGTGATTCTTCAGAGCTACTGGCACCTTCATTCGCTGCCTCAGTTTCCTTCGTGTCGAACGGGTTGCGTTTTTTCCGCGAATTAGCCACCTGCCGTGGGAAGTCCGTTGCGTCCTCGTTCACTGTCGACATGTCTAAATCCACGAGAAAAGTCTTTAGCACAGTGTGTCAGCCACTTCAACCACTGATAGTATAAGATCGAGGCACGCTGACCTCTGTGGCGTCTTGGTCGTATTCATATTCATATTCTGAGGCTGGGTCCATCGATCCACTATCAAATACGTGGAGCGATAGGTGTTGCGTGCGGTCACCGGAAACTCAGACTGGCCGCTCAATTATTAGGCCACAGTCTGGGGATGGTCAAACGTCCTGATTCTATCTCGGCTATGAGCCAGCATCCCCTCCGGATGCAATCAATATCCTTACAGTTGTAAATTTGCCCGAATAGACTTCCCGCTCCAGGGCAACGTGCGGCCGCAGGACAACGGTGACAATCGAAATTCTTGATAGCGCTAACAAATAGGCAGCTCTTGGTGCTGAAAGTTGGACCAACGACGTTCGAGCTCTCCCGCACACACCGTCTATGCAGTAGATCTGCCACTACTCACTTCGCACCGTCGTGATATTCCACGTGGAAGATATTGGGCGGGTACTAAAGTTCGCTTGACCAATAAGCAGCAGCGGTCGCCAAGCGCGTGGTTCGCCGCCTCGCCGAGATCTGAAGCGCCAGCGGTGCCGAAGCCGGAGGGGACTGCAGCACCAGAAACTCCGATCCCCAAAACGTCCAATGAGTCTTGGATCTCAACAGCCCTGGAATGGCTTACCTTACACACGTCGCCTCAGGTGTCCTTCCTACTACTGGCCAGCTGGACAAGAAGCTGACCCGCAACCGAAAGAGTCTCTGGCTTACCCGATCCTGTCCACCCCACTTCCAAAACCCTGGCTTATTTGCGTCAAAGCTCAAGGCCGGGTTTTGCAGTAATCAACATTCCTCCCCTTTTCGATAAGGCATCTGCTCTCATGAGGGAATGGATGCCGGCGGTTGAGAGTTGATTGGCTTATGCAGCCTGCATTTCTAAGCTTTACCGTCTATCTTAGCCAATTCCTATAGGGTTTTCGTTCCGCCGGCCTCCGGTAAAAGCCCGCACAGCAGCATGTGTAGGTCAACCTGACATCTTTTCTCTCCGCCGATATTTCCGAGCGCGACGGAGGATGCCTCATCTGACGTGACGGTGTGCCGATTGCTAACTTTTGCTTAACCTATCTACAGTAGCATTCCCACCTCACCATGGCGTTCAAATGCCATTGTCCCACCTCACCTCCACAACCCCATCCGCCAGCTTCCTCACTTCCACAATTACTCCTCCGGCCACAATTTCGACAGGCCAGACTTCCGAGGAGTCTAGTACCACCGACCAGATCGGACATCTACCCAATCTCCCCCCACTGTTCGGTGACAATACGAGAAGTAAGGAGCTGGTTGACGCAGAACACTGCTCCCCTTATTCCCTGACTCACTCCCCGGCGGACAATATCACAAATGAACTTTCGAAGACCGAAGATTCGATGAAGGCGGCCAAATCGAAAGCCACTATCGGCGTGCTATCAACACTTATTGCCTATGTGTCTGTGAATAGCTTGTACAGGTCTTGGAATCCTGACGCCTTTATTTGGCAAGACGAGGATCGGGAAGAAGCTAGCTGGCTCGCGACTTCCCGTTCCTGGTTTGACAGAAAAGCTTGCAGATGGTTGGGTCTTTGTGGTCTGCCGCATCTCAAGACCGTGGGCAGACGCTTTGGGCGCCATGTCGAGAATGACGCTCAAAAGTCCTTGCTGCCTGTGCGCAATGACTCGGATTGGCAAAGGACGTGGACAGCGAGCAACGAGAACCAAGAAGATTGGTCAGACGAGGAGCGCAAGTCACGAGAGATTCCCGAGTATGTTATGGAATACGCCCCCCTTGTTTACCTGTACTCAGGAGAGCAATTCTGGCCCTGCGATATAGCGGAGCATTTGTATCACATTACGCCAAAGCTCAACTATACACCGATACAAGCACAATGGGACCATCCGAGCCTCAAGGACCTCGACAATCTTAATCGGTGGGAGCACGGTAGAAATGTCTTCCTGACGAGCAACGACAATCCGGAAGAAAGGCCAGACTGGATTGAAGGCGAAAAGAACATACCAGAACTTCCGCCCTCGGACGGCCCTGACGATGATGGGCTGTGGGCAGAATGGGACGAGAAAATCGATGGAGACTTGCGTGGGGATTTGGATGGCAGTCCCGATGACTGGTATGACGTCGGAGAAGACAGCACACGTGACCAAGGCGGAGACCGCGAATTCTCGGACGACCGTGCCTTTCAAATTCCATCAAACACTGCCGAAGGCGATGTTTTTGTTCCCTCTCAGAACAATGCAGGCTCCTTGGCGGCCGGGGAACTGAAACATAGATCACTCAAATCCCGGGTTAAGAGACACATTGTTGGCGGACGCAGCGGCGCTCCTGCAATACTCCTCACCGTGGATAAAGGTGGCGGCGTTGTGGACGCTTTTTGGTTCTTTTTCTACAGCTTCAATCTAGGTAATGTGGTCTTCAACATTCGCTTTGGCAACCACGTCGGTGACTGGGAGCACTGCATGATTCGCTTTCACTATGGTGTACCGAAAGCTGTCTTCTTCAGCGAACATTCATTTGGCGATGCGTATAGTTTTGAAGCTCTTGAGAAAATTGGAAAGAGGCCAGTGATCTACTCTGCCAAAGGTAGCCATGCCATGTATGCGACACCGGGAACACACTCATATATACTACCATGGGGGCTACTGCACGACGTGACGGACCGAGGTCCTCTGTGGGATCCAGCTCTGAATGTACACTCGTACACATACGACTATCTTGACGACAATCTCCGTTCGTCGAACAATACACCAAAAGCGCCGACCGAGTGGTTTTATTTCAACGGTCATTGGGGCGACAAGTTCTACCCTTTGAGTGACCCCCGACAATACCGCTTTGCAGGTCAATACCATTACGTGAATGGACCTTTGGGACCTCGCTTTAAGAATCTTGGCCGCAGAAAGGTCTGCGGTGGGCCAGCAAAGGACCCTTGTAACATCAGAAATTCGGTCTATAAATCTCGCCGGCCGAGAAGATGGCAAGGTGTTGGCGAAGGTGAAGAAATCTCGCAAGAAGAGCTGGAACAATTTCTCACGAACAGAACATTTAGAGAGAACGAGATGATTTAGATTGATTGACTTAGCGGCATCAGCCCAGGCGCTTGTTATTTTGGAGGAACTCCGCACCTAGATGATACCCCTTTTAGACGGATAAGAGTATTGGCGCACGAAACTATATGTCTGCTAAAGAGAATCAGCCTTGGAAATACCCAACATGACCAACATTAGCTTTTTTAATTTGAAGACTCCTGGAAGAATTTGTTTCCCAAGTGGATGCTTTTTGTGACCCAAGGGTAAGTCGCGTGACCAAGCAAGTCTCTTAAGAGTACCTTGGTACGTTGTTTGTGTACAGCCTTCCGCCCCACCCTGCGTCACATGCACATCATAGCCCAAAACCTCGTTAGGACAAAGGGGACCAACTACCTGCTCCAACAACACCTATGAACCATTCACACCCTCGTCTCAAATGATCTTTCGACAATTCTCAACCCGTGTAGTATCTATTTATGCATCCTCCTGACTGGCGCGAAGCGATTACCGACCCTGCGAACAATGATCTCCCATCAACGGTTGCCTCCCTTCTCACCATGGCCACAACATCTTCCATTCCAGCTAGCTTGCTGCAGATAGCAACCGTGTCTACGACTTCTATCCTTCACACCGCAACGCAATCCCTGCCTGCCTCAGTCGCCATCGCTTCCTTAACGACCATAGCCCCTCCTACTTCTTCAACTTCCCCTCCCTCCGATGAACCTGAAAACACTGGGAAATGTGAACTCCTCGGGCCGTTCGCTATTCTCGTCCAAGCTGCGCTCGGCGCGCTCGCTCTCTTAGCCCTTGTATACAAGCGGTGGCGGGAGCGGCCGCAACGGCCGGTCAAGATTTGGGCCTTTGATGTCTCCAAGCAAGTGTTCGGCTCGGTGCTCCTGCATCTCCTTAATCTTCTTATGAGCATGTTCTCTGCGGGTCAAGTCCCCATGGGCGCCAGTGACGCCTTCCAAGACGAAGAATACAAACCGAACCCGTGCTCGTTCTACCTCCTAAATCTCGGCATCGACACCACCATCGGTATTCCGATCCTCATCGTTCTCCTACGGATCATCCATGTTGGAGCCTCGTACACGCCAATAGCACGGCCGCCAGAAAGCATTCAGAGCGGATATTACGGGGACCCGCCACGAGCGACTTGGTGGCTTAAACAATCTATCTTATACTTTATTGGGCTGTTGGGCATGAAATTTTGTGTCTTCCTGATCTTCGAGCTCATGCCTTGGATTATACGGGTTGGGGATTGGGCCTTGCGCTGGACGGAGGGAAATACGGCGATTCAGATCGCGTTTGTGATGCTGATTTTCCCGACGATTATGAACATGATACAGTATTACATTATTGACACTTTCATAAAGAAGCGGATCCAAGATGACGGCGCTGGAAAGGGAGAAGAGACGGATGTTAGAGACGGAGACGATAACGGGGAAGAGGGTCGTCTACTAGGAGATAGTGAGGGGCATGGCGAAGCAGAAGAAGATGTTGACACGATGGGAGAGGACAAGAGCAGCAAGGATAAGTCCGGATCATCGACGAGGGTCAGTGACGAGTACGATCCAGACAAGGATGGCGAGGTGAGCCAGACGGCCAAGGTTGATCGCGCTGCTACAGGAGTTTCGGGGGAGGAGAGTCCTGCGAACAAATCGTTTGCTAGATGATAGTGAAATTTTGGATTGTCGAGGGGTGGATGCGCATTTAAGTGGCGTTGTTGGCCTACTCTTTGCAAGAGCACTGTCAGCCCATCGGGTCGGGAGTCTTCAGTGTCCTGAGTATGTCAGGAGTTGGTCATGTTTGAATGATTTTTAGAAACCAGAGAATAAAGCCAGTAAGTGGTTGTTCCAAAATATGAGAGGCTCTGTATGCAGTGGAAGCCAGCCGTCGGGTATCTTCTTGTACTACCACCAACGCCAAACTCCAGTAGGCACACCAGTAGGCTATCCAATAGCCACCCTACCGCTCTCCCTTGTCTATTCAATGCCATGTTGTTGCTTAAGTCTTTCCAGGTTCCCCTGCCTCTCTGCTAGGTCGGCATTCGCCTTCATCATCTTCTCGGGTTGGTGGTATAGCACTGTACATCATTAGATTGCGCTCAACACATTCTTCATCCGGCCAAGAAGGGAAGCTCACCAACGAGGTATCTGTTCTGGAAATTGAAACCATTAAGCTTGTCGCACGCTTGCTTTGCATCGGTGACGTCCTCGAAGACGACAAAGACAGTCCCTTTCGTGTTTGGAGCTGTGCCCTGGCGGATTTGCCTATTTGGTACCGTAGTTAACGTGTGTTGAAGTATGGTTTGAGGGATCGGTGAGAGTATACCGAACAGGTCCAAATTTGCCGAAGAGGTCGAAGAGCTCCTCAGTGGTGACGTTGTAGCTGAGGTTCTTGACGAAGAGGATCCTGGTAACGGCGGTAGGCATGGTTAGAAGATGGCGATTTGGAGCGAGAATGTTGAGTTAAGACTTCTGAAGGAATCGTGAAATAGAAGGTGAACTTTAGGAGATATGAGAGGAGAGGGAAAATACTAGTAGGAACTAATTTGTTGCGATAGTGATAGTATTTGCGCTCTTTCCGCAGGAGGCTCACGAACCTGTTTGTTCCCTCTGTGCTTTTGCGACTCATTTCCCCGGCCGCTGAATGGGAATCCTCGCCAAGGAACCTAAAAGTTTCTTTGGTGTTGTCCTCCTACGCCCTAAAAAGTAGCAAAAAGCCTCCAGTATACTCCAACAGATTTCGTCCGGCTTTTGTAGATTCTCGACAGTAGAGGTGACGGTGGACAGGTGTGGTCAGGTGAAGCGCGGCGCTTTCGGCGCTGGCAGAGGCACAAAGGTATTGGTAACGAGTAATAACACGTATCTTAACTCAAGCGATATAGAAAACACCCAAGCAGCTATTGCATCTTCAGCTCTGCTAAAGCAGGTGCATCATGCGGCGAGATGGATAATACATCGCTACGGCGGTCGTTGCGACTCTCTTGTGCAAGACGATGCCGCACTTCGTCCCCGCAACCCGCGCCGGCTCCCAGCGATTTCATTGTACCGTCTGCAACAAGACTCAATCGCTTTTTCTTATTTCTGTCTCTGGGCAAGTATGCTCTTAGATTGGTTTGACTTCTTCTTCGCTCCACTAAGCGGGGAGTGAACCCGTTTCTACCTTCAGCGCATGACAACCTGCGCGCCGCGACCGCTTCTGGGGGTTGACTCGAGCCACGACGTTTAACCTTACAATTTCACCACCATGGCGGCCAAAAGCCATACTTTTCCAGAATTCTACCTTGATCGTCCTCTACGTTACTCTACTCCTCCTCCGCCGTCTCGAGATGACATTGAACGTCCTGTCTCACCCATTTACCCTCAAAGCAACACTCAAGTGTACTCCGCCCATTACGTCGGGGGTGTTAATAGCCGGTATAGCTTTTCTCCACAAGGCCTAGGGGTGTCTTTGGGAGTATATGACACACAGGCACACAATTGGAATGATAGCGCACAATATCCTTTCGGTGCCCCACCAAGCCAATATCCTACCTCCCGCCAAAACAGTCTTAACGGCACCTCATCCGGAGGTTATGGCAGCAAAGGCCGAGGTCACACTCGGTCGAGCTCAAACATAGAGATTCTCGCCAACGTTGCGCTGAGCCCAGATACGTACGAATCGCCACAATTCAAGCAAGAATGGTCAAATCATCAGACTTCGCTATATTGCGAGACTCCTTTGTTAGAACGGCCAGCCAAAAGAGCTCGGTCAGAGAAGCTACCTTCTCCGAACGTTGCAAGAACGGAATCTCGACCGGCAACAAGCTATACTTCGAATCAGTTGGCTGATCTTGAAGAGGCGCGATTACTCCTCAATCTCATGAATGCCAATAAGTTCCCAACAAGTGAGACAGTTCCTCCCACTCATCAAACCACAACAAGTCCAATTACCGATCTCGCAAAAACGCCTACTATGTCACCGAAACAACCTCGAAAGCCTTCTTTCGCCACGAACGAAGCTTTGCGTGAATTACCGACTGCACCTTCTCCCGTTCTCGACGTTATTGCCCCTCCTCAAGCTCCTCCTCCAGCCGTCGAAACCGCCGCAGTTGTCGAGCCTACGAGTCAAGTGAATGGAGTTGTCTCGCCAATACTGGAATCAGCGGTGGTAAATCATATTCTTGGTCCCCCCAGTCGTATACAAAAGCCGCAGGAAGAAAATAATCAAGAGGGAGACAATAAACAGCTCATTAGCGCGGAAGAGCCAAGTACAGATCCATCGGCGCCTAGCGTTGAAGATGCTCTAACTCACGACTCCGGCTCCGAGAGCAGCTTTGACAGGGTACCCAAGCGGAAAGCATCTGCTCAAGCTTCGCAGGCTTTATGTGCCGGTTGCAACCAAGCTCAAATCACCGTTGCTGGTGAGGACCAAGATGTTAATTCTTGGATTGGCTGTGATGCTTGCAAGAAGTGGTATCATTACATATGCGCAGGTTTCAGTACCCAGCAAGAAGTCCGAGCTGTGGACAAGTTCTTTTGCAAGGATTGTGAGCTTGAGTATGGTCCGACCACCCATGTCAGGAAGTCTTCTCGCGCCAGGACCGCGATCGATTATGCTGGCTTGAATCAGGGTATGGTGCAGTCATCAGTGGATGCGCCAGACCACAACTACATAGCACCAATTAAAGAAGGGAAGATCCAATTCTTGCCGGACAACTTCCCGAGAATGAGGCCCGAAAATGTCACCGCCGACTACTTCATGAAGTCACCTCATGGTATGGCGTGCCCGGTTGTCATACCTGCCGAATGGAATCCTCGACCGGATACTGCAGTGTGTGGAGTACTTGACGAGGACGATGAGCTCGTGGAATTCATGGTCGATGAACCAGATGAAGTGGACGAGAATACCGAACTTACGTTAATCCCAGACGAAGGCCAAGACGCTCTCGACATGGTAATGCCGAGAGGCCTTACCGTGCGAAAGGTCTCGGAACTATATGGTCCTGAGGAAAAACTCGACGTCATTGATGTCAAGTCTCAGCAAGCCGATAAGAGATGGACTTTGTCTAAATGGGCAGACTACTATGAGAGCAAAGGAGAGAAACCAGTCCGAAATGTCATCAGCCTAGAAATTTCTCAAAGCAAGCTTGGCAAACTCATTCGGCGACCTAAAGTTGTCCGCGATCTAGATCTACAGGACTCAGTATGGCCTGCAGAAAAACAAGCCATCGGTGACTACCCAAAGGTTCAATTTTACTGTCTCATGTCTGTCGCCGACTGCTACACTGACTTCCATATTGACTTTGGAGGCTCTTCTGTGTACTATCATATCCTCAAGGGCAAGAAGACATTTTTCTTCATCCCGCCGAAAGAAGCGTATTTGAAAAAGTACACGGATTGGTGCAAGTCGCCGTCCCAGTCAACGACTTTCCTTGGGGATGAGACTGGGGAATGCATGAGAGTTGATCTTTCAGAAGGCGATACCATGCTTATTCCGGCTGGATGGATCCATGCAGTCTGGACTCCAGAGGATAGCTTGGTGATTGGTGGCAATTTTTTGACGCGCATGAATTTCGAAATGCAGATTAAGGTGAACCAAATTGAGAAAGACACTAAAATCGCCTTGAAATTCCGATATCCTTCGTTCCAAAAGATCAACTGGTACGCTGCTATTCGATATCTCCACGAAGACCCAATTCCATTGGACTTGGTCGATCGCTTCTTTGAAGACGATAAGTATGAATTTCCAAGGGAGCGAAACATCTATGATGAGATCAAGTCGCATGACGATAGCGCTACCCCCGGCTCGAACCTCTTTAATGCTCGCTACTATTCTCAGAAAGAGGTTCAGGGTTGGTCAGCTCTTCGTGATTTCTTGTATCGGACTGCTCGCATCGCAGCAGGCTATCTCACAGATGGGCTCACAGCTGATACCAAGAGGTCTGTGGCAAGATCAGTCCCTAAAGAATTCGGAGATCCTATGCACCTGATTAAGATGTTTGCCATGTGGATTGCATGGAAGAAGGGTAATGTTCGGCCGCCTGAATGGGTGCGTATCGACGCCAAACCGGTGATAAAGGAAAAGCCAAGGAAATCCGAGCCGGCACGACTACCTGGTGAACGGCATTCCTCACGTGTTCAGCTACAGCAGCAGGAGGCAAAAATCAAAGCCAGCGCTTCTGATGCAGACATGGATGAGGATAGTAAGAACAAGACGCCTACACCAAAACCCTCCGGACTTGGTCCTCGACGGGTCGCCTGTGATGCTTGTCGCAAGCGCCGCATACGTTGTAGGCACAAAGACGAGGACGATGTACCTTCAAAATCACCAGAAACAACTAAAGTTGAAATTGCTGATATCTCAATCCGGGTAGCCCAGCCTCCTCTTTCACTTGTTGGGTTTGACGGCTCTAGCTCGCCGTCAACGAAGGAAAACCTTACAGCGGCTAAGGACTTAGCTTATCCTCCTCTATCGGGCGCAGATCCTATCACAATAGCTCCAGCAACTCCAGGAGGACAGTATGCCGCCGTTTCAGGGACAACGTCCTCAACGGGCAAGAAAGGACGGCCGAAAGCGTGTGAAGACTGCCGGAAAAGCAAGGTAGGTTTCCATTACCTCTTATTGTATACATTTACTTATCCAACAAGCGACGCTGTGTGCACGACGAACATGGCCACCTAGATCCTGTGAAGGCTGCGGAGCCAGCCAAACCACGTGGCTCTACTGCAAACAAGCGGCCGCCGCGGACGAGTGGTGAAAACATGAGCCCGCCTCCCAAGAAGGCCAAGCGTAGCTCTGACGCAACGCGGAGACCATCGAGTCATGAGATAAGCCTCGTGGAAAGTGCTCGCTCTGCGCTTGCTGAAGCTCCACTGGAACCGACCTATCATTCTGAGCAAGACGCGGCGTTTGAGGCTCTTCTTGATCCAGCTCTACGAGATTATGGTTCTACGTCACAAACCGTTCCGCCCATGAACTCCGAGCCACCCCATTTACCTGGCTATACGCCGGCTACTTCCTCCCCAGCGTATACAGCGATGAGCAATTATCCCCTGCCTCAAGAAACTAAGGTTGAACCCTCTAAGCAGGGAGACAACAGTGTTCCCGACGCGCCGTCTAACACATCATACTTGGAATCTAATCTCCAGGTCGATGGCCCAACGAATGAGTCGAATCCCCTTTGGAATAATGAGGTCGATATGCCGATTGACCCAATGCTCCAAGATTACTCCTCTACCGAGGTGAAAGCGGATGAGCCTCCTCCTGCCACACCACTCGCTCAACCAGAACCATCTGCCGACACTGCGCCCTCCGTTACCGCTTCTGCCCCTACGTATCAGCAAGGCCCAAATCTCACACTGCGAACCGAAATGTCCTCCAACTCAATGGTTTCGCCTCCAAATTCCCTTCCAAACAATTCACCTGATCCCACGGCTGGTGACAATGTTGATATCAGAAAATCTATCGAAGTTGCACACGATACCGCCTTAGAGCAAGTCCACTCTCTGCACACCCCATCGTCGACCTCACGTCACTCGTCCCGGCAACCGAAACAAATTGTTATTACTACTCAAGATGAGAACTTCAAGCCGGGCGTGTCGACCTTAAGAGCTGGGGCGGAGAAGGGAGCAAAGAGCTCAATGTCACCGGTCAACGAAAACAAGGGTGCCAGACCCGGGTCATCCCATTCTGCACAGAATGCTGGAAGCCCTGGAAAGGGACCAAGGTCAACAAGCTTTAGTTCCATGGACGGCATCGATCCGGAGAATCTAAAGCTGATTCGCCAATTGCAAGAGCAGGAATTCGGGTTGAGAAGAAGAGCCAGGGCTTGACTTCTAGGGCCAGAATCAAGACGAGATGACAGTTGACGGGATGATACGAGGAATGAAGCTTGGCCATATGGAGAGTTCGGCGCAACTACCTGTGCTCTCGCCTTTTCTGGTTTTTTTTCCATTACGATTTCTATCGATCTCAGAAATCCCACAACATACCTCTTTAGGGGCGAGCATGCCGTGGAGTTAGACTTGAGAATGGAGCGGCGCAATTGCCATTTTTTTCATCACCGGCGTTAAGCAAGCAAATATATCAAAGGGAGAGGTTGCGCATCCAGGTCACAGAACAGGAGCCTAATACAGATAGGCCAGGGAAGGGCGGGCAACTGTCTAAAGCTTGTCGAGGCAAACTGTTCGCTGTGTTTTCAGCATGGAACTGATATACTTTAGTCACAGGCGGCAGCTTCTGCACAAATGGATCAGTCATTTTCAGTTGAAGCTGATACAGATATCATCTGTGCTTTTTTGTGCCCGGGGTGTGGGGAGTCGTCCACATGTTTCCGCGTTCTATCTTCAAACAACTCACAGCCTGTAGGAAAGATGACGCTGGACGCTTTTTGTTTGCCATAAAGTCTAAATAGACCTGGGAAAGGAGACCCAATTTATTTCCCCCAACCCCCTTCTTTTTCCAAAAGTCTGATGCCAGAGATGAAAAAGCCTGAGTATTTCACAAATTGTAAAATCGAAGAAAGAAAACCCCATGATTTCCGTGGAACAATGGGAAACTGTATTCTCAAATGATCTACCGGTTGCCTTTCCCATCGCCGATTTCTACCTACCTTAGTTACCTTACCTAATGATTGATACTTTTCCTCCCTTTTCCCCTCCCCCCTCTCCTCTCCAAATGAGTAAATCATCACTTCTTCACTTCTCCCCCTTCCCAGCGGTAAAAATTTCGTCGTCGCTCTTTTACCCATCACATCACACCTCGTCTGTCGCAAACTTGAAATCTGCGTATTCTCAATATCTACCTTGCGTTAGCCCGGGATAACGCTGGGTACTCGTCTACGCCTCATTTACTATTATTATAAATTTGTTGTTATTATTAGCCGCCTTCGCAAGTCTGGGTTGATTGATATGTTTTTAGGTAGTCTTTATGGGAGATGTCTTTATTGGTGCTGTGATGATTTGATTGATTGATTGGGGTTATAGAAGGTGATTAGGTAGGTTAGAGGGAGGAAGGGGTTGAAGGGCATGGCATCGGGAGCTGAGACTGGTGTGGTGGGGAATGGCAGACGAAGTGGGATGGGGTGTGAGGTCTCACTGAGGGTTAGAAAGGGATGGATGGGGTGATGGTGGAGGAAGGGGCGAGACGAAGGAGGGAGGGGGATATGGGGTGGGTGGGTTGAGCGTGTGTAGGGAGGGGGGGCGGCGAGAATACCAGATGTTGGCGGGATGGGTGGCTTGAGGGTTATTGTGTTGAGGAGGGATTTAAAGACAAGGGAAGGGTGGGTTCTAGACATAGCAAAGCTAAGGAACAAGAGGAGATTTCCGTCACTGTGAGAGTGATTGGAGTTATGGGATATGAAAGGAAAGGTGTCTGGTTTGAGCTGGATAGGTCCCGCTTTCATGAGTTCAGACATCATGAGGAAATGGTAGTAGGTAGAGTCACAGTGTCATGTGTGCGCGGGAGAATACTTCCAAGATTGTAGATCGACGTCGGCAGCGAAGCCTTGAAGTTTGTCTCTGGCACAAGGCGTTTGTCACAGTATTTTCGAGGTAACGAATCCTTATTTGGAGGGAGTTGTATACTTCGTGACGAAGCTGTAAGAGTTGCAAATAGTAATAGTTCTCTATTGTCAACCTAAAAGAATGATAGTGGAGAGAAACATCCTTATTTCGACTTGAGAATTAGTGCAGATAAGCCAGATTATCCAAAAATGACCGAAGCATGCGAGCCTGCGACATGTAAGGCTTATCGTGTCATCTCCTCTAGACGAAAAGGGGCCAATCGTCTTCGAACCCCTGCCTAATTCCCCTCTCTCTTCCCCCCTTCGTTCCATTGCATGCTCTTGAGCAGTCACTGCTTATACTCCTGATACACCCTTGGAGATATTAAGGTCATAAGCTTCCAGAATTTTCTTAGTCCAGAGCAGGAGCAATCTGTGGCGATTTGAGATGGACCTGCTTAAGATCCTTGCCATCCAAGGAAGCGGTCCTGGTCACCCACCTAACGACCTTGGAAATAAGATTCCATTGTCTGCTAATGACTTGTAATATGGATGTAACCGCCACCCGCGGTCTGCAAGAAGGGCTAGCAGGCAAAAGAAGGCGTAATTCGAGGGATTAAGAAACTTTCCCTTTTCATCTAAGTCCATTATGTCTTTCCATTCCAGAGCTTTTGGCTCGTAATTGTATAGGACTGAATTGTTTGTATGGATTGTTGAACGCTGATGATTCACTGCGCGAGCTGAAATTAGCATTGGAGGGAATTTACAGAACGATATGACGATGGATTGGGAGCACGTAGAAGATGCGATCAGAAGCACGAGTACCCAAACTTACTTGGTTGCGAGATAACCAAGCTCCGCTCCCTGAAAGCATCGGCGGCGATCAACGGTCGCGGCAATAGAAGGGCCTAGCGTACAAACGTCAATGAAAAAGCAGAGACAAGGTACTAACGGATATCGCCACGGAGGAGAAAGAGTCACGGAACAGCACAAACCTGAAGCAAGAGAACAAAGGAAGTATATGAGCGAAAAAGGTCTATCGGAATAGGAGTGCTTGCATAGAGGGCATTTGGTGCAAACTTAAGGGTTGGGAACCCATTCTGAAATTGAAAATCGCACACCTATTAAGTAAATGCTCAAGTAAGAAAAATTGGCATTTCAAATTTCGAAGACGAATATAGAGTAGACACGTACTGTTACGGTTGCTCTATCATTGTTCTTGGCCACGTCCCAATAATATATCCGATATGTCGCAGCTTGAGTGGAGGGAGGGCCCAGACATCCGGAAGATCCTCCGGCCGGCAGCGCATTATCATAATCAAACCATTGTTGATATTGAGGTTCCCACAGTTGTTCTGGTGAAATGCGAAACAAATGAGGCATTGGCCGCTGACTCTGTGGCACATAACCTTTTGGACGCCACTGCTTGGGAGGATCTTTTTCAAGCTTCCATCTTGTGCGACCCTTCGGATCTCGACGATCGTTATCGCAATAGTATCGATAATTTGACTTATTTAGGGCAGATTCTGCAGTCATATTGCCGATTCTAGATAGTCTTTCTAAGTCATAAGCTTATTAGATAGCCAACTTACAATTTAAAATATGGAGTGTTGCTTACCTGCGACCTCGGTGATAGTTTCGTTTGCTGTTAGATCTGCTGGCACTAACAGACGACGGAGATATTGGCGTTGTAAGCTGTCACTATTCCTTAATTTGTCGCTCGCTATTCTTGCCATCAGCCGAGACTCAGAAAAGGCTGCCAAAAAGTGGACGTTATTGCGACATGAGTGATCGATCCAGTAGGTTAAGGGCTTGGGAGAAATTGAGGTCGCTAGTAGCTCAGGTATAAATAGCCAAAATAAGAGCATATTGATGGTTCCTTAGTCAAATATTAGATTGATACAATAGAGCTAGATTTGCTTATTTGCTACAGAAGAGACAGACGGCCAAGTTTTATAGACAGACAAAAGTTACACGCTGGCTTTAAATACATCCAACAAAAGCCACCAACGTAAACTCACTCTAGAACGGGCGTATCCAAGGCAACGATCATACGACTTGTGAGATAAAGACAACATAGACCGAACGCTGAAACGAAGTAATAGAAGATCTTGCCCCCATGTGCCACCCGGCCAACCCCCGTAAAAGGGGTCAATTCATACAGACCGGAAGTTCCCCATGGGCATTCCAAGGCTGATACCACGGGTCATCACTGTTAGCTTGTGTAACAGTAAATCGTCTCTAATACGGTGTAGATAAAGGATCGCGCAAATGCACGGTCGTAGTTGAGTCAATGCACAGTCCGTCCAGAGGTCTGTGTTTCTCTCACTCTATCAGGCGTGGGGGAGAAACGGGACACGTGTCGATTGCAAAGGTTTCGCTCGGAAAATCGCTGTGTAGTGAGATCTTTTGACGTTGTTGAAGGGATCTCGACCATCCTGAGTATGTTTAATCCTATGAAATCGCGATCACGGCATATGTAGAGTAGATCTCGGCAACAAAGACGGCAAGGATAGATAAGAAGACATGCACGCGGCCACACTGCTAAACTTAGTGGTAGACGCAGTTGAAGCACAGTTGGTATATAACACGGATTGGTGGGATGTTCAGGCACAAGCCTTGTTGAGCAGAGGAAAGGAAATTTGCTGAACACATTTGCAACTTTGCAAGTTTGGACCGTCATTTGCGTTTCACAAGTCTCGCAGCATCCAAATCCAGCACTGACAATGACCTGAAGGTCTCTATACTTCCATACTTTAGTGGCAATCCTTCAGGAGGAGACGAATGTCTGTCCACAACTCCCGGACCGAGTCTCTTAGAAGGCTGGCCGGATCCTTGGCAAAGATTCTATGAAATCCATATGAATGGGGAAGACTTACCCGTGTCTGTAACCCACTATATACAAATTCATGCTATGCATAAGCGAGAAAACGCAGGTCTTTCCTGCGTTTGTACATCTTTTAAAAACCGTCAACCCAAATCTGCGATCGGGAACTTGCTCATCTCCGGCCGGGGCGGATGTGCTCCTCACAGAGCGGAACGGAGAATGAGCAAGCGTTTCAAAATAGAGGGAGGATAGGAGTATGCGCGAATGGGGACGGGAATTTCATTGAGCTCTGAGGAGAAGGTCCGGGCTGTAAGGGGATTTGGCGGAGAAGTATGCGTTGGGGGTTCTAGTCTTCGGGATGAGCAGAAATGGTCAGGAATTTTGGGTACTTTTTTCTAGAAAAGGGTCGCCGAGGGCAGTTTCCTTAGGTACTCAGCGTTCCAAACTAACTCGGAATCCTTCGAACGCTCGCAGGTCAACCTAGTCCAAGTTAAGAGTTTCAAAACTCGCCAAGACTTGAATTGACTTTTTGTTAAGACGCCAAGAGTACTTAGATCCCTATATAAATCATACGGGAACTAAAGTACCGTAGAATCTGGAGAAAGTCTTAGCCCCACACTACCCTTCGCCCTACTTAACACGTGACTTTCTTTATATTCTTTTACCACCCTCCGCGTCTCTACGCAATACAAACTGCCTAATATAGTTGGAATCAAATCGTGAGTTAGTCCGAGTCGACCGCTAGATCTACGAGCGGTTTCGAATTCGGAACGCTGTTCCTAGCCAAGGACGGCAAGCTTGGATCTCGCTTTATCAGACAGGCGCTGAAATTTCTATACGGCAGTAGATGGATTAAGTACGGGATTTTCTGCACGAACCTAATGTGATATTTTTCCGCATTGTCTGCTAGGCTGTAGCGTGATTTTCTACAAAGGCGTGCAGGATCGAAGCCACGGTTGTGAGGAACTCCACATAGAGCGGCGACGCTCACACGCCCAAATCGAACAGGAAATGTCCTTGGCACTTGCTCCGATCTCTCCTCCTCTCCCTCCTCGCTCGCCGGGAACCAAGGGCCATACCCGCCACCCCAAAAGACCGGAGGCGAATCCGCGAGACAGCCCTTGCGACTTAAAATAGCCCAAGAACCCGGAGACACGCGAACATTGGGGCAGGCCGGCCCCCCAAAGCTGCTTCCGGTAGTGGCTGCCTTTGCACGCGGCCGACGGCGAAGCACGAGAAGGGTACCGCATGGAATGGGAAGGCTGGCTGTCTGGAAGGGTATTTTGGGGGAGGAGGGAATGTGAGATCTCAACTTTTTTGTGCAGGTTTCGTGTGGGATCTAAGGTACCTACCTTTCCGTGTATTTTGGGGGTTTCGGGTGAATGAATGGGTTGAGAGAGGGGGGAGGGTTTATGAGGCTTGGCTGATTTGTGTTGTTGGGGATGAATGGGTGGATGGGGCGACGGAGGAGGATGGGAAGGGGGAGGGAGGTAAGCAAATACGCAGAAGTGAAGATGTTTTGACTTTGAGAGAGAGTTTGGGATAGGTAGTGTCTTTATAGCGGGTGCCGCGATCTGGGGGGTCGGAGATATCGTAATCACTTTGTGAGATGGTCTGGAAATCGGCATTGCTGGCCATGGGGGCTTGGTAGATGAAAGCAATTTCGGTTCGACTTAACGGAATCTATTCTCATTCGCGCTCGAAAGGTCTGTCTATGGGACATTATATTGATTGGAGGCCAAAAGCTACACGTCTTTCAACATCATGAACCGTCGTCAGGGAAGTCGTTAAACACGCTGACCCTCCCACATCCAGTCTGCACGTGATACCTCGTATTTGCAGGGCTCAATGGGCGATTGGGGCCGTAATCATAATAAGCATACAGAGCTTGAGAATCGCAAGTCGGCACATTATCGTAGATATCAATGGTGAAGACCAGATCGCATCTGTGTGTGGAGACTTGAAAGGAGCTACCGCCGCACAAGTTGGTGTCCACGCAGAGCTGGCAACAGGTGCTGGCGTCAGAAGTGGTTGTGGTGAAGACTCCGGCTGGGGAAATGGGATGTTCGTCGACTCTGCTGAGGCCATAACCCTGGCCAGAGGAGATGAGATTCGTCGGTGCGCATTTCGCGGATTGGGTAGTAGTAACGACTGTTGAGTTGGTAGTCACTGTGGGTCCGCATAGCGTGGAGACGGTGGATGTTCCGGTCGCGACGATATAGCTGGAGGTCCGGGTGTTAGTTTCAATCAACGTTAAAGTGACGGTAGTTGTGGACGAGGGAGTGCCGCCTTCATAGGATGTAATAGTGTCGACGTCAGTCACGGTGTGCGTCGGCAGCGTCGTATAGGAGTAGACCGTGCCATCAGAGGTTGTGATTGTGGACGTCACGGTACAGCCGGAACTTTGGCGACGGAGTCTACGTGAGGCTGAGTCTCCAGTGTAGACGGTAGTCGTCGCTGGCTCTGTGATCGTCGTTGTTGCCGTGCTCGTGCATTCTGTACTTGGGGTGGTGACGGTTGCAACCGTCGTAGAAAGCGTAAGTTCTTCGGTTACGGTGAAGGTCTCGGTGGCATCTGAGGCGCTGGTGATGGTAGTTGTAGTTGTCGTGCTAACTGTGGTATCTCGCGGAGTCACAACGAATGTTCGGGTAGTTCCTATTGCATGGGCCGTTTCGGTTATCGTTGTGCAACCATTCTGCCGGGGAACGTGAGCGGCTTGCGGCCTGGCTTCCAGCAACAAGGCTGAGAAAGCCAGTGGAAGTAGTATGATGAATAGCATTGCAACGATGGACGCTCAGCGAGAAGAAACCGAACTGAGCGACACCATGAAACAAGTAGACATCTGAAAGAAAATACAAATACAAACGACAGTCAGCAGCCGGTCTTTATGACATATCTGCACCTCGAGGACTTTTCATCGCACACAGGGGTAAGCCCTGCAATGGGACGCAGGCTGAACCGTTGGGACGTCGTGTTGAACCCAAACAATACCGGGTCGAGGTAAAAGACCTCACCGTTTGCAGTAGCACTCGATAGCTCCATCTTCCCTGACGATAATCTTGCTAAGATTAGGTCGGACCTGGCTTTCCCGGAGATGTGATTTAACGCTTGCAAGGTCCGGTCCTGCTGCTGGTTAAACATCAATTACAAGCATCCATGTAATAAATTGCAGCTTTGAGTAGACCCTTTCTTTCTGCTGAGCTTTCGCCAGCATCCAACAGGTTCGTGCAAGTAGGAGAAATAGGGTGGGTGGAAAGGTGGGTGATTGGCTGCAGGAGTGAACGGGTTCCTGGGAGGCGGACGGATGGCCGCCATGTGGAAACACGGAAGCTTGGGCTGGTGTCGATCCGTCCCGCTATTCTTAACTATTCTGTCAGCCCCCGTCGCGCTGGCAAAGAGCCTCGTGTTTGTCAAACCTAAGACAACCTGTTCCAGATTCCCGGAGAACAAAGTTCCACGTGGAAATGAAACGAGATGACCAGGTGTGATGAGTGCGTCATCCGCCGGATCTTCTTCCAACCAGGCGCAGAGCTCTCCACGCTCGCTCAGGTCCAACGTACGTTCGCCGCCAAGTACCATGTCTTCATTACCCTTCTCAGTCGCAAATCTGTCGAGGGTTATACTAACAAATGTTCCTTCAGCTCCGTCAAGCGTCGCTCATCATCCCCCAAACCGGCGCCAGAATCAAAAAGCGCATAACCCTTCATAGCCTCGATGGACAGGATGATCGATCCTCACCAGCCGGCGCATCTCCAGATGTCAGAACGCCGTTGTTGCGCCAGCATCTCGCAAATACTCAAGAAAGCCCTTCTGTAGTGTCCCGATGGTGGCAATCGGTGAACCAGAGATATGGAGCCTTCCGGACATTTGCGACCTCGGAGACAGGGAAGGGCGTTCTAAAATGCAGCATCGCCTATCTTTTGGGGAGCATGGCAACTTTTGTACCCTTTCTGTCCAATACTCTGGGCCAGCAAGATGGGAAGCATATGGTGGCAACAGTCACCGTCTATTTCCATCCCGCGAGGTCAAGGGGCAGCATGTGGGAGGCTCTTATTTGCGCATTCTCGGCCTTCCTCTACGCCGTCTTCATCTGCGTCTCGAGCATGAGCGTTTCGGTCTTCTTCACTGATACACTGGACCTCATGCCACTTGGCCACATAATTGTCCTAATCGTCTTCGCTGGAGGAGGTCTGGGTGCTGTGGGATGGGTGAAACAGCGTAAAGCGAACCCTTTGGTCAACATTTCTTGTTCCCTTACGTCCCTTGCAATCATCACCATCCTTACCAAAGAAGGTGCTGTGCAGAGAGGTGACTATTCCTTTGTAAAGATTGCGCAAGTCTTGAAAATGATCGGTATGGGGGTGGTAGCAACAATGGCTACCTCGTTTCTTATTTTCCCCATATCAGCCAAGCGCAAACTTCGCCAGAATATGATTGACCTCACTACATCTTTGGCTGACATGCTCGGCTCAATCACAAGCAGCTTCCTGAACGGTTCCGAAGCCGAGCTAGAGGAGGCCGCCTTTAAAACCGCCATGGAGCGACATAAAAAGGCTCATGCAAGCCTTGGCAAAAATCTACGGGAGGCCAAGTTCGAGCATTACGTTGAGGGCACAGAAAACCAGTATGAGATTGAGGCAAGACTTGCTCATTGTGCACAAAGGGTCACACAGAGTATTGGCGGTCTCCGGAGCGCAGCATCGATGCAATTTGGCCTCTTGAAGCAGCCCATCTCCGTACTTTCGCGATACAAATCCAACGGCGAGCCCAATTCTGCTCACACTAGCGCATCAGTTACGCCTTACGCGCCATTTGGTGTGTCGCGATCCGGTTCCTTCGCTGGAGATCTTGGTGGTCTCTCTGCAATCGCAGAGATGTCAGAGGAGGAAAATCTGGGCGAGTCTCCCCGCAATCAGGATACTGTTATGCATTCTCCAGATATTGTACAAGATGACGATATCAAGAGGATCGACAGTCTTGGGCAAGTCCTCGACCCTGGGTCTCCCATGGATACAACGCAAGTCCAAACCCCAAGGAAGCAGCCTCGCCGACAAGAATCAATATTCAACTCTCCGGCGGAAATATTTGAGGTCTTTATCACCCAGCTCGGGCCTTCAATGGTAAGCCACAAGATTGAAACTAGAACATCCTTGAATAACGGTTCATGCTAGAGATCCTTAGCCTACACTCTCAAAGAGATTTTGGATGACCTGCCATACGATTCGGCTGCGCAGTACGATATTACCATAAATCCTCATTTTCGCAGCAGCCTATCAGAGGCAATCAAGCTGTACACGTCATCACGTAAAGAAGCGCTTAAAATGGTCTACGACCAGAAAGTCCCTGACAAGTATCGACCTCTGGAGGTCGAAGCTGACTACGAAGAAGTCGCAGCTAGCTGCGGTCATTTTTCTTTTTCTCTACTGGAAGTTGCAGACCAGATAAAGGATTACCTGGACGCTTTAGAAGAGCTCCAACTAGTCGTGGAAGAACGGCCCAATGGCAGGTCGTGGAACTGGCTCAAGTTTTGGCAATCCAAGCAGAAAGCTGACCATGAAGCCGGTCCTCCCGAGTCCGGTTAGTGACCTGTCTGAAAGTTCTTACATACCTACGCTTACATGTAGCAGATCTGCTCGGGCAAGCAGAAAATCTCAATGTTGAAGTGGATCTACCGGAAACAAAGGAAAGACCGCGCAGCCCCAGTCATTGGCCTTGGAATCTTCCTCCAAAAGCCAAAATAGGCTATAAACTTTGGCGACTTCTCAGACCCCTTCGACGAGAAGACATCAAGTTTGCGATCAAGGTTGGCGTCGGAGCCGCGCTCTACGCCCTCCCATCTTTTCTCGCTGCTACTCGTCCAATCTATACTCGTTGGCGCGGTGAATGGGGCTTACTTTCGTACATGTTGGTATGCTCAATGACTATTGGAGCTTCGAACACGACTGGATGGTCGCGTTTCACAGGCACTTGCCTCGGCGCTGTCATGGCAGTTCTGGGCTGGACCGTGACTAGTGGAAACGTTTTCGGTATGGCAATCATTGGGTGGGCAATGGCGTACTGGACTGCATACATTATCGTCGGTCGCGGAAAGGGCCCGATGGGTCGCTTCATCATGCTCACCTATAACCTTTCCGCTTTATACGCGTATTCACTTTCGGTCAAGGACGAGGATCACGATGAAGATGAAGGAGGCTCGCATCCGATGATTGCTAGCATTGCAGGTCATCGTGTGGTTGCTGTCCTATCTGGCGTTGCTTGGGGCTTGATCTTCACTCGCCTAATCTGGCCTATAAGCGCTCGTCACAAGCTTAAGGATGGTCTCAGTTTGATCTGGCTCAGAATGGGCTTGATATGGAAACGCGACCCGTTGTCGACATTCATTGAAGGTGACGCGCCAAACGCGTATATGAATCTACGCGAAGAATTCGAGCTACAACGATACCTTGGCCGGCTTGAGAAATTGCGAGACTCTGCCAAGTCAGAATATGATTTACGTGGGCCTTTCTCCGAAAAGCATTACTCTCGAATTCTCCAGAAGACAGGCAGCATGCTAGATGCTTTCCATGCAATGAACGTCGTCATTATGAAGGATGTCAACGCTAGCAAAGGGGAGGCCTCTCTTCTTCGCTATACAATTAAAGAGCGGCGACAGTTGAGCGCTCGAATCAGCCATTTATTTTCCGGTAAGCATTGATCTGGACAGCATATATGATCTGTGAATTAGGCTGAACCTTGCGCAGTGTTAGCGTCTTCTATGAAACTACAATATCCTTTGAACGATGCGTTACCCAACACTGAACATACTAGGGATCGGCTTTTAGCACGAATTTTTGCATATCGTAAGCATGAGCAAGGCATTCAGGATACCCAAGATGAGGATTTTGCGTTACTGTACGCATATGGTAAGACCCTGCCCTTCTATAGTATGAGACGGATCGTTGCTAACCAGTTCATCAAGCTTTGGTTACTGGTCAACTTTCACTGGAAATCAAAGAGGTGCTTCAGGAGATAGAAAGCCTTTTTGGCGTTCTCGATGAGGATTTGCTCAAATTAGAATAAAAAGCAGTATTGTGGCCAGATATTTGATACCCTATCGTAGTGTCAAGGTTCAAGTCTTCAAAGACTTGGATATTAGTTATCGGCAGATTGCAATCGCATGGTCTAATCTTCAACTAATTGCTTCACCTGGGAATTGCTGGGGCGCGGTCTTCGTAGAAAAATACTAAAACGAATAGTACTCGACCATGTATTGATTTCAATAGACCTACCTGGGTAGGAAAATGTCATGCAGACGCTCCTCAGACTTTCCAGAGCCTAATCTGGCAAGTCTGTAACCGAATTTGGCATGGCTGGTCGTACTCCTCGGTCGTGTGGAGCGCAACCCGATCTCTCCTCAACCAATACCCAAGTTCACAGCCACGAGGTTACTGGCCGCCGGTATCTTTTCAATCTGTCTCACTTTATTCACCTTCGTATTCCGTGAGACCTTGTCACGTTCCATGAAGAGATCAGATACCTAGTGAACCTGCGGCTCACTTGTCGCAAAGAGCCGTCGAGGCTCAAGTCGATGCCTCAGCCTCGCCTAACACCATGCAGATTGACCCTGCTGCTCTGAGCCGACCATCAGAGCCTATCACTACACCTCTTGCTGCTACGAAGTCCCTGGGCGCGTCCGTACCTGGATCCTCCAAAACTGCTAAAGCTGTACCCTTCCGCATTGACGAGGAACCTGTCTATACGGAGTTAAAATCAGCGCTTGGTTCTCTGAACTGGAGCGGCTACCATGATGCGCTCACAAGATTTACACGGGGTACGCTATATTTGTCTCTGATCTTGTAGGGATATTAGCTAACCATCTCTCCCATAGGTATTTTCTCCGTCAACGAATTCAGCGAAATCGCCGACAATGTTATCACGACGTCCCACCTTGAACATCTCCACAACAACCTCATATGTGCGATAGCCTTTAATTGCGCAAGAGAAGCTCCTGAAGGCGGCGTTGCAAGCTGGGTCAGCGCGAATGACAAGCCACAGACCAGCCTGGGTTCTAAACCCGCGCTTAGTGGAGATGCTGCCGAGCAAAGACTGAAGACGGAGGTGATGCAGCTTCCGCCAAGGGACAGAAGGAGACTCAAAGCCGCGGGCGTCAATGTTGATGGAGTGGATGGAGGAGAAGTAGGTGTGGGGCTAAGGACCCAGTTAGAAAGCTACCACAGCGCAATGCAAATGCGAGGCCCCGATGCAGCTGAGGCTAATAAAGGCGGCTTGGGCAAGACAAGTGAGTATCATTCTCTTCAGATTCACCTCTACAGTCATTTTTTCACCAACAAGCAGCCACACCTATCTTTCCTTTTTATCGATTTATAGCTCGTGACGTTTCATATCAATCCCACCACCAATCCCTGATAACAGTCGCAATAAATTTGCATTCCACAGCATACATATTTGATTCTGAAATGTTCATCGCTGACACTCGATCTGTCTAGACTGGGACATGGAAATTCGCAGACGATATACTGCTCCATTGTCATCCGAGGTGGGCGAGTTTCCATCTGTGTCTACGATTTATGCACGTATGGTTCCAATCTGCTACGAAGAGTCCGTCACAGGCGGGGCAAGTCAAGCCGCGGCAGAATTGGTCGCGATCGCTGCAGAAGCACGTATCAAAGACCTCCTTGTATCACTGTTCCAGCGTACGCGGAGCAATGCTCCAGGGAACGTGGGAGTTTCAGCAGGAGGAGGAACCGCCAGCGCCAATGCCTCTAGTGGGATATTTACGAATGGATACCGAAGACAGCTTGCAATCGAGGAGCAGGCGTTCCGTGATGGCGAGATCAGCAGGGGAAGAGAACATGGTCTTTTACCTGTCGAAGCCAAAGAAGCCAGCAACAGGCGGTTTCTGAGCACTGGAGACCTCAAGTTAACGCGGGTTGCGGGACGAGGCTTGAAAGGATTTGTCTCTCAATACCTTGATGAGTCGATCGTCGATGGCTGGGAGGACGGGGAGAGAGAGGAGCTCAAGACGAGTTTTAAACGCCAGCGGACGATGAGGGAACCTCTCGCTATCAATGGATTCACGAAGCCGCATGGCCCGGCCATGAACGGCGACGAGATGGACATCGACGGACACTCGGAGGAGGATTGGGGCTGGGAAGGCGCTAGGGACTCCGATAGGCAGGAGTTAGGCTCACTATTGGATGGCCTATTGGCAGCCCGGTCTTGAAAACCTTGATTTTGAGAATTCTAGCCTCGCTTCTGCAAAAGACAATCGAAGAGTGGGAATATGACGAGGATTCGAAGGTGAATCTTTCCGCTGGTAAGGGCGAAATCTTATTGGGATGGGAGCATTTACATGGAGCACATTGAGAATGGGGGAATCAAAAGAGAGGAAAAAAGTTCCTTGACATACTTAAATCCGGGAACAGCTACGGCATCTGCATTGAAACGAACGCATCTTGACGTTGGCATATTCGGCTTGGAGTTTCTGGGAGCTTTTCTTGCTGCAAACGTCTTAACGAGAAAGATACCCTGGGAGTTGTGAAGCTGGGCTGGATCGAATTGCTTGGTGTGGGGCACGGGTAGTTCAACGTCTGATCAGTAGCCTGGGAGTGGCGCGCCTGTTAGAGTATCTTGTACAGTGAATGGAATTCCAGCTTGTTTACTCGGATTTCTTCCCAAAGTGAGCGGTTTTGGTTCCAGAATCACGTAGAATAGCAGCCAGTTTTCGTGGCGTGGGCCTTGGGAAATGGCAGCTCACTTGAGTGTGAATGGAGACGTGAGGAGATGGGAAAGGGAGTTTTTAATTCTTTTGAACAGCCATCAAATGGTTTCACTCATGAAGAAGGTGTTGAAATGGTATAGAAGGCCAAAAAGTTGGTTTCAGAATTTGAGTAAACCCCTTTCTTGTATCGATTCCTGCTAAAAGTATAAAACATTGCTACACAAGTAGCCAAAAATCCTAGCCCCGTGTCTCCACGCGCCAAAATCTAGAATCCGCACCCATACCAGCGCTCACTTCTGCATCATGAGCTGGACAAACTCGTTGTCTGAGAAGAAGTTAGCATCCGTGTCATATTGGTGTCCAAGTAGAGGCTCACAGTCAATTCTTCCATCACCATCCTGATCAGCCTCGCGTATCATCTCATCCACTTCGTCATCGGTCAGCTTCTCCCCGATGGATGTCATGACGTGGCGAAGCTCTGCTGCAGAGATAAAGCCATTATTGTCGCGGTCGAACACCTTGAACGCTTCTCGGATCTCCTCTTCGGAATCCGTGTCTTTCATCTTTCGCGCCATCATGGTGAGGAACTCTGTAAAAGGTCAATACCAAGGTATTGGTAATTTGGAATAGATATGATACTGTACCTGGGAAGTCGATTGTACCATTGTTGTCGGCGTCCACCTCATTGATCATATCTTGTAGCTCAGACTCGGAAGGGTTCTGTCCAAGAGATCGCATGACAGTGCCCAGCTCTTTGGTGGTGATTTGTCCTGCGCCAGGAGTCAGACTTGTCTTTTAGGTATTCAAATACTCGATCGCAATTCGTGGGTCAGATTCGAGACTGACCATCGCCATCTTTGTCCTACACGAAGGTTGACCCCTATTAGCACGACCCCACCTCAAGCGAAAACACTGGCTGCAAGCGAGGACTCACAAAAAGCGAAAACGCTTCCTTGAATTCGGAGACTTGCTCCTCGGTAAGTGAGTCGGCCTGCGGGTGATCAATTCGTCAGCAGGCTGTCCCAATCGAAAAAGCGATGGACTCGACGCGGGGCAACGCGGTCGCAGCTACAGCTCATACCATTTTGATAGACTATGACAGGAGCCGATAACACAGTAAGGCCGAGGTATATGGTTTGAATCAAGTGCAAGGTGGATATCTGCAAGAATGCGATAGCTGTATGGGTGAGCCGCTGCCTGACAGATGTTTGCAGGGCGTGCCTTGCACGCCAACTTCTTTGACAGTCGGGGGCAGATCTTCCTTGGCAAGGATGCACGTGATTGGGGCTCTGCGGCCAGGCTGGACAATGACGGCCGACGCCCTGGACCCAGCTGCTACAGATTCAAGCTTCCACTTCACAAAATTGTCTCCCGCGAGCTTCTCCTTTCCGTTTGAAATGCACTGTCTTGGTCGCCCATCCTACTTCGATGTGACGAACCCCGAACAAAGACCTCAAACCTTCAAGACTATGAATGGGAAAAGGTGTTTCCGGTAGCAGCCAGTCGATCGCTGCATAATTTGATTCGCGGTCCAGTATGTGGCGAGACAGGACAAATTTGTATGTCTCTTCAAAGCCTCGCTCTGATTTTCGGCTTACACACCGGCAGATACATCTCCTACCGGCAGTCCTACTCCCACCACCCGGCGAAGAAACCAAAACTCATTGGCTCCTCCAATGGTTTCGCCGACATCAATGAAGAACGCCGAGGGCTCATGTCCGCAGGTGCTTTTGAAGATGATGGAGATGCCGTCATTGAGATGGATCTTCTCCCTCCGCGATGGGTCGATATACAGGACGAAGTTACTGAACGCCTGTCTGACATCACCCTGAAATCTGCGAAACTTGACAAGCTTCACCAGAAGCACGTGCTACCAGGCTTCGACGACGAGCATGTGAAGCGAGGCGAAGAGGAAGAGATTGAACAGCTCACCCAGCAAATCACCCGCAGTTTTCATGAGTGTCAGAAGGCAATTCAGCGCATCGATGTCATGGTCCATGAGGCGAAGCAACATGGCGGAGTCAGCAGATCAGACGAGACAATGGCCAAGAACATACAAGTGTCCCTCGCAGCCCGCGTGCAGGAGGTGAGCGCCAGTTTCCGGAAGAAGCAGAGCAATTATCTCAACAAGCTTCGCGCTCTGGGCGGCTTCAGCTCGCCTTTCGGAGAACGCTCTGGAACGCCCGTTCAGGCTCAAAACCCATACTCAGACCCTTCGCTCATGGAATCAGATGCAGACAAATCATTTTCGCAATCTACCCTCCAACAAACAGCGCAGAAACAACTCCGGAGTAATGACACGGCTATCGTCCAACGAGAGCAAGAGATCAATGAAATCGCAAAGGGCATCATCGAGCTCGCGGACATCTTCAAGGATCTCCAAACAATGGTCATCGACCAAGGGACGATGCTTGACCGCATCGATTACAATGTGGAAAGAATGGCTGTCGACGTGAAAGGCGCGGACAAGGAGCTAACAATCGCTACAAACTACCAACGGAGATCGACCAAGCGAAAGATATTACTTCTCCTGTTATTGCTTGTCGTTGCAATGTTCATTCTCTTACTGGTGAAGCCAAAGCGGCGGAAACCCAGTCCATCCCAACAACCAGCTGCGCCGCCAGGCTGAGAACGCTTGGCAAGAAATTGACCAAAATCTTGAGACGAAGCTGCGGTCTTGAGCCTCCATACGTCGAAAGCCAAATTTGAAAGCCAATGTAGAGTTCTCGCGTGAGGACATGTGCCGGTCAATTTCATGCGTACCGCGTTGGACCTTGATTATAGTGCTAAAAATCTTCCACCCGTAACACAAGATTGCGGAAATGGATCCTTCCTTACCACAGATGGCCAAGAAGGAATGCAAGTACAGTTATCAGTTGGCGTACACCAAAATGAATGCCGTGGACGTCTAGCGCAAAGGTTCAACGTGGAGCTAGTCCCGAAGATTAAGACTGGTAAACAGGGAGGTGGCCTGACGAAGAAAGCACTGAAGGATTGATTACAGTTGAGTGAGGATTTTTGATCGGTATCGAAAAGTATCGAGAGGAAGTTGGTCTTAGACCCTTGCCTATCTAGACAAAAGAGAAAATTGCCTTTGGCAAGATAATGACCCATGTGGCTGTCTCATGCGATGCAAGATGCAATAATTCCCATAATTCCTTCGCATCAGAACAGGTGACCATCCTTGCGCCAGTAGTAGACTCGATCGTGAGGTCCTCTTCCAAAATGTCTTCACAAGCCCTCTCACAGGCCAGTTTGACACCACGAGCGTATTCTTCAACTGTTCATGAACAAGCGCTCTCTCAGAGTTATTTTGGTTGTTCTTGAGCTTTCTCGACAACAACCTCACCTTCCGTCTCCTCTTCCTTCTTCCTTTTCAGTCCTTCCTCATCTACCGCCTCCTCTCCTTCCGTCTCTGCCGCGCCACTACTGAGCAGATGCTCAATCTCCTCCTTTTCAGTCGGCGGCCCACTCCTCTCGGCGTCCACGGCCGTACCCTCTTTATCCTCGATCCTCCTCTCCCCGCCGCTCATCTGCCACTCCATCAGCTTCGTGAAAGCCCCATCCACCTTCGAACTCAGCTCTGCATAGCTGCCCATCTCGGCCACGGTGCCCTCGTTGCTGAGCACGATGATGGTATCACTGCGCTTGATGGTGGAGAGGCGATGCGCGATGCTGATCGTGGTGTTGTTGCCGCGGAGCAGCGCCGCGAGGGCCGCGTTGACGAGAGTCTCGGACTCGGCGTCAAGGGCGGAGGTTGCTTCGTCGAGGATGAGGATGTCGGGGTCTTTGACTAGGGCGCGGGCGATGGCTATGCGTTGCTTCTGACCACCGGAAAGTTGCGTGCCACGGGCGCCGACGAAGGTATCGAGCCCGTCGGGGAAGTCGCGGATGAATTGGCAGTTGGCCTTTCGAGCTGCGTTGTTAATCTCAGCACGCGTAGCGTCAGGTTTGCCGTAGGCAATGTTTTCCGCAATGCTGCCGGAGAAGAGAACCGGTTCTTGGGAGACGATGCCGATCTTGCGGCGAAGTGATTTGATGTTCATCGAGGAAATGTCCTTCCCATCGATGAGGATTTTTCCATCGGTAGGCACGTAGAATCTAAGGAGAAGGGATGCAATTGTGGATTTGCCACCGCCAGAAGGGCCAACTATTGCAACATTGGAACCTTGGGGTACTTCAAAGGTGAGATCTCGAAAGATAGAGACAGCTGGCCGTGTAGGATAACTAAAAGAAACATCCTGAAACGTTATAGGGCCACGTGCTGACAAGACTTTGTTGCCTGACGTCGGCGAGATCGTAGGTTCTCGATCTTGAAGCTCAAAAAGTCGGCTGGCAGCTCCTACGCCTTTCATCAGCTCTGAGTAGAAGCTGGATAGACCGAAAAGGCTTGAGCCGGCATATGCTGTGTACATTAGGAACGAAGTCAAGTCGCCAATGGTGATTGCTCCAGAAGAGACCATTCCCCCTCCCACATATAGAAGTGACAGTATCGTCATGTTGCCCATGAATCCAGTAGAGCTAAAAAATGTTGCACTGATCAAGGATTCTCGCTTGCCTAGATCAAAAATTTTGCGCACCTGAGTGTTGTAGCGATGCACCTCTAGAATTTCGCCAGCAAACGCCTGGGAGGTTCGCACATTGCCTAGCCTCTCCTCGGCAATCTTCGTAAGATTTCCTAGATTCTTTTGTATTTTCCGACTCAAGTTCCTGATCGCTCGGCCATAGAAGAAAGCTCCAAGAGCCACTGGCGGAAACAGTAATGCAAGGACACCGGTCAACTTAAGACTGGTGTATGCCATTAATGCGAAACCTGCCCCTCCACTCACCAAGGAGCGTAATCCATCAGAGAGATTCTGCGTGATGCTCTTTCCCACTATAATTGTGTCGGAGCTCAGCCGAGATATCAAATCGCCAACCCTGTTCGCATCAAAGAATTCTGCGTTCTGAATATATGTCCGCCGAAACAAGCTGGATCGTAATCTTGCGACAATACGTTCGCCGACAATTCTTAGAATGATAATTCTTCCATAATTCGCAGCTGCGCCTATGGACAAGATGCCGGCCAATGCGCTATAGAAAGCTGTTTGGCTTAACCCAAATAGCATCTTCCCCTCTTCACCTGCTTCCCCTGCAGTTGCCATATCCAGAATTTTGCCAATAGAGAAGGGGATTGACATCGTAATAGATGAAGATGTCAGCAGGAGAATGAATGCTACTCCCAAGACTTTTGCCTCAGGCCGAGCAATTTTGATCAATCTCCATATCTCACCAAAGCTGCCTCCATCTCCTTTAGAGTCCCCGGTCTTCGAGAGCTTCGCGCTCAAGTTAATCTTTGCCGCCTGGTTCGCCCTCTCAGAGCGTTCGAAGCCTTCCGAGTCTTCATCCACGTCTTCAGCTTGCTTTAGCCCAAGGGAGCTTCTTCCGGCCTGTGTTTCCTTTGACTGTGACGGGTCCTCTAGCTGTCTTCGGCTGGTTGAAAATGCTCTTCTGACTAACAGACATCCAACCTTAATTGGTCGGAGGCCAGCGTCATCGTTTAAGCAGCGTCTGCGGAAAGCAGGAATCTGTAATGATTGCGACCTTTGCACATTGGGCCTGGATACCGCAAGGGAGCTCCATGACGGCGATCGTAGATCGGTAGACCTAGCATGCAGTGCGTGACAGCTTGGGTTTAAGGGAGAGGCGGCGGGTGCGAGATTGCTGGGCCTGCTAATGAGAGCATTCGAGTGCCGGGTTTCGAGCAGCTTCAAGCTGCGCCCAGCATTGGCGGGCATCACCGAAGGGAACGGCAGGGTTTCCAAGCCGCAAATGCATTTGATTCAGATTTGCTTGAGTGCTCTGGTCTGAGTTTCATTTTCACTGGCTCGCTCAGACGCGCAATTCTATGACCGCGAGCGCACAGAAAAACGCTTCAGAGAGCTCCATCTGCGGGTAAAACTCTAGCTTGGCGTCATGCGATGTCATCGGCGTGCCGAGACAGCAGCCTTATGGCGATCCTTGCTACATCCAATGACGAGGCTGTTGTTCGTCCAGAACCTTCGTGACTTCTTCCGTTTTCCTTGCTCGTTGGTGACATCAATGGGGAGCATGAGCGTAATGCAGCGTCTCTAAGATCTCTCTTCTCAAATTACTACACTATCGTACTTCTCCGACGCCCTGCCGTTCGACCGCTACAACGTAATTGTTCGCACCAATGCCCGTCGATTACAGCAAATGGGACACGCTTGAGCTGTCCGATGACTCGGATATCGAAGTGCATCCTAACGTAGACAAGCGGTCGTTCATTCGCGCAAAGCAAAATCAGATTCATGAACAGCGTGTCCGACGCAAGCATGATATTACAAGATACAAGTACGAACGCATTATTAACGACGGTCTTCTCGAACGTATTGAAGCGCTTCTAGCTGCCTTGCGAAAGCATGCCGATGATGTGCGCAATCCCGACGAGCTGGTCTTTCAGGCATTGATTGAAAGTGCTGGCGACCCTGCAAAAGATGAGCCGCCAAAGCCTCCCGAAGGTGTCTGGGCCGAGGAGAAGAAACAACCAAAGTATTCTGAGATGATGGGATCTTTGGTTGACCAAGCTAAGAAGCAAGTGGATGAGGCAAAGACTCCAAACAGATACGAAGCGTATGTGAAAGAAATTCAGGGGCATCTCACAAAGGTTCAGGATCTACAACAGCAATTACTGGTAAAACTGGCAGAGCTGGAGAAGGAGGAGACTTCCAAAATAACCAGTGAAAGCATCCATACTGGGTTCGATAGCTCCCACGTCGCAAAATCTAAGCCAAAGACAGAGAATCAACCTTCCTCCAAAGCAACAACAAGTTCAGTTGAGGTGCTGAATCCAGCTGGCCTGAAGCGTGAGCCTCTGCAACGAGCCGATACAAATGTCTCATCAGGTGCAGAGGCAGACATTGAGGATGGATCACTCAAAGATGATGAAGATGTGAAACTTAGTCCTCTCGGCAAACGATTTACGCAAATCAAGACCAGCGATTACCGGGCCCTTCTTCAGTTCATATCCGAAAACCCTGACATTGTTGCCGAGGAACAAACCGACGGACTTCTTGTTGAGGCGTTCAATGCCCAATTAGACGGCAGAGAGGCATATGCGCGTACTTGTGTGCACCATGGTCTCTTACTGCAGTACTGTCGCTCTCTTGGTCGAGATGGCGTCGGCCTGTTCTTCAAACGGATAACTACAAAAGACCACCAGGCGCAAAAAGTCTTCTCAGACGATGTCAACCAGACTTACGGCCGTATCAAGACCCGTGCAGCGGAGCTCTCCAAAGAAAATGGCAAGGATCCTGCAGGAGTTGAGCAGATTCAGTTACACGCAGTTGACCCTGATACCAAGATCCATATCGTAGTCCCTCAGCCTGGGAGCGACGATCCTACGGAAAAGGCCGCGAGGGAGATTTTCGAACGGTTCCCACCAGGCTTGCAGCGTGCCCTTGAAAGTGCCAATCTCGACGAGGTCAACAAGGTGCTCGGGAAGATGAGTGTTGAGGAGGCCGAGGAGGTGGTAGAGCAGCTCGGCCAAGGAGGGATGTTAAGCTTGGAGCAGGGAGTAATCGACGCAACGACAGAGGAGGGTCAGCAGAAGCTCAAGCAGCTGGAAGAGGAGAATCGAGTACAGAGAGAAGAGACAGAGGAGATGCCAGATGTTGAAGAGGAAGCGGAAGGAGATGCTTCCGGGGTTCAGGCAGTTGTAGAGAAGACGTAACGGCCAAGGCCATCGGGCGTTCAGTACATGAAAGGATGTGATTTTACGATTAGCAAAGCTTAGCTCCAATTACTGTAAATATAATTGAAATCTTAAAGCTCTGTCGACAGTTTGTTAGTCAAACACCGCCCGCGCTTGCAATCATTGATCCCAACAGTTCCAAAACCTCTTCCATTTTACGGGCTATATCCATGGCCGTGACTCGGGGACCGGCTTTGGCTCCGCAATAGCTACCGGAGGAGGCGGTTTAATGTCATCAGCATCATGAAGGACCGTGTTGCCCGACAAGAGACTGTTCCAGTCCGTGGAGGAATTAGTGTCTTGTTTTTCCAGATCATGTCCTTTCTCCTCCTGCGTTTCATGCGGAGGCCGATCTTGTGGCTTTCTCGGTCTGGTGCAAGGACAGCTTAGATGAGTGACGAGACCTGAGCGCATGCTATCTGGCCTGACGAGATACAGCAGGACGACGATGACGAGAACGATTAGGAGGATACCCCCGATCCAAGAGATTGAGGACGTAGTCATATTTGAGATGTAGAGTTGTGAGGATCATATTTCTATGAGGAACATGGTGAAATAGCTCCATCAGAACTCTGGATGGACAGCACGGTCATATACGTGGTAAAATGCTGATTTGTTGGGTTTTGGGATACTATGGAACAACACCAACGATACTCAAGACAGGCCATTGGCACAGCCAACAGCAGAGTCGTTTGACCCGGACGTACTCACCAGTCAGATAATCATTTCGGTGCCATTATGCAAGTTCGCATCATGAGTCAAATAGAAAGCCAGGCGCATCATCTACTTGATCTTTTGCGAAGCAATTCTGATGCTAGACTTTATGTTGCTGGCAGCTCGAACGCTGGTGCCGCAACATTATTTCGTTGCACTCGTTCTCGCAGCATTAAAGCTGCTCGCTTGTTTCAACAGAATAGCACTTTTTCAAAGGCTTTGCGGTCTTTCGGGCTGTTGAGGGGCGCCAGAGAGATTGTTGAGTACTTGCAGTTTGTTCCGCGAGATTGGTGTTGTCTACTTTGTTGTTGCTGACCGGGAGGTGTTGGAGCGTCTCCGACAAGGCAACCCCATCTCCCTTCTCTTGGATCGCAAAGCCATTGAGAATCACCTCTGCTAGGCCTTGAGGGGTTCTGGTAGGCAGCCCGCTGATCTTCCCTTGAGACCTCGCGGGTAGAATAGATGTTGGATGCCACGCCGTCTCTCAGGTCTCGTCCTCGAAAAGGCTGCCAACTTGGTTCGACCAAATCCAGGAGTGGCTGCACAACTTGCAAGTGAGTACCACTGTGACTCCAGTGCTATCTACAATGAACTGAACGCATCAGAATTCGAAGGGTCAAGTGCGACGAGAAGCAGCCGAGTTGTAATCGCTGCACAAGCACCGGGCGAAAATGTGAGTATCAAAATACCAAAGTACAGTCAGAGAGTCTGCTCTCTTCCAGTACAGCCAGCGTTTCTACAATAGTTTACCCATTGCGCAGCAACCCGGCTTGGAGTTCCTCTGACAGTCGAGCCTTTGCGTTCTTCTTCGACAGAGTTGCCCCCGTTTTCTCAGAGCCGTAGACCTGGCATTTTGGCGGCAGCTAATTCCTCGACTCAGTCTATCAGAACCATTCATCTGGGATGCCGTGGTCTCGATCAGCATCCTCTATGAGCATCCTCAATACACTGATAATGCCACGAACTATGCCCCTGGTGAATGCCCCGTCACGGACGAGAACCACAAGCTTGCCGTTAGCTCCTATAATCGGGCCATTTCACGTTTCAACATCGTTGCCAAACAAGGCGCAGCTGCGATCCCACTTGCCTTGGTGAGCTCCATACTCTTTATTTGCATCGAAATTTCTGCAAGATAACATCACCTACGCACTCAAGCTGTATGGGATGAGCTGCAAGTTGCTCCGCGACAGCGCCAGCAACATCGAGACCCTACACGTCCAAGGGATCGACTCGTACGAGATCCAGGACCAGGTGGCACCTATCATATACCGCCTCGGCATCATGTCCGCCATCACCGGTGGCCCGATCTTACCCCCAGAGCACGAACAACACCTCACCCCGGCGCTCTCCCAGCCCACTATCACAGACCTCGCCACCGCTCAACTTTCCCTTCACGCCTTGATGATCTACGGCCACGAGATCATCCGCCGCACCGGCCGGCACGTGATTCTCGGACCCCTTAAAATCTCTTCCCAACCCCCAGAGGTCCCTCCCCCGCTGGAGCTTCTCTCCGAACAAGCCACTCTCCTGGCGCAGGCCGATGCATGGCAATTAGCCTTCTCCTCTTTCCTCCGCCAGCATGAGTCCACATTTTCCCGCCCAGAACGTGCCCTCACCGCCATCCTCTCGGTCTATTTTAGCATCTCAATGATCTGGGCCCTCACCTACCACTCCCCATATGAGTCTATAATGGATCAGTACACGCACATCATCGAGGAACTTATCCAACACGCCCGCCTTGCACTGGAGTTATCCTCCTCTACACCATCCCACTGCCCTTCCTCTTCTACCGCTTCTCAACCACCTTTCACCTTCGAGATCGGCGTAGTCCCTCCTCTCTATACCGCCGCACTACGCTGCCGCCACCCCCGCGTCAGGCGCCAAGCGCTCTCTCTCTTCCGCCGAGCACCCACCAAAGAAGGCCCCTGTAAATCTGCCCCGCTAGCGTGTCTGCTGGAGAAGATCTTCGAGATCAAGGAGGCGGGCATGTTTCCCCCGGAGACCGATTTCTGGGAGGTTGGGAAGGAGTGGGAGTTGCCGCCGGAGGATAGAAGGATTAGAGAGCCCGAGCTATTTAGGAAGTGGAAAGGAGATGGAAGTGGAGAGCTAGGGTGGTGGATGAAGTGTAGTATGATGGAGAGAGTGGAGAGGGAGGGGAATGGGGGAGAACGGTGGGTAATGAGGGAGTTCGAGGCGGAGATGGAGAATCTATGAGGAGAGATAGTTGGCTAGCTGCAGGTTTGGCAAGGAACACAAAGAGAAAGAAAAAAAATGCCGGATGTTGAATGAGCGCACCGAGAAAGGGCGATATTATGGACTCCTTTCGTACATGGATAAGCAAGGCAGAAATGACGGTGAAAAGCCTCCCTTTCAGACAGTCTGAGCATCGTTGAGTTCGTATGAGGCTATTGTTCTGGCGAGCTCCTCTGTCAAAGCTTTCCTTAGCTCGAAGGCTGACCTCATTTACTATTGGCGACTTCAATCAGACCAACGAGGCATTGTCACGATGATCTTTATTCAGCCCCCTGTTCGCGATACATACAGACCACACGCAGCCTCCTCTACCCGGCCGAGAAACCTACTGAGTGGTAACATTCTATCATCCCACACCGTGAGGCGATCTGGGCCAAACCTTCACGCTGGGACAGGAGTCGCCGCAATGTGTGTGCTAAGCGTAGGCAGCAGCCCAGGGGTCGGATCGCCTCGTCTATCTTTAGTCGTTGAAAGCTTCTACGTTGTTCACTTTAGCTGTTGACGAGGACAGAGGATGCAGACCGGGATACCTCCTGCTGCTCGAGGTGAATCTCCAGCATAGGTCTCGGGGTTTGTCATCAAAACAGCATATAAGCAGTCTATCCACAGGCCATAGAGTCGGCTTTTACAAACGCAGTGGTCTGCTCCGCAGGTGCGAAGACTGGCTTTCCAAGGTCTCGCAAGCCTACTGTGCATTTTGCGAAAGACCTACAATGGGTTCATTTGTCATTCGAAAGCAGTGTTGATAGGTGGGTAAAAGTGAAGTGATCGTCCTACGGTGCCACCTGCGATAAAAGAAATTGGTACATTCAATACCAGCACTGAAACCAATCCTAATTATCCAAATTTGCATTCAAGCGAGTAATTGCTTACGCCAACCTCGCCCACAGCCCATTCCATCTAAATATACCGCCGAGGTAGCTAAGTGGCTCTGTATGTTCGCTCAGTTGCTAGAAGTCAAGAGACTCGGGAGATTGTCCATTTCTATATTGTAAATAGACGACGGCGTTACACTAATTCGATTTTCGTTGCTTGTCGGGGAAAGGTCTTCCGCAAGGCTAAAATGCTCGGCTTCCCCCGCGGGTCGAGCTTGGTCGGCGAGTGGATTATACAGAGAGGGAGTCGAGGATCCGATGGAAGCTGTCGGAGAGTTCGGACTTCCAGGCAAGCCGACGTATGTATTGGATTCTGATGTTTGCTGATCAGGAGGCTGCGTAGATGGAGTTTGCCGGTTATCGGTGCTATCATTCGGCTCTCCTTCTTGCTTGATAGGTGTTTCATAGACCAAGCGCGGGTGCTTCTCATCCGTGATATCCAAAGTTGCGAGGTGCTCAGATTTGCGTGTAATCGGAAGCTCCTCTGCTGCGTTTGTCCAGGTTCCAGCATCAAGCTCTTCATGGGCCAGCCGCTGTAGCTGTAATGTTCTATTTGTGACCCATTCAAGCCTTTGGTAGATACCTAGCTTTCGGTATCGCTGAACGAACCGAAGTAGAGGCTCTGCAGCCCATTCGGAAGCGATTATAATACCGCCGAGGATGAGTGTTATAGAGAGCCCGAGGACACTGAACGATACATGGGAAGCGCTTCTCACTTTCTGGTGAACATTAGCTTCAGTAGACATCGGGTGGCACAGTCAGCCGTAGAGGATACGAGGCACAACCAGGACAAAAACGTGGATTGAAAACATTCACACACCTGGTTCCTGCATACATATCGACCAGTACCAATGGTTTTGTTTAAGTATTCATATGCTGCAGTGTCCGAAGGGCCTGTAGCAACCTCAACGGGCAATCGTTGCATCTGCGCTAGAGTTATATTTTGCCAATGCTCTACTTCTAGCTGCCACTGGTACGAAGGAAGTGGACCCTGAACACCACCTGCATAGGTATTATGGGCAAGTAGCGCACTAGGACCTAGGTGCCTTATAGTGGTGTCAGTAAAAGCTCCGAGGTTTGTAATAGATATGATGAAAGAATCCAACAAGTCCTGCTTTATTCCCGGAAGAGTGGCATTTCTCGCGCTATTAGCTGCCTGCGACCAATGTGTGAGCGGCGTACAATATGTCGTATTCAAGCAGAATTGGTCTTGCATAGTACACCCAAGGACATGGCCCACGCCATCAAATCGATAGACCGTAATGTTAGGCTTTGAAGATATTTCGTGGTCTATGATGGCGTCGTGGGCAGCGAATAAGTCGTCATCGACCGGCTCGAGGAAGTCAACACCACTTGCCGTGAGGAAGAGCAGGAGCGTGTATGCGTCATCTCGCCTCAACTCTGGGATCGGCACAAAGTCGCTTTTTTCTGGGTGCGCTGGGTCATATGCCATGGATCTGCCCCAGGTTCAGCTGAAAGCAATAAAATGCTATTGCGAGGAGACTTGCTTACGTAATTGAGTATTCAAAGAACTCTTCCGGCATTCGCAAGGGCCATTCGAAAGTCATCGAAAGGTCCTCAGAAGTATCAGAGTATAGGAACTGAACAGTAGAAGTATTGTTAGAACCATCATGAGGGACGATAACTCTTGTATGGTTGTCAGTAATTATTGGTGCACATTGTAGGACGCTCCGATATTGAAAGCTTTCTGCCAGGGGGCTGTTCATGCCCAGATGATCATTAGAATCAATTAAACCCGTATCCACGCGAATATTTGATGTATTTGATACGCAGATAGGACCGTTGTCCGGGAACGGGCAGCTTATGTTTCGAGATACTGTTTGAGGTATCTGTTTTCGTACGAAGATTGAACATTCATTTCCGTCCGCAACTTTATCGCTATAACATTGCTGTGCATATGATGCACTAGCTGTGATAAGCTTTGATGTATAGGCCAACAGGCCTCCATAGAGGGCTAATACACTGTCTGAAGGATTGATTAATCCACACGCAGGACTAGATATCAAGACTTCATCAGCGATAGCTGCGGATATCTAAAAGCAGTCAGTTCCACAATCAATGAAAGATGCCTGCAAGTCACGGCGAGCCCGTATTCGCCCTTTAAACTGCCAATGATGGTTTCAACGATTACGGAAATACAATTGCGGAGGAGAAGAAATTGTCTCATACGAAGCAGAATAACAACAGGGCGATAAAACCCTCTAGGTCCGAGCCAGGGATGGTTTCCAGATTGATGAATCTTCTGACAAAAATGCTACCTTGTTCGCGACGTACCTGGGAAGAGAAAATGCTGGCAACGTAGAACCCAATCGTTAATAGCGCTGATGCTCCGATTAGAGGAAACAGCCTGAGCCAAGGCTTTCGCGACTGGTTTCTCCAGCTCCATAGCATTCTGGTGAAGTACTTTAGGCCCATTAGACTCTCATTCGAATTACACAGCACAGCTTGCCGTTGATGATAAAAACCATCGTTCTCCTCTGATTTGCGTGTGGACAGCGCTAAGTGGGCGGTGAAACAAAACAAGCGCCAGCAGCTTCTACCTACCATCCCTACAAAGAGGGCAATGAATGCTGTGAGAAGACCGGCATCGCGCTTGCCAAGAGTGACTGTTGCTCCTCTGATCCACAAGTTAGCAAGCGAGGCTGAAGAAGCTAGTACGTGGAAGTGTAGAATAAGATTTCGACGCGTCACGCCAGTGTGCAGGCGTGAAAGTCAAGCAGAGACGACCATAGGGAAGGACTGGTACTTTATGGGGCCTTTAGACCAATTTGTCCAGATTCCTGTGTAGACGGAGGAGATTGAGACGCTGTCGATGGAGTTGTTGCTCATTTCGAATATGTAGGTAATGAGATAGCCTCAAAAACTATGGAAGAAGCCTGGGCAAATGATAACAGCAGATGCAACTAGTAGGTAGGGAAGACTAGATTCTGCGCAAGGTTCGAACCATTTTCAATCACAGATGCGCGTCCGAAAAGTCGTCTTGGATGGAAAAGCCGCGGAAAGTGCGGTCTAAGCAAGTCTTATAGATTTCAACGTTTTAACAAAGTTCCCAAATGCCAGAGCGTGCCACAGTGGTGCTCAAAGGCAAAGCTGAAGGAGCTATGCGGCTTCAGCCTACTAAGACCTCCTATCACGAATATTGAGGAGAGACGAGGGAAATGGTGGCAAATTAGCATGGTATCTGGCCGAGACATTTCAAATCCAATGGGTCTTGGCCCCATAATCTCCAGTGATACGTAGTCTCCTGAGGCATGCTTCCGCAGAAACAGCCTTTTCGAGGAGCCTGATAGTTGTCTGCCTGCCGACAGTCCATCCCAAGAAGCTTATATCCCTATCGGTTATTCCGGTTTGATGTGTGATCATGTGATGTATGCCTTTCCACGGTCACATTTCCCCACAGGATTCTGATGCTTATCAAGACCCAAAGCGTCTGGGGTCTATTGTTGGACCAAGGCCAACTCCATGGCGGAAGGTTCACATAAGCGGAAGCTAATCACAACGTGATCGAGACCTGGCCATGTTGAGCCTTGAGGTCCCCCTGAGACGCAGTGTAACAGTTGAGAGGGGTCTGAGCACAAACTTAGGTCGCTCAAATATTTGACGGGGATTCACAACTATGGACCTGTGAATGGTTAAAGAGAACTGAGGGTGAGTCAGCTGAGTGCCAATCATGGTGCGCGCTCGTAGATATTGGTGCTCTCATTTCCTTGCTTCCACTTATTAGAGAGGATTTGAAATATTAGTCATGCTAGCTAAGCCTTGACGTCAGCCTTTGCCTTGTTGCAATGTAACGTGCTAGAAGAAAGTCACGTCGAACCGCGCCGACACAAGCACCGACTGAAACTAGAAGGGGAATACATACCGGCATGCAGTGGTCTAATAGCAGATTTGTAACTACTGTATGCCTGACTCTCAAGTTATCCCTCCCTGTTTCTTGTAGCGGTCTGTGGGAGGAAAAATCGCCTTCGCAAGCTTACGCTTGGGCCAATGACTGTATCGTAGAATGTAAAGATGACTCGGATAGTATGCTTGTCAGTGTACGGAGTAGATGACTGACGACTTCAACCCTGCACGACTGAACCCTAGCAGATTCCACGCAATGAAACCGCAGATTCGATTCTGAGACGGAGATGTGAGAGGATACATACTATTAAGGCTGAGACCTGCATCCGAGCCTGAAAGACACCGACGACAACAGGGACTGGGGTTATCAACTCAACACGGAGCGAATCCCGGTTCGTATTAGCGTTGAGAAAGCCTCTTTGTTGACTTTGGAATCCTCTCGACTGTATGTCACACTGACGCTGGCGCTTGGATGCAATGTCCCTCTCAAAAGTATTGTTGCTGGAAAACCTGCTCCTATTTGAAACATTATGTTGGAGCCTCCTTTGTTAGCGCTTAAAGTAATCGGAAATAGGGTGAGCCGAGGGTATACGGCTCGGGCACGCTCGGGTGAGCCGCCCGTGGAATTGCCTGAGCTTGGCGTTGATCCATGTGCTCACGCTGTGCTCAGGCGACCAGTCAGAGTGACGAGATAGATGCATGCTGTCTTTGAGCTATAGAAGCTCCCAGCGCAATTCGCCACTTCATACACTCCTTCCCACAAAGAATCCGTTTCACTTCCTCTACCGATGTCCTAGTAGGATTGAAAAGGCCATGAGGGCCTTCACCTATGCTTTCCACCGCCCGAGAGGTTGAACTTGACGAGCTACCCACGATGGATCGATTGCGGAACCTGTTTGCTAGCAAGCAACGGTATGAGCCCTTGGAGAATGGCGACACAAGAGATTCAGAAGACTCAGTCCGAGAAGGGGAAGGGGAACCTTCTCAGAACTCTTCCGTTGCAGCGTGTGATGAGAATCCTTTCTTATGGACCGAATACTGGATCTTTTGTCTAATGGGCGTTGCCATGCTATGGGCCTGGTGAGGAGCATGCTGTGGCATTCTACTACGCACTAATAGCCTATGACAGGAACATGTTCCTTGCCGCAGCAGCCTATTTCCAACTTCGATTTGAAGCTTCAGCGTGGATCCGTGATCACTTCCAGTCCGCCCAGCTCTCGGTCTCGATGGTGGCCAACATGGGATCGATGCTTGTCCTCACGAGGATGCAAAAGAATGCTTCATATCCGAAACGTATCCTCTCAGCCCTCACTATCAGCATTGTCTGCTTCACACTACTTGCCATTTCGACGACATTTAGAACCTCAGCTGAGCTGTACTTTGGCTTTATGCTTTTGATGGTCTGTTTTGCCAGTCTTGCGACAGGACTCATACAAAATGGCCTTTTCTCATACGTTTCCGGCTTTGGTAGAAGCGAGTACACTCAGGCGATCATGACTGGGCAGGCTGTCGCAGGTGTCCTCCCATGCATTGCACAAATAGCTTCTGTGCTTGCAGCAACCCACGGATCACAGTCAGAAGGGTCTTCAACGTCGGCATTTTCGTTCTTCCTCACGGCAACTGCTGTCTCAGTCCTCGCCCTCTTGTCATTTCTGTACCTTCTCCGCCGCAGGAAAGACCATCAGGTGGCCGTTCTCCCGAAATCAACGGCTTCCCTCCCAACAGAAGGCGACTTCGCTGCAACTCCGATCTCAGCCGCCACCAGAAAAGATATCGGAATGTGGCATTTGTTCAAGAAGCTCCACTTCTTCGCCTTAGCCGTCTTCCTCTGTTTTGGTATCACCATGGTATTCCCCGCCTTCACCACCATTATCCTCTCCGTAAACAAAGGCGGTCCCTCACCATCGCTTTTTATACCTATCGCATTCCTCATCTGGAATTTTGGGGATCTTTTGGGCCGACTGGCGACCCTGATGCCTGGATTATCGCTGACACATTACCCTTTCGCTTTGTTTGTCCTATCCCTTGCGCGACTTGTCTTCATACCGCTTTACATGCTCTGCAATATTCGCGGCCATGGGGCTGTCATCCCAAGCGACACATTCTACCTGATCATCGTTCAATTCTTGTTTGGTCTGACCAGTGGATACCTGGGGAGCGAATGCATGATGGGTGCTCCAGATTGGGTCGCAGACGAAGAGAAAGAAGCTGCGGGAGGCTTCATGGGACTGTGTCTAATAAGTGGGTTGACAATTGGGAGTCTGTTAAGCTTTTTCGTTGGCGGAACCTAGTATAAAAGGCACAGGAATTTGGACATTAGGCCCTTTCAAAAGTTGGACATTTCTCTTGTGATCTGCATAAAAATGGGTTTCAAAGCTTTGGCGTCTCCGGTGGCGTGTCTCATAACGAATACCGGTCCGGGAGACTATCCACAGACGGGAAGTGCATCAAGCTACGGTCAAATATCGATGTATTATGATGGAAACCTGGAAACGATGTGAGATATTTTGTTGGCAGACTTGCGACGTTGGAACACATATTGGTCATGACAGCTACATTATGACTAGGGTACTTGTAAAATTTCCTATCGAGGAAAGCACAGTTCAGCCCAAGCACTAAGCTTACCATAGTGCTGGATCCTCGAACGGAAAATCCCGGAATGCGAAATTTCAAGACGTTTTTGTGCCCTGCTTATACCGAAAGAAGAATTCGTAGGCTTTGCTGCTTGTCTGAAGATGTGAAATACGCCTCGCTCTACGCCTTGAGAAAGCCCTCCCGGTGCGCTTCGTTCCTGACCCACATGGCCGCTTTTTCCCCAGCAGCAGCAGCAACAGGATCCTTTCAGTTTCTCCTGATCCTATCCACCTCCCTGTTCGCCTCTTCAATCGCCTCCCTGGCCCCTGCCCACTTCTTGCGCCGCCCATCGAACAGCCGCATCACATGCGGGCTGTCGACGCCATCCATCAACAGATCACAGAGCTTGCTTTCATGCCACCAGAATCTCCACCCGGCGATGCCGTAGCCCAGCATCTCGTTGACCCCCGTTCCTGCTGCGTCGTTGAGCCACGCCTTCCAAGGGTCCTTGAAGACGATTTTCGAGTCGGCGTCTTTCCCAGCAACGGCGTAGACCCATGCATGGTGCTTGTCGATGGTTCGGTCCATCTCCGCGACGGAAGGTAAAGGATAGTTGCCCTTCCATATCTGCGCCAGGGCCATGCCGAGGAGGTCGGCGATCTCGCATATCCCGGTGCCCAGTTTCCACTGTGTGAGGAGCGCGACTGAGTCGGCGTATTCGGGAGGGAAGATGTTCTGGTACAGGCGGAGCAGTGGAGGGAAGTCACTGGGCCGAGACTGCCTTGGTTTTTGTGTAATATATTCTCGCAGTTCGGAGCAGAGCGAAGTCGACTCGGATTTATAGCCAGTGCAGAAGATGACTGCATCGATCGTCAATGCTGAACCATCCTCGAGCTCCACTGTGTAGGCGCCGCTGAAACGTTTGAGCAGCGACACAGAAGTCACCTCTCCTGCGTTTAAGCACCCAACGAACTTGTCCGATACAATCGGCCGGTTCAGAGCAAGCGATGTGCGAGGCTTCATTTTCCATTCTGAAGGCAGCTCTTTCCAGCACGAGTCCGCCAGCTTCGAGGCTCCCGCATCAATAATTCTTTGGAAAAATGTAGGTGCCCATTGCGATAGTGCCGGTATAGCACTACCACGCCTCCGTGAGGCCATTATATCCACCGGAGTGCCTTTGACGAATCGCGGAAACACCATGTTGCCGCGACGGTGAGACATGTACACCTTTTCAGCACCGTTTGCGACCAGATCGACAACACAGTCTCCGGCTGTGTTCGCCGACCCGACGACCAGAACTTTCAGGCCCCGAAAGTCTGAAGGCTTCTTGAAGGCCTGGGAATGTAACATCTTGCCCTTGAATTGACTTGAGCTAGGAAATTGTGGAACGTGAGGCGTGTTGTACTGCCCGGTTGCGATTACGACTTTGTCGAACGATAGGACCTCCCTCCCCTTAGGACTATCGACATGCACCTTCCAGCCGCTGCTGGCTTCATCTCGCTCAAATGAGGCAACGGCTGTTTGCAGTCTGATATGTGGAGACAGTTCGAAATGCTCTGCATAAGACTCAAGATATTCCAGTGTTTCCGTTGCATTGAGAAATACAGGCTTTGTCGAAGGGACGGGAAAGTCTGCATAGCAATTTTTGAATCTGGAAATATTACCAAGGGTCGTCGGTAAAAGACTGGTCTGACTGGGGTCCTCGTCGAAAATCCAAGCACCACCTATGGCGTTTCTGCGTTCAAACAAAATAGCTTTGAATCCCTCCTCCAGCAAGTTTTTCAACGCCGCAAGACCTTGTGGGCCGCCGCCTATGACAGCGACCGTTGTCATAGTGGTGAAGATTGACCACGTAAGGTCTTATTATGACTTGTAGAAAAAATAAGAGAACAAATGTCTGATATAGTCCCAAAAAGCCTATTCCTGAATCTGCAATCCAAGACGTATGCCGTGTTCGGTCTCTCACCACGCTTCACATGCAAACCCTAGTCATATACGCGAAGTCGACGTTGCCGGTTGAGCAACACTTACAAGAGCCCTCCATAAGGCTAGGAAGGAGGCCATTTTCCCCGAAGGATGTGGTAAGCGTACCGCCATGAGCGCGGCGGAGGGTGGGGGCGGTGAACGTGAGGGGCGTCAGACCGAGACCATTCAGGATACCTATAAGAGTTTTTCTCGGGAAAGTTGCTCCGTAATATCTGAGTATGCAAACCTGGAAGATTTGAAAGTGAAGAACATCTTGGGACGCCCAAATTAAGCAAACTAGACATAGGGAGATTGCTGACCCTTGGTCGAGAGTGCGTGTCCGGAAGGTTAAACGAGGCGTGAATCAAATCTCCCAGACTGTCAGACATGATCGATGTCTCCTTCATAAAGTACGAGTCTTAGCTTTATGGTTTGGTAAGAATGCACGCATCATTAAGCCGTACTCTTGATCAAGACCTCAGTACCACGAGCCCTGCCTAACGTCACTGCCACGCAGAAGATTTCAGAAAGCCACCATCCCGGTTCGCGAATTTCTATGCAGAAACAATTAGATCGAGTAGATGTCATTATTCATAGCTTCTTCAATCATCGCCATGTCTCCTTCTCCGATCCATCCGGACGCCTCTGCGCTCTCCATCAAGCCCATTGCTCCTCTTTCAAGCAGAAACCTGTTTCCCTTGACATCGTTCAGCTCACTTAAGCACTTTTTCAGGCGTGCATACAACTCTTTTTCCAACGGTTGCTCCGGAAGAATATCCACAGAATCGAGGAGGCTTGAGAGAAGGTATCGGAGCCAGATATAATTCGTTCCAGGAAAGAAGCGCTTCCACTTCAGGCTTGAGCTAACACACGCTCCGGCGGATTCAATATGGTCTAGCATACTAATTGCTCTTAGTCAGCCATTTTGATCGGAAATCTAGACACGAGAGGACATACTCTTCGTATGCCTTGTTCTGAAGGCACTCCTGATTGTTCGAAGCTTTTCGCCGGCGGAACCACACGTCTTTCATCTCTGTTGCCGCAATGCTGGTCTTTTCGTCAAAATTCTCTGTCAAGGCTGTTCGTGAATAAGTGAAGTCGATAATGGTGATACTCACGTCAGCTGCACCGAAGTAAGCTGGGGTTTTCGAGGGAGCAGACGCATGCTTGAGCCCGGAAGGCCTAGACCGAACACAGATATTGCTTATGTGCAAATCACGGTGTTCGAACTGGGCGTTACGCTCACCCAGAGCAAGAGTACTCGCAACCAGCCAGAAAATATCGTAAACTAATCGCATTGATGGCTTTTCGATGAGAACACTCTCCAATTGGCGGCCAGCATAGTCCATTTCGATGATAGCAAAGACCTGATCCTTGGGGAAGCTACGCCAATCTGGAGCTTCACAGCCGTCAAGACTCTCGCGATATTCTTGCGCCGCTTCTTCCAAGCATGATGGAAAGGCACCTTTGACAACATGAACATCTCTGAACCGTAGGAAGCCAGACACCTCATCCATGCGCAGAGATATTCTGACTTCTGAGACGACATCATCTACTTTAGAGTACTTTCGAGAGCCTTTCCCTTTTTCCGCGTTGAGCGGAATCACTTTGAAGACAGCACAGACATCCGATTCGGTCCAAGTGATTGGTCGTTTCGAGCTTTTTGATTTTGTGAGCACAAAGACTTCTCCAAATGATCCCGAGGCGATTTGAGAGAACGTCATATTTTTCGGGAAACCTCTTCCGAAGCATTCGGATGATCGAAAACCGGTGTTCGAATGCCGTACCAGAGACTGCAAATACTTTGGGATAGTGAGTAGCTCAGCCTCCTCTGGCGATAGAGGCGATGTTAACGAAGAGTCTGGTTTCTGGACTGAGAGATTCTGATGACGAGCAGCTGACTTATAAGCTCTTTCAAACGAGTCGGACTTGTACTCTCGAGTATCTGTTTCGACTTTATCTCGAAACATATCACGAGTTGCCCGGGGTATCCTACCCTCGGTGGTGCCGGGTTCGACTTTGTCGGGGTTTTCGGATATTTGGCTCGTCCTTGATCGCCAATCCTGAACATTTATGTCCCTTTCCTTAGGCCTTCGAGAGTAAGACAGTGAAGGGGCTTCTCTTGTACCATTTGGATCCCTAGAAGTCGACTCGGTATTCTGCGCTACGCTGCTATGTTCGTGCGACGCAGGGATCTGAGCATTGTATCTTGCAGAGGATTTAGTATCAGCGAGAGTCAACTCATTGAAGCTCGTTAGAAGCCCGATAGTTGATTCTGCCTTTAACTTCTTCCCATAAACTTGCTGTCGCTTGCGTGGTAGAACATTTTTCCCACCAGTGCTCTCGACCAGAGGAGGTCTCTGCGACATTTGAGAATTTTGAATAATTTATCACCATGCACGTACGATTAGGAAAAATGCATTGCGTCTCTGCTTCGTAGAAGAAGGCATGTATCTTGGTGATGCAAATCGCCATTTCTCTATTTTGAAATTCCCTAAAATGGCTTAGGCAGTTCTTGATATAAGAAAGCGCCGTACATTGTTTCTTGGCACCGGTCTCATGTACCGAGGTTGAGCCGGATTGACCCTAAGCCTGAACCTTACGAGCTTCTTCGCATTCCAACTCAGACCTCATATCACCTTCGGCTTTCTCCCCTCAGGCATTGAGCAAACCTTGAAGCTTAGGCGTCTTCTTGAGACCGCAACATGGTCGTCCCAACGATTGCCCGCATGATGCGGCAGACAAATCCTCAAGCTTTCCGACAAACTGCGGTGCAACGCTGGGGGTGAGTACAATCCGGATCTACATCGCGTATACCTGATCACAATGGCATCCTCTGGTTACATTGAAAGCTATTTCTACCTCTTCTTCAGCTTGCGTTACTGCCAGGGTATTTTGCTAACTTGGTCGTGCTTCCGTAGCTTCATCTATCGTGAAAACCGAGTTCCTTACTATCAACGGCTGCATCAGAACCACGATGGCAAACGACAGTGGTGGAAGGTCAGCAATCGATATTCCTGCGTGTAGTTGAGCCTCTGTCAGCTCTTGTTACATGTTGGAAGTTTTTCTACCTGATGATATCCACAACACTTCTCGTCAAAGCATGGCCCGACAGCCCCGTATCTCGGACACTATTATAAAGAACACCTTTATATTGGCTCTTTGCGCCATGACAAAAGCTTGGAAGTGCTGGCTTTCATCAGACTCGGCCATTTCAACAGATTACAAAAGCACCTCTCTATCTCAATCTGTTGAATATACCGTTCTGGAACAAATCTTCTTCGTTCCTCGCTTATCCTCCTTGCGCACAGATCGTTTTTTCTGTCCACACCTGCAAAGCATTACTAATCTCTCAACTTCTAGACTCATCGAAGTCCCTACATGCTCGTCCCTTTCTATATCAGCCTGACAGTAACAACCGTGAGCTGTTGGTACATGATGATCAGGATGGTCCTGGTAAGTCCCTGGGTTAAGTCATAACCCCCAGCAAGTAGGACTGACACGCACCTTTAGGGCCATAGGACATGGTTCGGAAAAGATTAGATCTCATATCAAGTTCACTTTGAGCGGGGGAGGAGACGCCGGAAGTTGTACATACCTGACATATCGTTGCCGACCAGGCTCAGTTTCATGGAAAATAAATCGATTACGTGACCGTCACTGGCAGTCTTGAGAATTTCCACTGCTTAGTGCGAAATACCCCAATCCACCTGCACTCTGAATGACCCTTCTTACATCCAATTACAAATTACTTCGCAAACAAGATGCTGCAATAACCGTCATGCGGCGCCGCAAAATCCCGGCCCAAGACCCCAATCTGTAGCTGCAGTGTAATTTCCATACAATATCTTCGCCCTTAATGGCGAAATTTTCCTTTTAAAGCATCTTGAGCTCCGCATATTTTGTCCCGGCGTCCACGGCATTTGGTGTAATTAGGCAATGGTGTTCAAAATGTTCTCAGAAGATGCATGAACGCTGAGGAATTCCGACGCCATGTGAAATGCTTATGGTGTCTATAGTGGCAAAGTCCCATCTCGTCGTATACATTCCCCCGGAGTGACCGGCTTGACGAAGTCATTCGCAAACTCTCGATGTGAACCCCCCGTTAGCGATTTAGACTTATACACAAAAGGCCTCTGGAAATATCGCGGCGATGGCCCTGGATAGCACGTTGCAAGTTGTCTGACGTTATGATATAACGTGTGATCCAATTCAAAATTTAATTACATTCAAGAAAGTCATCTCATGGACAGGTTTCTCGTGCAACATGTGACACAGCAGAATACAACTAAAGCCAGCCCCCCTACCCTCTCCTGGTCATTTTCTTCTCCCCCTTTCTCCTCTTCTTCGCATCCTCCCTCTCCAGAAACTTCCTCTGCTCCTCCGCCGTCATGCCCCTCAGCTTGCGGTCCCGCTCCTCTTGCTTCATCTTGTCGCCCGATTTCTTCCTGTCTTCCTCCTCCTGGGCTTCGGCCGTCCGCTTCAGCCGCGCGATCTGCTCATCGCGGGTGGCGCGGATCTTGCGCATGACTTCGGGGCGGAAATGTGCGGAGCTGGCGAGGTGGTCGGGGAGGCGGAGGAAGGTGGTGAAGATCGGTTGCGTGGGTGAGTAGGCATCGGGATTGGTCCCTGAAGGCAAGCGGAGGGAGAGGTGAGCGCGCTTCTTAGGGGTGGTTTCGTTGAGTCTGATTCCCTTGATTAGCATGAACTGGAGCACATTAGGCAAGTGAAATACTTTGTTGGTTTATCGACGGGCTGGTCCGTTACAATGAGATACTCAAAGAGGTCGCCTGCTTGCTCGACAGCGGCGATAAGGTCCTTGGTGAGTATCACGTCGGTTATCTCCGCGCTCTCGCTCATGACTGTTGCCCACTGCGGTAGCTTTGCGTGCTCTTTCGTAGCTGTGAGGCTGACATCATAGCGCTCATCTCGAAGCTTCCTCATAGCTCCCTTATTCACGAGCGCCCAAACGAATCCATCGTACGTCGAATTCCCTACAGCCTTTCGGTTCTCAGTTTCCACGGTACCGGGTACGGCAGGTGGAACATAATCTTTTTCCTTCCCGTCAAAGGTGTATGATACTGCCTCCATCTTCTCCGATGGCGGTGCAATACTGTCGAAGAAGGTTGAAAGCACCGATTCCATGAGAATGTAGACTGGATTGTATCGCTTCTTGAGCGTGACTTTGAAATCCGTAAAGGCAACATTTTGCCTCCCGCTTGCGTACGTTGTGAATTCATTTGCGGTCTTCTCTTTAAGCAGCTCCTCTGGCACCTTGCTTCCCGGATTTTGCAGCCATAGTTCAAGCGTCTGGTCCCTGACTTCATCCGCAGGGCTTGTAGAAGCATACTTTCCGAAACCTACGAGCGCGAACTCGTTTGATATGGGTTTTGCGTGTGCTTGCAGCCAGCTCTTCGCCTTTTGCTTGTTCCTGCGTGTACCCCAGAAATGAACAAGCACAGCCAGTATGATGAACGGCAGCCCAACTGCTTCAGCGTAGAAATCTGAGGGTGATGTTCGCTCCCAGACGCGATACCATTTTGTGTAAGGGACTTGACTCCCGCCAGTAGGATGGGAAGCGATTGGTGTGGACGCTGAAGGTATTATTGAGGCAGGGGAAGGAGAAGCGGCAAAGTCTACAAAGTCTGAGGGCAACAATGTTAGTCTAGAAGGTTTTCGAAGCAGTGCGTGTCTCAGAGAGTATTTGAGGAATGACACATGAGAAGAAATTGTAGCGTTGTCTTCGCCTCGACGTGAGGCAATAAAAAGGCTCCTTCGTTGATCGCAAGTTTGTATCAAGAGTTTAGTAACAAAATGTACGTACCTGCATCCTCTGACGGCTGTGGAGCTGCAGATGAACTTCCAAAGAGGCCTCTGAAGACATTAGCCATTGCTGTTCTACCTCCTATGCAATTCACTGGTAGGAGCGCATATATTTCAAGCCAAACAAAAACACGGCCGAGGGTGGCTTTTTATCTAAAGCTGCCCCAGTCATTTTGGCGAGTTTTAAGTGGAGATCTGCAGGTCACTCAGGGACTCTCTCTGATGGGTTGCGGAGATGCCGCACCTCGCACGTGACTCAATCGTTTACCTGCTGTTCCTAAGTGGGATATCTTCTCACGGTTGCGACGAGCTCTGCCACGACAGCTGAGAATTTCGAAACGCGGTAAGAATTGTTATATTTCTTAGCGCATCTAGCTAGCAACCTTAGGGACCGCTATTAACCCATGGAAGGGTTCCCTGCTCTTGCCTCGAAAAGGTTCTTAACGCATGCTCTAATGTGAAGAGTGGAATGCACTGTGGCACATCCTCTTTTTACAACTAGATCTTGTTGGATCCATAGAATGCAAACAAAGCGCCGTCCCAAGTCAACTTCTCTCGTAAATCATCAATCATACGCCCACATGAAGCCATCAATCCGTAAAAAACCGAAGCAAACGCCGCGCTACGTATGCTCTCAGAAACATATTTGAATCGATGTCCATAGAGATCATCATCCTGTGTAGGCAGGAGGCGCATCTCCTTCTTTCTCTTCCTGATATCTTCGAGCCATCTCGCTGGCCATCTTCAACATCCAGGTTTGTTCCAGAATAGTGGACCCGTTGTTTGGATCGAGAAATTGCGCAAAATTTGGTAAAGGTTTTAGAGTAGCGGTTGGAGGCGCCGAGGAAGGTCCGGGCTCGGCGTTAGATTTCTCCAGACTCGAAGTTTCAGTGGCGTACATTGACGCTCTCGGGGTTGCATCAAGATCGATAGTGGTCTGGCTACGCCGCGGCGTCACCTTTTCCTTTGTATCGTGTGACTCTGGCCCAAAGCTTTCAGCAAGAGTCTTCCTTGGAGGAGTTTTGAAGTGTTCTTTGCTCGATCGAGATCCTAGTATTGGTAACTGGGAGCTGTGTGCTCTTGAATTGCTGTTCTGCGGGATTTCGATTCCAGGGTGGCCTTCGTCCTCCATTATTTCTGGAATCAGAGGGATATGATCACCGAAAGCTGAAGGCGGAGCACTAGAAGCACTTGGAGTGCCGCTCTCGGTTGTATAACTATCACCGTCGCCACTGACACTTTCCATTTCGCCAGTCTCGACATTCTTGCGGCGCAAATTGACCACACGCCTCTTCCGTCTTCTCGCACCAGGGACCTTTGTGTGACGGCTACTAGTCCCACTGAGACCATAGCTTCCAGACTGCGAGAGACCTGGCCTGGTTGTGGCCGTTGAATCGAATGTATAAGCTGAAGCCGTGCTCCCTGAGTAGGAATGGCTTCTTGGAAGCCCAGGAGACCGAGGCGATTGGAAGCCGCTCCTCAATTCGCCTTTCTCCGTTGGTCCAGCCCAGGCACGAAACATGGTATCTCTCAGAGAGGGGGTAAAGAGTGAAAGAGTACGGTGAGAGTCTGTCAGAGCCGCCAATCTGAGAAGGTTTTTCTGAGAGAAGAGAGAATGCGTCTCCACCGAATCGAGAGGCAACGACGCTATCTCAGCAGGATTAAGAACATTCCCTGTTGCATCAACCGGGTCTTCTGGGGGTGCCGCCAATGGGTCAATCAAAGGTTCTTCAAGATCAGCCTCCTCTCGCTGCGCCACTTCATGATTTTCTTGCGCGCGATACTCAGGAACCCATAGCCTCAGCGAGAGACGATGTATTATGGCAGGCAACTCATCCATTAGCAATATTCGTAGTTGTGCTTCAATTTCCTTTTGTAAAAAGTCGCGAACGAAGGGGATCGAGTCGAACGTTGAGGATACTTTAAGGGATTCTAAAGGGTCATTTCTGAAAACAAGGGTAAGCCCTTTCTGTTTTGAGAAGACTAGGATTATAAAAGCAGAGAGTTTGATATTTGAGAGAGTAATTTGGAGGGGAATTGTTAGACCAGACCTACTACAGTAAGCATTGGCACAAAAGGAAGATCTGGGTTCCTTACGCTGCAGCCAGCGGCTTTGGAGTAGCAAAGGCAGGTCGCGTGTGAAGGTACGTGTTGAGCGGGTTCGCCTGCACCTTCGTTTTTAGGGTCAAATATGCGTCTCCATTGTAGCTCATCTTGAAGATACCGCGGAAACGGTCTTCTGCAATATCGCCAATCTCCAGGATATCCAGGTCGGGAGGCACATGTCCAAGATTCAGCTCATTCACCAAGATATCATCAACTATGATCGGCGGTTTTGGCGATTTATTGAGGGCTGTTGTAAGGAGCTCCTGGGCGCGAGTATAGAAGCCGGCGTCCGCTGTAAGCGGTGACCAGTTGAAGTTGAACGCCATCGTTTTACGACACTTCCAAAACTGAGCGCCGAAGGTAGAATACGCGAAGGTCGTGAGGTTTAGGGGTTGTTTTCATAATTGAGGGAGCTATGGTCATCGCGTGACAGGGTTCTAGGTCTGGTGATGGCGAATCGTCAGAGCAGTATTCTCGGCGCAGTGGAGATCGCTCATGCAAATTTCGCTCTAGCAATTCATGGCTGCCGGGTAGAAGACATCTGTGCTCACTTGCGCTTATTGAGGATGAAGGATACGTTGAGACAAGGCGAGGTTATTATCTGAAAAGAGAGCCGGGAAAAAAGATGTCGGACGTCGAATTGTTTGCCTGGGCGACAGGGATGCGGTCGCAGGGGCCAAGCTCAACCACATAAAACTTGGTGGGAGACCTCGGCCTGACGGAGAGACGATGTACATTTGACACGGAGCATAAAATTGTCTGGCTTCGAGATATCATTGTGACAAGTCTCGCGTCTTGCGTTCCACGAAACAATGACTTTCTTTATTTCTCCTCTAATTCACGTATCAGCTTCAAGGTTTTACGAAGACAATTGCTGCAACGTCTCGAAAAGAGCAAAACGGCCTGTTTATGAGAGAACAACCGATTGTGGATCTGGTTATTTTTACAGTGTCTGACATCCAGTATCTAATTGAAAAGATGATCTAGGGACAGAAGGGAAAACTTGGACTGTGCTAGCCGATTTAGTGGCCGTTGCAATGTGGTCAAGATTCTTCCTTTCCATCATGTTAGCGTTTCCGGATCCGAAGACAGTGTTCAAGCCACGATGTATTGTCGAAAGAGTGCGCGGATGCTTTCTCATAAATGCTCAATGCTCGATCTACCTGCCTCCCTTTCGATGTTTGTGGGTAGGCCTACTGGGTGATATTCCTGACCACCTCCTCCAAGTCTTGTTCTGACATAGTATGAACCCCAAGAAGCTCATTGTCAAGTTTGTCTTGCGCAAGTTCGCCGCCAAACCCTTCTGCCCAAACTCCTCTCTTGAGAATGTTGAACATTCCTTTCATCATATCCGGGTTCTCCTTTTTCATCTCCTCGAGCCCAATCTTTTCCAACTCTTCCGAGCTTACATCCTTAATATCCCATGGCTGCCCGGGAGATACTTTGTCAACTATTTTCATAAGCTGATTCTGTGTCACAAGCGCACTTTGGACCAGCACTGCTCTGTTCTCTGTCTCCTTTGGGTGTTGGAGTACTCCAACAACAGCTTGACCAACGCTGGCGAGGGTTGTCACACTTGTGGGACGGTTACCGCCGTCGATGCGCTCGATGCTCCGTGTTTTGACGTTCAGGAAGAGACCAGCGCCGAGAGCCCAGTCGAAGAAACACCCACAAAAAACACGGGTATATGTCAACTTGCTTTGGTCTGCTTTTTCTTGGACGTACCTAGTCCCAGGAAGCTGAGCCGTCCAGAATGGGAGGTTGGCCAATTTGGGATTGTCGGTGTTGCAGCCAAATTCAGAGGATGGCAGGTACCGCTTCACGCCGGCTGCAACGGCAGCGTCAATCAGGGGCTTCTCAGAGACCGTGAAGGTTGGTAGCAAGGAGACAACGGCATCTTGGCCTTCCAACGCACGGGTAAGGGATGAAACAGATTCGTAGTCGACGGGTACAGCTTTGGCAGGGGCCGGAACGCTAGAGTTGCTGCCCTGGCGAGTAAGGACGGTTACGTCGAAGTTGGCTGCGAACAGGGCGCTGATGATCGAAGGGCCGAGGTTACCGGTAGCCTGTCTTGGAAGGTTAATCAGGCTCGCGATTAGGCATTATAAGCTTAATAACAGGGCGGCATTATCTCCGTATAGTAATCAGGCATGAAAAGGTTGGACTTACCCCGGCCACAGTCACTTTTTGGATGGCGGTAGACATGGCAAGCGAGTATTCCTGGAGTAAGGCTGGTAAGCTGACTGGATGCGGGTGGTTAAAAGGCGATGTCCTTTCTTAGAAGGTCGAGACGGCTATCAGAATCTAAGACTGTACGAGCTATCTGGATCGGAAATCGCACGTTCTTTTCTCGAGAAGGAGAGCTGTATTTTATATGCTGGATATTCGTAGACGCTCACGGCCGAAAACAGGTCAACAACGACGACTCTCTTCGACAATTACTCAGTTCCAGATGGGATTCACAGGACTTCATCCGAAGTTTGGTCAGCCAACCCCCAATAAAAGCGGGACAGCAGAAGGACCCGCCACTATCCCATCGGCGTTCAAAACAAAACCCATCAGGCTCGACCACCGCAGACCTAGTTGGGTTAGGCCGGTGCGGAATGGCGGTTTGGGCTTCGTAGCAAAATGGGAGATGATAGTCAGGCACAGGAGGATTGCAGCGTCGAAACAGCCAATGCGGATTAGATGTTGTTGAGGCATGTCGGCGTAACGTGGGATGGCGGGGGCGCGGCCTCTCCGTCATCAGAAGTCCCTTCGCCTTTGCTGACCTCATCTTCCTCTCTACGCTTCTCTTCTCTCCAACCATGCACTGCTTCCCTACAGTACCATTCATTACGATGAGTTTCGACAGTCCAAACTCTCAGCTCGCCTCGTCCTCTGGCAGCTCCAGCACCGAGAAACAGGCGCGTCAGCGTTCGATGACCGCGGAGCAATCGCCTCGTACGGGTGAGACTGTGCCGAACACTGCTCTGTTACATATGGCTATCAAGTTAGGACCGGCTGGCTTGTGGTCAGGGATATACGAGCCTCATTGATGCATTGTTATTGTCGGCGTCGTCGACTAGAAATAAGTGATTATCTGCACGCAATAGGTGCATTGTCGATGACTCCCATTCACGCCTTTTGGTGCAAGCCGCATTATTAGCGACGACCTGTAGAACTGGTCATTCCTTCTCGCCGACGATCTCTAGCTTGAATATACCGCCGCGATTCTTCGACCCTGTTGTCCGTTCAATGATAACAGTAGACGGCGACCGATGAGGTTCTCAGATCTAGACGACTTACACCGATTTTCCGGGGAAGCTTTGGCCGTCGACTTTTTCACGGAATATTGCACATCATCTCTCCACGTGCTTGTTCCGAATATGCAGGACTCATCAGGCGAGATTTTCTATTGCCCGGTGGAGGGTTGTGGGAGCACATTCAAGCGTAAAGAACATCTAGTCAGGCATTCAAAAAGCCATTCCGACTTACGGCCATGGATCTGCGAAACTTGTGGGAAAGGATTTGCTCGCTCTGATGTCTTGAGACGCCACGTCAAACAACACGAACAGAAGGATGATAATCCCACTGGCCAACCGCAAAATGCTTGCGACTTGTGCCATATCAGAAAATCACGATGCGATGGAGGCAATCCCTGTGAAGCTTGCGCAAGGAGGAATGTGTCTTGTACTCGAACGCGGACTATTTCCAGATATCGATCCACTCGAGGTGGTCACGAAAGCCTGAGTGAAGCCTCTTCTACCGGCTCGGCACCTGAGAGCGGACCCGAATCGTCGAAGTTGGTGACCACGAGCCAAGCCGAAGGAAGCTCGTGGGCGCCGGGAGATTCCCAGCAATACCTCAGTCCACCAGAGTCTACTCAACACCCAATTTTAGAGTCGATTTTCTCCCCAGAAACTCTACAGCACGCCTGGCAGTCCTCTATGCACCACGATCCCGCGCAGCAGCCCTTCTTCATGCCCACCGCATCCCATCTATTCAGCACAATGCCTGCACACCAAGCTTCGTCGATCCCCTCCTCGTCTCAAACGCAAATGACACCGCCAGCCTGGTACGCAAATTCCTTAGGCCCGTTGTCACTACCCCATGATATGGGTTATTCAGACACTCCATTTCCACAGCGGAACCCGCTTCCTCGATCACCGCACCAAAGCCTTTCGTCCATGCCACCACGATCTCACTCCAACTCACCGCCTCACCGCCCTGCAAACCCCTTTACTCCTCCACCACACCGTAGCCCTCAACCGCAACAAGCTCCTCGACATCCCGGTCCTACTACCCTCAACCAAACCCACAACCCATACACCCGCGAATACTTTGCCTCCTTCCACCCACGCTGGCCTCTCATCCATGAGCCCTCCTACGACGTCCTTGAGATGGGCCCAGAGCTGATCTGGGCAATAGTGTGCCTGGGTGCGCGCTGCACCCTCAACTCGGCCACTGCACATACCATCGCCTTCTCCATTCACGACGAGCTCATGAGCCAGTTCGATCCCGAGGCACCGGCCGGCGGCGCCCAAGCCTACTTCGCCAGCGTCGGACGCAGCGGGTGGAACAGCCTCATCACGCTCCAAGCCATCGCGCTTAACGTCCTGTACGCGATATACTTTGGCGACCAGGGCCAGATCGCTAGGGGTAGAAGGACCATGGCGTATCTCGTGCAGACCATGCGTGGTTTGGGCATGCTGGATCCTGGCACAATCAACAGCCAAGGAGCGGGTCAGAATAACGAGTGGAAGGCGTGGATCGAGCGAGAATCATGGACGAGGCTGGGTCAGTGCTGCTTTGAGGTCGAGTTCTTCCTGATGCAGCATTCGGACGAGGAGCTGGCGGCGTCGGGCGAGAGGAAACTCGGGTTCGAGAGGGACAGGGAGGACGACGAGCTCTGGAGCGCAGAGTCGGAGGAAGAGTGGAGGAGGCGGCTGAGGGCGCAGCCGTGAGGAACAGTCTCTCACCCGAGCGCTGAGCTTTAAAGAGGGCGCGGATCGAAAGTCTTGGCGCGGCGTTTCGGCAGAACTCGACCGTCCAGCGTGATCTCAAGTCCTCTAAGACGCTTATCCTCGTTTTGTGCCCTAAGGCAATGTTATATACCCCCTTGATACAGCAGATGGTCGTTCAAGTCGTGTCATCGCTTCAGCGTTGTGCACTGGTCTCCGCTTCTGAGTAGAGATCGCTCTAAGATCCCCGTATAGTATCTATCTCTGCATGTCACTTGTCACCATTCTTCGCTATCTACCAACAGAATAGGTATGTAGTCCCTTTCTATAGAATATCTGTCATGAAAACCGCCGCTACTATGCATTCCCAAAAAAGGTGACGCCATCGATGCCCCATCTAGATATATGCGCAATTCCATCATGCTCCTGTCAACTTTCAATGCAAGCCAAAATACCTATTTGAAATGCTGTATGTAATGTTTCACGAACTCTCTTCCCGTCGTCCCTCTTTCAGATGCAAAATATAGTTAACTGACTGTCTGTCTGTCTCTCTCCTTTCAGAAAGAAACAACCACCACAGCTACAGCCGCGAAAACAAAAAGCGCTAAATTCGACGTTCCCTTCCCCCGGGCGCCGGAGGTCGAAGACTGTTCTACTCGTTGCGGCACAGGCGTCCTCCCAACGATCGACCCGGACACCCCGTTCGCCGTGTCCACGGCCTGAATGGCGGGGCCCTGGTCGAAGAAATCGACCAGCACGAACGTCGGCGCGCGATTTCCGTATTGCGACGTGCACGTGCTCAGCGCCTGGCCGAGCGAGCCTTGCGTGCCGGCGCCGGTGCCGGTGCTCGGCGAGTTGGTGGTGTTGATGTTGTTGACGTCTGGGACCTCGATGCTGAAGGCTTGCTGGGTGGCGAGGAAGTGGTTCATGAGGGGGAGGCGGTTGGATGATAGGGCTGACTGGATGGAGCCGGAGACTTGGGAGGGCCGGTCGGGCGTGCAGGAGAAGTTTGAAGGGGAGGTGACGTCGAATGGGTTTTCGAAGACGTAGGTGAATTCGTCGAGGAGATAGGGAGCGGAGGAGTCGGATTGGGACAGAGAGGCGACAAATGTGATGAGACGTTTGTTGGAAGAAATCAAAGTCTGGAGTGTGGGCCAAGTGCTTGTTGCTGTGGTGGATTGAGGGGAATACGCGTAGTTAGCAATGCCGCTCGAGGTAAAAGAGCTTGCAATTGATGATGTGCTGTTATCGTCGGAATTGACGAGGAGGATGGTCACGACTTCATTCAGGTGGCTATCCATCCATGACTTAATCTCCGCGAGCCAGCTGGTGAGAGTGCCAGCGTCGAGGAGATCGCAGCTGCTGTGGCAGAGATGGAGTGTTCCGTCATTGTCGTGGACTTGGGCAGAAAGGAACCTAACGCCGGCATTTAGCTGCACGGTTGAATTGTAGTACCTATTAATCTGTTGTTAGCTTGAGGCAGGATTATTAATCCAGGAGGGTTAACATACTGGTTTCCAGAGGTGGAAAAGCTTGTAGAGGCGTCCCGGACGAACGGACTGTCGTGCGCCCCAAGATGTGTGATTTGGGAGTAGGATCTTGAACACAGATCTGGTGAATTGTTGCAAGCTGTTGAAGCTGAAGATATCTGTCTCGGAACTAATGCTGTCGCAAGATGGACAGGGAAAAGCCACAGAAGGAGAATCGCCGGGTACATATTATAGTTCAGGTAATTCTTGAATTTTAGATTATAGTCAAGGTTTATATTTTTATGGAAGACTGATGGAGATGGGAGCGAGAGGCGGTTGTTGCTTTAAGCGAGTGCTAGTTGTGGAAATGCACAGCCTTGAATTAGACAAAGAAAGGCAGATAGAGCGTCTATTGATGGAAATAGCCCACAGAAAGAATTTTTTTGAGAATGAGCAATCGGTTCTCTGACAAACAAAGCTAAATGATAACGAAATTCACGACTTGGGAGCCTGGTCAGTGTGTTGATGTCCGTGTTTGCCATCTCCTGCGCCTCCGAGGATCCGGACACGAGCTTGCCGGGTCCCTCTCTCGCACCTACCTGGCAGTGAATGTCGCGGCTCTCCATACGCGACCGACACGGCAGCATGGCCGAATGGACAGATGCTGCCAAAATGTGGGCCGGCGATCGTTGTGCGGTTCTGGAGGTTTCAGCGGCAAGAGAAAGCAGTGGTCGAGAGGTCCAGCACATGAATCATCCGAAACACGCATTGCGCGGACCGCCAAGGATTCCCGTGTCGTTCGAGGCTGTGCTGCATCCATCACACCCACCACCGCAACCCTGTTCCTGCTGTGACAAATGGACCTCTTCAAGGCGGAAATTCCACACAATGGGCAGCGAGACATGTTCCCTCGTACATGGGAAGTACTTTGACAGGACCTTGGCATGGTTTGTCGAGGCAAGCACAAGCAAGCTGCGAGAAACATCGTGTTCCGGTTATTTCAGCTACTGCTAAGCCGCCGAATGCCGAATTCAGCAAATAGTCGGTCTCTAAGAACTGGCATTACGTTATGTTTGAGGTCCGTAAGTTGTGCAGGAGGCCTGCTCTCGACAGCCTTGCCTTAGGTAATACTAGGAGGCCGTATCAAGGACTTCCTCTGCGGTGGGCCTCCTCCAACGAAAGACGTTGTTGCGAGTCGCTATGCTTACCCTAAATCTTATGGGCAGATCTGATCACAGCCAGATCTCGGACAGGATAAACAGTCTATATACGTAGAATCCAGTCCAAAAAATGGAGTCTAATGCAAGCATCTCTAGTATGCTAATTTTCGAAAAAAGGTGCCAGTTCGAAGACATCAACTATTGATAAAGACCGGGCAAGTAAGGACAAAGATCAACTTCATCAGGTCCATGATATACACGGGTGGGGGACCTGTTCAGGCTCATGCACCATCGGCGCTAAGTATTCTTTCGACTGAGGTGACCTTATCTTCAAAGCTTTGAGTCTTATCGGTCCTAAAGTGTGAAGATCAACTCGGGGCACTTGATTATTGCAGGGAATATCTGAGCAAAGCGGAGTAATATGAGAGCACCGTACCTTGAGCCTATCCGGATATCTGACTGAATACGAACAACCCCTTTCGCATGTAGCATGCTATGTGCTTGGCCGATGATTCTCATGACGGCGTCCCAGGACCCCTCTGCCATTTAGGTCAGCTTAAGCCAGCCACAGAAAAGATCCTCGTGAACCAATAACGGTCCGATCGTGGAAGGCTGGTGTTCAAATCTATGCTTGTCTCCACATACCCACCGTCGTTCCAGCTGAATGCATAGAATACTTCAGCCCACTCTTGGCCATCAGCCTTTGGACTTCAGCCACTTCTTTTGATACTGACGCAGTGGGAGTCCCAATGGGAATAAGGCAGAAGTCTGCTGTGCAGGACGGAGGCGTTGCAAGATCTTGAGCCATGTTCTGAACGGTTCACCACCACAACCTTTGTCACTGACGAACAAGACGAGACTACAATGAAGCTCTTCAGAGCAGCTGCGAACAGAGATGTCAAAGTCTAGCCCGGCTTGAAGAATGCGAGATTGAGAGTAATGTTAATTCCCTCTCGCTTGAAGATGAGGGACTTTAAGTTCATTGTTTGGGTGCAAAGTTACAAGATGTATGGCCGTCAAAGACACTGGGCTTGGCAAACATGTAACCAGGGCAAGTCGAAGCGGGGCAGCAGTTGGAAGCGGGAACCGTGCCAGGTCCTGATCCTTGACAATGCACATCTCCTACCTACAACAATTCTCCTGTATGTCGATCCCTATTTGACGGTACGCGAACAGTTTCGAAGGCTCACTTGTGATTCAACAACACACAAGCGTCTTCTCTTGCTTGAGAAGGAGCTACCTCCGTCATGAAAGATGATGGTGGATCCAAGTTCTCTCTATCCCTCGCTGTGATTATTCCCTCCCTGGACGAAGCTACCTTGCTTAGGCTCCAGGGAGCGTACGCCCATGCCAGCGGGAAGGACATTGATTCCGAAGACGAGTTCTCAAGCCTCGAAGTGTAAGGCAAAACCGAACTCTTCTTCATGTTAATATCGTGGTACTTTCCAGAGTCACTATTTCTTCCGATCCATGACCTTTTCCTTGTCCTTAAATGGCTACTTGTCTTTTTATTGGAAACAGCTTCAAACCTCTCCTTAAAATCGATCATATTTCTCCCTTCGGTATCAGATCGTTTTCCTTGTTGGACCATTGTCGCGTATTTGCACGGGCTGACTTAATGAGCCAGCCCATCCATGCTTGAGCATTTCAGCCTTCCCGAAGTTACAATGCTCACTCTGTCTGACAATTGAGTTTTCTGTGCAGTGATCTTGTCTACTTGGCCGAAGGAAATGCAAACGTAGTTTACAAGATTCTATGGCCACCCAGCATAATCACTGGTCAGGCAAGTCAAACAAGATCTGAGATCTCGTTACCTCAAGTTCTTCGCCTTCGCAAGGATACATCATTCGCTATCCCTTACACAGATCTCATGAAGCACTACAAAGAGGAAGTACAGCCCCTCTTCGAGCCAACAGATCTTGTCCAACAACACCTTGTCACCATGCCCTCATCTCTCATCGCGTCGCTGAACGACAACCTCAGAGCTGCCGAAGCCTCCGGCCAGCGCGCCAGTCACCGCCACGGCATGTACCTCTCCACTCAAGAACCGCACGGCCTGCTCCTCGACGACATGTCCAAGCAATCTCCAACTACCGTCTTCTTCGAACTGAAACCCAAATGGCTCGTCCAATCCTCCTCCGCGCCCAAAGACTCTCTCCGCTGCCGTACCTGCGCCCTCCGCGAGATGCGCTCCGCCGACACCAGCAAACCCGACCAGCCCAACAACCCAGAAGACCCATACTGCCCTCTCGACCTCCTCTCCGCAGACCACGAAACCCTCCGCTCCGCGCTCTCCGCCGCCGGCGCGCCCGACGCCGACCTCGAGATCCTCACCGCCGCGCTGCACCGCTCTCCTGTCCTCGCGCGCCTGAGAGCCGCGCAGGCCAAGCACAGCCAAGTCGGCATGACGGACTTTGTGCTGGGCAACTACGACACGCTGGGCATGACGCTCCGGGACTGCACGTGCTTCGTCCGGATCGACAACAACAGGAGGCAGACCGGCGACAGCGACGGGGGGCGGCCGGAGGATGTCGAGGTCGAGGTCAAGCTCGCGGATCTGGACTTCAAGAGCCCCGGGGGTGGGAAGCTGCAGAAGTGGTACGAGACGGAGAGGAGGCTGATCGCGGAGGGGTGGTACGAGGGGAAGGAGGTGAATGGGAGGGGGAGCGTGAGGATGTGCGATCTAGGGTGGGGGTGGGATGGGGGGAGGAATAAGGAGATGGGAGGTATGGAGGGGGCGGGGTTGATGAACAGTTTGGTCTAGGAGATGGAAATTGTGAACATAGTTTTTTCGGGGATGGGCTTTTAATCTCGATCTCAGTGACTGTGGTAGTAAGTAATGTTGTGATGGCGAGCTTCGATAGGCAGGTACAAGTATACGACGCATAGAGGGGATGACAACGGGCTACCTGCACAAACAGCCCAGATTGCAAGACGTGACCCATTAAAAATGTGCGTGTATTGTTTGAAATTTGCTCACGGTTTGCACCGATATACTGTGTGAACAAAAAGTCTATCTCTTTCATGATACTCGCCGGCACATGCAAACGCCGTGTTGAAACTGGCCGCGGCGTGCTTTCTATCGATCAGGAAACAAAGCCTCAGCCATTAGCCTCTTCTCGATCGCCCCCCGTCTTCCGTTCAGGTAACCGCAACGGGACCAGTATGTCTCTCCCGCAACCATGTATGCGCCAAATTGAAAAGTATCGTCTATCTCTCCCGATTCTCTTTCTAAGCCCCGGCGACCATGACTCTCTCGCTCACTGGCTTCGCCGTCTTCTCACCCGGCTCTCCCGTCGGTGTCCCGCACACCATCTGCGCCGTGAGCACCCAGGTGCTCGGCACGCCCCACGTATCCCTCACTTTCGTGTCGATCAGCGGATTGTAATGCTGCAGGTTGGCGCCGAGGCCCTCGGACTCGAGCGCGCACCAGACCAGGTACTGGTGCATGGCGTTGCTGTGGTTGGACCATTGGTCGGCCTTGTCGGCGAAGAGGCCGCCCATCATCTCGCGGAGGGGCTGGACGGCGGTGGAGTCTTCGAAGAAGAGGATCTACAGAGGTTGGGTATTAGCATGGAATTATGTGGAGCGGGAGACAGGGTGGGGGGAGGAGGGAGTTGTACCGTTGCGTATCCCGCGCGGAAACCCTTCATGCGCGGCTCGGTGTGCGCTTTCCATGATTCTTCGTCTGGGACCATAGGACGGAGGATCTCAGTGGTGAAGTCCCACAGCTTCTCGTGGTCTTTCTTGAAAAGGATAAGGCAGCGTGTGGTCTGGGTGTTGAAAGAAGAGGGACACCAGAGGATGGCATGTTCGACAATTTCTTGGATCTTTTTGTCTGGGATGGGGGAGCTGTTCTTGAGCTGGTAGTAGCTGCGCCGGTTCTTTGTGATCGCGAGGAAGGCTTCGGTGCTAGGGTTGGACATTTTGGAGGTAGTTGAGGTGAAGAGGCGGTATGAAGATGGCACGAGGGGTGGTTTGGTTGCTGTGTAACCTCGGGTAACTTGGGAGAGTTTCGGTGGAAAACTGAGAAAGTAGGTGGTCACAGGAGAGGAGCGAGGTAGAATGCGGGTTATTTGTACAGTGCGGCACAAGGACTGCATGACGGGGTGTTGAGGCGACCCTCAACGGAAAAAAAGAAGCCTTACATAGCCGCTCCACCGTCTGCCAGCACAAAGGCAATTCCCGATGCTGATGCAATCATCGCCGTGCCAGAGCGGAACAGACTCCGCCGTGGGCCGACACGGTTGCCGGAGATTGCTAATGCATCCGAAAGCATTAAACCTTTGACCCTGATCTGCTATCAGCTCATGACCAAGGGTCTATCTAGCTGAGCAGTTGTGCGGTAGAGTTGTTGGTAATACGTTCCCGGCAGTGGCTGCGTCATTGGAGATACTCGGGTCCCGGATGCATGAGGCGCTGATTGAGTTTAGTTCTGGTCTGGACAAGCAGCAAGACACGGCTCAGTCCGATTCGTTAGAGATGTTTGGAGCCAAGTGATACCTTACCAGCTTACCCCTGGCGGCGACACTCAAGGATACGTACAGCCTTGAATCACGTGATCGTGCATTGACTCGGTCGAGTCGCACAAACAACATCAAGGCTTTCCCGAGATTCATCTGGCGTGTTCATGGATTACAAAGGGCTCAAGAATCCTTTCTACGCCTAGTGATTTCCAAGAAATGACTGAACATCCTACGCCCTCCAACCAGTTCTCTCTCCGGCTGCCCTCGACCGCCAATGACTCCACGTCCTCACCAGAAACATTTAATCCCCCATCCTTTGACTGGCTGAAGGGCACTTGGCATGTAACCCATTCCACACTACCCATGTGGAAAAGCAAATCCAATGTCACCATCACGTACACGCCCCTTCCATCCAACAAGCTCGATGACCTCGTCGAGTATCGCTCTGGCCACCCGTCTCCCACGGATCCCTCGACGAAACCCAAGCCCAAGTCCGTGCATGGGACTTCAACGCCCACGCCCGGCCAGCCGGGTGCCTTCGACTGGCGCGGCCGGGGCTGGCTGATGATCGCGTCCTCCCATTGGGAGGTACTGGGCTGGGGGTCTACAGCCGAGAGGAGGGATTGGGTGGTTACGTACTTCGCGAAGACGCTTTTTACACCCGCTGGGGTGGACGTCTACTCAAGAGGAGGGGAGGGGCTTGGCGGGACGGCATTGGAGGGTATCAAGGAAGCTATGGTGGAGCTGGCGAAGGGAAAGGGCGAGTTTGGGAAGTTAGTCGAGAGTTTGTTTGAGATCACGCGAGATCAAGACTAATTGACGTCTTGCTCAATTGGTTTGATACATGACAAAATCTCGAGCTCGATCGTACAGCTGGGGAACAAGCAACAGCGTCATTTGGGGACTCGCTATTCGAGCTTTCAGGATCCGGCAACATGAACATATTGACATGTTTCTTTCACGCACAAGGTACACGGAGGTTGAGCACTCGGAATAAAGGGAGCAGCAACAAGGCGCCGGTTCTGAAAAATTCGAAGTCAGGCACACGTTACTATAAAATCTCGATATAAGCAATAGGACGCAAGCACCGCCTTCATTTCCTAGTGTGCAAACCTTCGTCCAAGATCCGACGATTCATGGGATTATGTTTCGCCAGATAACAACCGATCGAGACGTATAAGGAAGGTCTATGGCTCTTCAAGGTCCAGCAGCCGTTAGATGGTGGAAGTACATATATTGAGGATTTATTGCATTGATAGACTTGGGAGACGCTGCGAGGTCTACCCTTATTCTTAAAAAGACTCATAGAGCAAGCTGGACAGCCGCTATGCGTGATTCGCTTCATCTCAAAACATCATTCATCTTGCTTTAAAACCCGATTCAATTTCATCGCCGTCTAGGTCGTGCCAGCATTGACTCGTCACCACATAAATGTATGAGCTAGCTGTAAACTTCCCAGAAGGGATAAACCAAGTGATTAGTATGTCTCTCCGACATTGCTCAAGCCCCTGTTCCTTGTACCAAGCGAACTTGGTGGCCTCATTTCTGAGGCGCGGCTGCTTGGTCGTTTGTCACCAGCTTGGCTGCCTGGTCTGTCCACAGGCACTCCGGAACTAATTCGCCGGTTCCCAACTGGCAAGCGGCTCATACCGCTTACGCTATCCCGCTTCTTGAGTCCCGCTGGCGCTGGAATCGCACTCTCTGGCAGGCCCACGTCACTCGTCCGACCAAAAGTGCTTCGCCGTGGAGTAGGAGTTGTATATACGTTGTCCTTGTCCCCACCCTCGGAGCTGAGAATAGAATCATCGTCCATCGCACCGTCAAAACCATAGGACGACAAACTGCTAGTCGGTCTGACACGATCAGTCGACGCGTTGGGAGCAAAAGGTGGTGGACCTCCGAGACCTCGTAGGTTTGTTATTGAAGCTCGACTTCCTGGACGGCTGTGACCTGGTTGATATGCTGAGTATCTATTCGTAGCTGCGCTAGTTCGAGATGCAGGTCGCGGAGGCTCCATGCGCGTGGGTGTGGGCGGAGGAAGGTGAGGGTCTCGAGCAGATCCGCCAATGGACAGGCGACTGATGCTGGCTTTGGGTCGAATTGAGGGTGTGTGTTGTGTGACTGGTGTCGCATCATTGGCATCCGCCATTGATGACGCGCCGCTTACTGTACTGCCAGCATTACGTCTACGGCTGCGGACAGTGACACTGTTCGGAATGTGGTGGCCAAGAGCCGAGCCACTCCTGGGTGAGGCACGGGGCGGCGTTGACACAGGAGCAGGAAGCTTGGATTTGGCATTGTGAACTCTCGCTTCGAGGTTCGCCATTTTGCCGCGAAGATTGCGAAGCTGATACACCGAATTTGAAGACGGCAGCCCAGCCGGTCTCGGTAGGGATGGCCGGGAAGTGGTTTGGCGATAAGAAGCAGGTTTCGATCGAGCAGCAGGTGCGGTGTTAGGGATTGGAATAGAAGGGCCTCGGGACTGGCGGAGCGGCTGAGATGAATAATTAGACGGTCGTGGAGTAGTGTCTGATTTGGTGGAGGGTCGAGACTTTTGGACCGTTGGCGTCACCATGGCGGGCTTGGGAATAGGTTTGGTAGACTTCTCTAAAAGTGGCGGGGAAGGGGGTGTGGCCGCATCAGAGGGGCCTGAGGAATTAGACGGTGCTGGCGGAGTATTACAAAACGGTGACGAGGTTGTGGAGTTTGTTTCTGTCGTTGGTGAATCCGGTATATCGATTTCTTGGAGGCGTGGTTTCTGCCGTTGGCTCTCGACGGTTCGCTCTGCATTACGGAGTTTTTCATTGAGAATCTCGGTTTCGATTTTCAAGTCGGAAAGCTCATCTTTCAGCCGTTGTGCTTCGATTCTAAGACCTTCACGTTCTTGATCGATGTTCTTAATATCCTCCTCCAGCATAATGGACCGTTCAATTGCCTGGCTATATTTCGACTCCATATCTTCTAGCGACGACTCAGTGTGGCGCGCCTGCCGTTCAAAATCGTCATTTGCTACTTCAATATCCCGCAACTTAAGCTGCAGCGTCCGATTCGTGTCTCTTAATGTGGTTATTTCTTTTTGCAGGCTGTTCTGAACAGTCCCTGCTTCAGTTTTGGCTTGTTTGCATTTGGTCTGGTCGAAATTAGACTTTAGCTACAAAGTTTATAAAGATTATACCAACCTTCCATTCGTCTACCTCGTAAGTGAGATCGTCGGCCTTCTCTTTTAGCTGTCGTTCTCGTTGTTCAGACGCTTCGATGTCTCTTTCCAGTTCTGCCTCAAGCTCGCGACTGGAATTTTGGAAATCAGCTAGCTCAGCTTCGAGATTCTCATACTGAGCCTTGTAATATGCGAGCGCCTCTTCTGAGGATGCAGAAGCACTGGGCGGCGATGACGGCAAGCCATCTGATAATCTCGGCATCGCGGAAAGGAGCAAAATGATCGCGGTCGAGATCCACTGTCGTCGTAATAATCTTATAGAATTCTGTCGTGTAGCGCAATGTCTTCAAGTCGTCTCTTTTCCTTCGTCGTGTCGTAATCGCTAGCTCTTGAAAAGCGCAGGCAGCGCTCGAGATCGGCACCTTTTGGTCGATGGATGTGATAAACGATGGGTTTACTACAAATATTGACCTCCCTTCCGATGTCGAGTCGTCTAAGGTCGCTTGTCGTCAAATATTAGCCGTCGGTTCCGGGTGGTGGGTGGTCGTCGTTGGTTGCCAGATCTAAGATTTCCAGATGTTGACTGCCCGACTGTTTCTGTTGACATGTTCAGGGTGACCAGCACCCTTAACTAAAGCGGGATTAGCGCCACTCGGCTCTGTGCAACCGGCCGCTGGCCGCTTCCGCACCACAGACTTGCGCCTTGTGGCGCCTTGGATGTCCCCCAGATAATCTCAAGACCACGACCTCTCGCAGTGATTTGAACGATTCAAATTAAGTGCACCTGGTAAGTCGATCTTGATTCAAATGTAGTCTTTGATTTGACACCTTGGCATTGGCATGCGCCGTCTCCCCACTCTTGATTTCCCAAATGAGAACTTCGCGGCGTATGCCCACGTCCTCTAAAGCACATGCCACGCACTTCTTCCTATCCATTATCACTATGATATCTGTCTGTACCCTTTGGAATACGCTATACTACTCTTTCCGCGTGTTTTGAGCCCTATCCATCTTTAAGTGGGCCACGAAATCCGCGAAACGGTCAGCCCATCCCCATATTTTAGCTAATACAATGCTTAGGAACGTCGTCCTTCTATGCGGGAGGGCTTTCACCAGGCAAGATGGTAGACGCTGGAGGCTTTGTGCCCGAGGCGATGCCAGATCTACAAGAGATTGCAGGCGAGCCTAAGATAGACCTTGGAATACCGCCACAGCAATCATTTCCCGACAGGGAATCTCTTAAAGATTCATTACAAGCATTCGCACGAGATCATGGCTACGGCATGGCAATCAAGACTTCAAGTAGGCCAGATGAAAAAAAATCTGGCCGAGCTGCAAAGTTGTGGTTGCGGTGCGACCGCGGTGGCACCTACCGCCCGCGAAATGGTCTAACGGAAGAGACACGGAAGCGCAAACGGACGTCTCGCTTGACCGACTGCCAATTTCTGATCATAGCAACTGGTCAAACTGAGAATCTGTGGACATTCGAAGTCGTTCACCCCTTTCACAATCACGCGGCTTATTCGGAAACGCCACATCGAGCACAACCGATGAAAGATCGAGCCAAGAAAGGGCAGCTAGACGCGGTGCCTTATCACTGGCCACACGAGCCAAATCTAGGACCCTTCACGACTGCTTTGATAGTGATCGACATGCAACGAGATTGTGAGTATTCTTGATTCTTTTGGGTTTGTTTCAAGGTGCTGACAATGAATTCAAGTCTGCGAGGATGGCGGTTACCTGTCGGCCCAAGGCATTGATCCAGGGCCTTGCCGAGCAGTCATCCCCAAGATATCACAGCTCCTTGAAGCCTTTAGAAGGTATCAGGGATTCCACATCTACTTCACCCGTGAAGGACATCGCTCGAGCTTGGCCACACTATCTGAGCGCGAGAAGTATCGTTCGACAAACAATCCTACTCGCATTGGGATCGGAGACCCGACCCAACTCGGGCGAGCTCTCATTAGAGGCCAACCCGGACATGAGATTGTCCCTGAACTTCAACCGTTGGAAGATGAGGAAATAATCGACAAGCCCGCACGTGGTGCCTTCGCCCATACCGAGTTTGAGCTCATGCTACGCACTGCAGGGATCAAGAATTTAATACTTGTAGGGGTTACAACAGACGTTTGTGTGTCAACTACGATGCGGGAGGCTAGTGACCGAGGTTTCGAATGTCTTTTGGTAGAGGATGCTTGCGCTGCAGCGAGTGTTACCGCTCATACTGCTACCATCGAGTCTGTGAAAGGTGAAGGAGGCATCTTTGGTGCTGTGTCTCAGGTTCAAGAGGTAATGCAAGCAATCGATGGAGTCATGGTCCGATCTGAAAAGCGAGTCGATCGAATATCAACGGCGAATGGAACGCCGATCACCCCTGCTCCTCAAATGGGTCATCCGCTCTCAACAATGTCGACACCAGTGGATCCTCATGGCTACGTTCCCATCGATCCAAGCATGACCAGTCACTACCCAGATTCTTAGAGGATGCTATGATACCTGCAGGCTGGGAAGGGGTTGTTTATTCTTGATCCGAAGGCCGTTTCATGTCAGGATGGTGATGACGATGAGAATTAGTGGGCAGAGAGCTCTTCCACGAGCGGGGAATATGATGTTCACAGCAGTTCCCGCCAACATTTCATGTTCTAACGCGACATCTGTATAGCTAGTTTCAATTTTTTCATGCGGAGAAGGAATTTACTGCTAGTCCAGCGAAGAATAACCTGATAACCCCTCATAACAGGCCAACCACTCTCTCAGCGCCTTGGATATGCTGTTGAGCTATGCATCAAGTTCGTGCATCTCCGCATTCAAGTGCTTTGACAGTGTAATATTTAGAGAATGTTGTGTTTGTTTCATTGATTGATTGGCTGGTTGGTTGGTTGGTTCCTACACCTGTACGACACCTTATAACGGGGCCGCGCAGGGTACTTGGTTTCACGAAGCCTCCAGGGTCCTAGTCCTAGGTCAGTTCGCCCAGCAAATGGAAGGTTCCAAGTAGATCTACCAGCCCCAACCAGCCTTTCCCACGCCCTAAAGTTCCCCTTGTACGCCCTATAAACCCTCTGTGTATGGCCCCCATAGGTCCTCTATACATTGGAGAATGTTGTATTTTGGACAGTATTACTTCCACGATACTTTCGTGGAAATTTTAAAAGTGTCTGCTTTGGTATTCTTTGCCCCCATCAGACCGAACCTAGTGCAGGGTTATCCAATCAAACGAAGTCGTCCCAGTTTCAAAGTCCGTTGCGGAATCGGTTTATCCCAGAGCTGCAGACTCGGAAAGATATCCCGTTCCAGGCTCGCCCCAACGTTCCGAATCGACTCGCGTCAACGCGAGTGCTTGCAAGTCAATTCAGTCCGAGTCAACTTTATGACTTGACGAATTAACGCGCCAAAACGCGCCAAGATACCAAGAGTATTTATGTTCCCATATATCCTTATAAACTATATGGGAACTGAAGTACCGTAAATTTCTAAACGAGAATTAGCCCCCAATTTACCTTAGCCCCCACATAACACGTGACTTACTTACATTCTCAAACGCCCTTGACGCGTCACTCCGCCTCTCTATTACCTACTATATCCAGTTAGCACGACCCGCAGGCACTTGCGATTGATCGCAAGTCAATCCAGTCGACCACTGGACCTGCGATTTCTCTCGAGTTCGGAACGCTGGTTTGCGGCCGTGTGAGGCGTCTCTGCAACTACTAAGTATGACATGTGTGTTACCGAAGTGGACCACAGGCCGGTGTCTCAGCGGCATTCAAGCCTCAAGGAACATGCTTAAATTGAACATGGCCCCCAACTTGTTGACAATTCTCTAGATCCTTCATGCAAGGCTCACGCGGGAATGCGTGATTGGTAGGCCCGGCTCCAGCCGTAAGGCATTCCTACGAAAACGTGGATCCCTCTTTGACCAAAATCCCGACAGTTTGGACATTTCACAATCTGAGTGTGAACTCCCTAGCCTGGTAATTCTCCTTATGGCAGCTTGCAAATCAAACAGAAGATCCGATTGCGCCTTACCTGACCACGCGCTCCGGATTTTGCCAGATCCACGGCAAGACTGGCCCTCCATGATATGTTGGTCAACATGAAACCGGTCGTGGCTTATGCTTAGTAGTCTCCGATACCGAGATAGGCACCTTTGAATCCTGGACCGGGTAATCATATGCCAGACAACTTCCTTCTTTCGTTCACCAGCTCGTTCCTTACGCTCATTTTCCTAAGCCACAGCTCGATCCTCCCTTTTCCTTATCATAGCCATTATATGATATTTTCTCCTTTGTCAAAATCGAAAGTTCCCTGCTTTTCTAAAACTACCAACGCAGCAAATCTTCGATATAAGCAATGCATTAGCAAAATGGTTCATATGCTTTACTCGCCGTCAAAGATTGTGTATCTCTCAGCGCGCAGAAATTGGCTAGTCATTGTCCAAGGTTTCGTCAAGGGATTTTAAGCTTAAATCCAAACACTGAGAACACAACACACGTCTTCGTCTCCATTGTTTACATCAATTTGTGACTGTGACCAGATGAGAAAGAATTTAGAGTCAAGTCTATACTATGAAGAACTTACTGATTGGAACCGCTCTCTTTTCTTTCATCTGCCTACTACGAATCTTCTCGTCAAAAAGTGCTTACGTACCAGCGCAGGACTTTTCTCCCCCAACAATCGCTGCAGCAACCGATGTTGATCAGTCGAAATTTTCATCTTCCTTTCAGAATGCAAAGCAGGAACCTGAACCGGGGAAGCTGGCCTACATTACCCTTGTCACTGGATGTGATGCTGATCCAGCAGACCCTGGAGGCGAAAATGACGTTTACATGAAAGGTGCAATGATGCTTGCATACCAGCTTCTGCACGCTCCTGCTACACGAACGGCGAAATCGATTCCCTTCTTCATAATGGTAACACCCGATGTCACACAGCAAAGGCAAGATAGACTGGCCGCTATGGGAGCAAGGATTGTCCCCATCGACTTTGTCCTGACTGAGAATCACTGGTTGTTGACATCAGGAACTATCGAATATCGCTTTCGGAGGATGCTTACCAAACTGCGGGCTTGGGAGGTGCTGCAAGAATATTCAAAGGCGCTAATGCTGGATGTTGACATGATACTCAAACATTCTCTCGACCCAGTCTTCGATGATCCAATGTCGTCCTTGCAATCAACAAATTTCTCGGCAGAACTTCCTGCGGACGAGCCCAATCCGCCCGCTTCTTACATTTTCGCAGGAATTCCAGAAACAGCCGGCGTACATAAGAGTCCTCCAACCCTCGAAAATGGAGGCTGGGGAAATAATCCTACGTCGTTCAACGCCGGTTTCTTCGTTTTCTCTCCAAGTCTCGAATTATTCGAATATTACCAGTCTTTAACCGATCGACCGGGCAAATTCGACCCTCAGTACGTTGAGCAGTCGCTACTGAATTATGGCCATAGGCGAGACGGCCCCATGCCGTGGCGGCATATTGAAGGATCTTTCAACGTCCGATTTCCAAACACCGAAGATTTTGAGCAAGACGTGATCGCAAGCTATCATGACAAGTGGTGGGCCCCAGAAGGATACGGCGCCTATACCCTCAAACCATATTATGAACGGGTCAAATCGGAGACCGAGGAGTTCTACCGGTCAGCCGTTGAGAGTCAGATACAACAAGACCAAAAATGAGAAGGGCCCAAGTTGAGAAAACTACAGTGAATCATTGATACAAGTGCTCTGCCACTGACGCTCTGGTCTCTTCTAATAAGTAAATCTGAAAGTTGAATTCGTTACAGCGACCCCTCAACCAAGATCTCATGGATTAAACGGGCGATGAGAGAAAGGTGAAGCTTGACGCACTCCCAATAGCTAGGAATCCTTGGTCGGGAAAATTGCTTGGATCGAGGACTTACCACAGCACTTTGACACAGTCTGGGCCACCGTGTTCAGAAATGCGATAGATTCCCCATTGTCGAGTCACACAATACCACGGCTCGCTTCCTTCGCCAAGCATTACAGATGGTCGAATGCAAAAGTCCGTTACGCAACCACATGAGAATCTTATACTTGAAAATTAACCTCTGATTTGGATTGCGGAGATCCAAGGTCAGAAGCGCACGAAAACGAACCGCGGAGAGAACAGCACGTCAACATAACAAGTCTCCACAAAGTCATTCAAGCAGACAGAAACGTCGCCACAGCTATACACACGATTGGGGCGCGCAATTTCGACTTTTCCGCTGCACTTGGTACCGCCTTGTGCGGGTAAATATTGGAAATCCATGCCTCTAGAAAAGGCGAATGAACACGATGCCCGATTTTCTCCTATAATGGGACTTAAAAGTGATTTTGTGCTGCAGAGCTGGACGTTGGATCTACCTTTCACAGACCAAGAAGATATGGCAGAAGTCCGAAAGGGGCCCAATCATGCCGAGAAGATCGCACTGGGACAACGAATCAGCGGAAGATGCAGTCGCGAGGAGACCGACTCGACTTCATGAGTTCCTTTGAACAACTGCAACATAGTATCATCGCCAGCGAGTCGTTGTTCTGTATATTGAAGTATCAAAGTTTTTAGAACGGCTGCAACCGTCTCCATGCGTCTCAGCGTCCAAGTAATCAAGCGCAGCATAATTGTGGAGATCGCCGTTGGAAATCTTGGTATAACTTTGAACGCCGAGAATGGAGAAAAGCATCTCCGGATTCGTTGCTCATATCGATCGTTCCGTGATTTTGATTGTGGATTGAAGAAATGTGCTAGGCTCAAAATATGTCTTCAACATCTCAACGACCTTCTCTTTATAGGCGGTTTCCTCTCCTGACGTATTTCGGAACCCTTATCGCTAAGACTTAATATCAGTGGAACTGAAATGTCAAATTCTATCCTTCCGCCAAGCCTAGCCTCCCAGAAGGTGATCGAAATTCCTTTAGGCCTAGTAGGATCTCTGCAGGCAAGAATCCGACAAGCTACTTACTCAGCATGGTTAGTTCTCAAGAATCGCCAGCTAAGCCGCGATTCCCCTGCAAGATCGCCACATTTCGAAGCCATTTTCTCCTCCCGCCAATGACAAGAGGTTCCACCTCTGCAGCCGAGAGCGTTGACTCCATTCTACTTGCCGCAATCAATTGGCAGGTCTACGAACGTATCAGGAAAACCCGTGCTTAGTGGGATATGCTTATCTACGTGGGTCATGGATTTTGAACCTTTTGTTTCTAGCCGCGCCTGTTTCTCTTCGAAGAGAGTGAAAGTCCCTTTTCCCATTTATTTGAGTTCGCTTCGAGTCCTGGTTGAATTCTATCATCATGTCCTCGTTGAGGAAAATTTCTATCAGCAAGGAAAACCCCGATTTCGATGACAGTGTTGGCGAAGATGCAGTGCTTGAAGGGCTGGGGTACCAGCAAGGTATGAGGGTCGCGTCCATTTTTAATCGCACATCCTAACACATCGCAGAGCTTAAGCGCTCGTTTGGATTGTTGGGAATGATAGGGTTCAGCTTCAGCATTGTTACGTGGTACGCCAGACAATACGAACACTAAGAAGATAGCTCACGCGGCGTAGCTGGACTGCTCTGGGCGGCACACTCTTCGTCGGGATCGAATCTGGTGGCCCTCCGGTCATGGTCTACTCCTGGATCGCTGTCTGCCTGGCAACGCTTGCGGTGGCCTATTCTTTCGCCGAGATGTGTTCTGCATTCCCAGTTGCTGGTGGCCAGTACTCCTGGGTGGCAATCCTTGCTCCTCCGGCCTATGCGAGAGGTCTCTCCTGGGTTACGGGCTGGTTCATGATCGTCGGGATAGTCGCGATGGGCGCGGTCAACAACTTCATTGGAGCAACTTTTCTGCTGGGAATGGCTAATCTGAGCCACCCGTCTTTTGTCATTCAACGCTGGCAAATCGTCCTTCTAACCTACCTTATCACTCTTCTTGCCATGGCTGTCAACATCTTCCTTGCGCATCATCTCAACCGGATCAGCAAGACCATACTTGGCTGGAATATTCTGTCCTTTGTCGTTGTCGTTGTCACAATCCTTGCTGCAAATGACCACAAGCAGCCAGCTTCTTTTGTCTTTCGTGATTTCCAAAATGAAACCGGCTTTAATGCTGCCATGGGCACAATCGTCGGTCTCCTCCAGTCTTTCTTTGGCATGTGGTAAGAATGAACATTTCCAGACCTTGAGAGACGCAGAATTGGCTGAATATCCTAAGTTGCTACGACGCTCCGAGTCACATGACTGAGGATATGGTCCGACCGAGCAAAGAAGCACCACAAGCCATTGTCTGGTCGGTTTATATCGGCGCCTTCACTGGCTTCGTATTCCTTATTTCCGCCTTCTTTTGCATCGGCGACCTTGAAACCACCGCAAACTCCACCACGGGCGTCCCTCTTATCCAGATCTTTTACGATAGCACCGGTTCCGTTGGAGGCGCCTGCGTTCTCGCCAGCATGATAACCATCATCATCCTCGTCTGCGCCAATAGTCTCATGGCCGAGGGATCCCGCGCCCTCTACGCCTTTGCCCGTGACCACGGCCTCCCTTTCTCACGCTTATTCTCCCGTGTCGAAAAACGCCGCCAGGTCCCAGTCTACGCCGTGCTCCTCTGTGGCAGCGTTCAAGCCGTCCTGAACAGCATATACTTCGGCAACTATACTGCTTTCAGTACGGTTATCAGCATTGCCACCGAGGGTTTCTACCTCAGTTATGCCATGCCGCTATTCGTTCGAATCCTCGCGCGCTTCACGGGCCATACGAAAGTACTCCCTGGACCGTACACGCTAGGAAAATGGGGTATTTGGCTTAATTCGGTAGGGTTCTTGTTTTTGCTGTTTGCGGCAATCACGTTCAACTTTCCGAGCGTGGCGCCAGTGGATAGTCAGAACATGAATTATTGTAGTGCGGCGATAGGGGTCATCGGGTTGGTGAGCGTGGTGACCTGGGTGGTGGATGGAAGGAAGAACTTCACAGGACCAGAGACAGGAGTGTTGAATGCGACGGTCGCCGAGGAGAAGAGCATCGGGAGAGAAAATGGAACGGATGCTGTGATCGATAAGGAGTTAGAGGGACGCTGAAGACTCAGCGCCGACTTGTATACCATAATGGTGGCCCTCGCAGAAAGCGCCCTTTCCAACTTGTGTTCTCTGTATGCGCTATAGCAGCGCGCTAACTTAGTGCACTTTGTGACCCTTGTCCACACGGATGGTGTTCAACAGACGGTAGCCATGATTTCCGATTAGTCTGGTCCGATGACAAGAGATCGTCTGCCCAAAGCCGTTTTCTAATATCAACCTTTCCACTTACACAGACGAGTCAGATAAGATCTTCAACTCGAACTCCAAACTCCGTGATTTATAGCCACTTCCTCCCAGCCGCAACAACTCGCTGCCTGAAAACCGGACTCGTAATACGCTTCGTCCTATCAAAGAATGGGTTCATAAGAGTTTTCATCCATAGCTCGAAGACCTCATGCATGAACTGTCGGATGGCTTCCTCTGTCTGAGGACTAGTAGGGTTGTGGGGAACAGACGTTGTTGTTGAGGTCGTGGAAAAACGATTCGAAGCTGCAGACGGCTGCTGAGATGGCGGAAGCGGAGGTTGGTGGAGGAGCAGGAAGCGAGCATTAGTGCCGGTAAGGAAGCATGATATGTGTGAATTGTTTGGAGGATACGTGTCGATATGCTTCAAGTACCTACCAGACGTCCAATCAGTAAAGGGAAGAAACGGGAGGTTGGGATATGGGAAATTTTACATGGCGCTGTTTAGCCACTGAACCTCCTCCACCACGTCAAGACTGGCATGAACGATGAATTGGTTCATATAACGGGATGTGTCCCCATTGCGAAATCGCGCTACACCGTCTCCACCTTGCTTCGACGTCCCAAAAGTTAACTCAAAGAGGGGGCTGTCAACCGGGTTGACGATGGCGAAATAGTAGGACATTTCGACACTTATGGGTCTGATACTGATCAATAGTCGAGGATTATCACTCGCCCGAAATCATTCAACATCATGGGTATACTTTCGAATAGTACCTGGGTACTTGAGAATACTCTTGCTGCGGAGAGAAGAGCTACCGGAAGCTTTCCGCCTCCGCTCCCCGCGATCATCACAAAGTTTTGCGGATGTTCAAGGTCGTCGTCTCTCTACACATTTGCCCGTACAGTGCTCTTTGAGTTGGCTCAAATGCGCTGAATTTGAAATACGATCACAATGGTCCCATCAGCACCTAGTTTGTCATTTGCGTCCAAGCCCAGTCCCTCGCTCCAAACACGCCTCGCCGGCCAGAAGCGTAAGAAAACCCTCTTTGATGATCCAGACTCGGATACCGAGGAAGCCCCAAGTACCGAAGAGATTTCCACACTAGGTGGTCTTTCGAAACCGCAAAGGGGCTCACCTCGGCCTCCTAAATCCCCCAAGCTCTCTCAAAATAATGGCATATCTTCTGCCCTACCCTCTGAAAACCGCTGCACAAACCTCTCGGCTCTTCATTCGTCACGCAAACATGACAAACAGGCCCAAGACCTGGATCCAAGCATCTATGACTATGACACCTTCTACGACGTGTCGAAGGCTCCGGAGCGAGCTAAGGAATCCTCTCAAGGCACACGTGAATCTCGCTACATCAACAACCTCCTCAAATCAAAGGATCTTCGGGAGCGTGACAGGCTCCGAGCGGAAGAGAAGAAAATAGCACGAGAGAGAGAAGCCGAAGGCGATGAGTTCAGGGATAAAGAGAAGTTTGTAACGGGGGCGTACAGAAATCAGCAGGAGGAGAGGCGAAAGGCAGAGGATGCGGAAGCCGAGAGAGAGAGGAAAGAGGATGAACGCAGAAAAAAGGGTGAAGGAATGCGTGGGCTCTATGAAAACGTGCTAAAGAAGGAAGAAGAGCGGAGAGAAGCGATCGCGAGAGCAGAACAAGATATGGCCGAAAAGAAAGAAAAGGGAGAGCTGGACAATGGCGAGCGCCAGACTGACAGAACAAAATCCGATGCAGACCTTGCGAGGGAACTCAACGAGAAAGGTCAAAACGTCGCTGTCAACGATGAAGGTGAGGTGGTAGACAAGCGGCAGCTACTCAGTGCTGGACTAAATGTCGCTCGAAAACCCAAGCAATCCGGGCTAGAAGCCTTTGCAGCTAACAAGCAAGCATCTCGGCCCGGTACTTTCGCACGCAATACAGGCCCAAGCACGGCAAGGCGTTCACAGATTGACCGGCAAACTGCCATGATAGAGGAACAATTGCTCCAGCGGCATAGGCAGGAAGACGAAGCGGCAGAGCAAGAGCAACGCGAAAGGGAGGAAAAGGCAAAGAGCAAGAAGAGCAGCACAGAAATCATGAGTGCAAAGGAACGCTATCTGGCTCGGAAGAGGGAGAGAGAAATAGAGGCGAAGAAAGGGACGCCTGGTTGAATAATTCCTTACCAGCGAATACACACAGTCAAGCTATTCCATTCAATTTGTTTTCCTGGTTTACAATCGGTCTGCCATGTTGTCTATCAGTTCTGCTACACCGGATTCTAATCGCCTTTTGACATAGGCATCCACCTGTCTGAATACAGTGAACCTCGATACAAGCAGTTTCCCGTTGATTACAGTTGAAGATACCGGGAGAGTGAAAGCGGCTGAGGTCATACATTATGGCAGAAAGACAAGCATAGGCGCTACTAGCGGCGTGATTATGGTATGTGGTGGTTTAAAGCATTTCCTTCTCTGCGCGTGCAACACCTTGGCCCTGGATGGGACCAAGCACATATTCGCAGCTCACAGCACAATACTAGAGACGGGCATAGAATGCTGTCCTTACTAGGCGCCCAGTTGACAGGCTATCATTCGGTTGCATGGGATGCAAACTCGCCGACGCATATAGACCCTCTTCGATGGCATTGTAAGGAGAGGGTGTGAACGTTACTACTGAGACAAGATACTATCATGGCCGCCCTCCGTTCGGCGGCAATGCGGTTTCTGGAACCTGGTACACTGGGGCTTTCACTCAATATTCATGTCTTTCTGAGAGTCGTGGCGAATAATAATTCTGGCCTGGGAGATTTGAAATCTAAGGTCATTGCCCATGGAGAGCTCTGGGTCACAGTCGTGATTGTCGATGTTTATAAGAGAGGACTTAGGAGACCGATGATGTTTCTTGATGTTTATGCGAGGCAAACGCGGATAGAGCCTCGTTCGCAAAGAGGTAGGAAAGGGTCTGAGAGACGACGTGTCGCAGTCTGCAGGGGTCCCTGAGGCTTCTGTAGAAAAGACTGCCTTGAAGGCTAGCATAAGCCTTACGTAAGAAGATTAACCCCGGAGCGTAAAGAGCCTTACAGGCTTTCTGAATCGGCGGATTGCTTCTAATGCATCGTTTCATGCTTGAGATACCCTGTTCGAAAAGTCAAAGGTTGAAGTGCCAGCAAACATGACGGTAGCCTATTTTACCATCTCGTAAACGTAAGACCATTTATGCGTATTGGTTTAGAAAGCACTGAATAATGTTGCGTCAGACAGCTGCTATGCTGTTGCTTGGAAGCAGCTCAGAAAGAAAAGTCATAATTTCCGACTTGAGAAACTCTTGTTGCGGAGCCCCAGCCACTATGCGTAGAGAGGTAAGAGAGGTGATATCAGTAACCCATTCCCTACCAGTGATACAGACCGATGACTTGTGAAGCTGTCCTTGGGCTCCGGTTGTGGCAACAGATTGCTTTTTCAGAACAATGCCCTGCCTAATCGTAAGTGAGCGAAAGATCTCAAGCCGCACTTTGACCGGATATGGCATTCGTTTCACCATGTAAAGAAATCCCTCACACTAGCACATCGGACCTAGGTCCATCATCTTGAGCTTTAGAGGAGCTAAAGTCAATGGCTGTCCAAGGCTTTATCGAAGATCTTTAGGGGGCATTGGTTGGAAGAGGTTGATAGAACGAGCAAGGAGGTGCCAGCCTGAGAGCTGACCGATCACACAGTTCGCAAAGGCTTGGCATTGGTGACGAAATCAGATGTAAAAATTGTAGGTTAGCTTTGGTCCCAAATTGTCTTGAATCCAAGGTTTCAGATTTCAGGCCTTAGGGTCGAGTCTGTGAGGAGAAGAGATGGCGAGGCCCTCAATGGAGCTTAATTCACAACAAGCCTCGCAAGAAGTAGAGACCAATCGCTCGCAATGTCTTTCACCCGGACAGGCTTCGCAAGACGTCCCGCTATATGAACTTTCATGCGCCCTATGTCTTAGTGTTGGGGCTGGGAAACTGTGGCCTACGGCAAATGTAGTATTCTGGGGGCCAGCCTTGTCTTCTTCTTCGAAGAGCCAAACGACATACTCTGCAGACAGAGCTTGCTGCAGCCATGGAACGATTCGCCGAGAAGATATGAGCCACAACCTATTTCCAGACGAGCCTTACCGGCTCATGATGTCCATGAGACTCTTTGGACACAGCCCGGCCATTAGCCCCTGAGGATTTCTGCACGCAAGCATTACCTGCGGCGAACGGCGACTCCCAAGTGTCAATGTTGCGAGTTAGCGATGACCTATGTGCCGAGCAGCAGATCGTCTGTTCGAGTATTAGCCCACGCTCTGTAAGCTGATCATTAATTCTAGGTCACTCAAATTGAACGATGAAACGGAGAATGAGAGAGGAGGCACGGGTGCAGCATGATAAGAAGTTGGAATTTGCTACGCAATAAGTTAGTGTGGCTGCACTGGCTGGCAACATATTACACTAGCACAGCATGCCATGTTCGGGGGCCAAACCTTATCGGCCTTTCCTGAGCAACCGTTCTTCACAACTCACAAGGCTGTAGAAGTATCACCTCTAATTCTGTACCCTTTGCGTCATGAGACACCCTGCTCTTGCAGGAGAGCTGAGCTGATGTGTTTCCTTGACCGGATTGATTGCTGGTTGTCATGCAGGGATATCAACTACCATACGTCCTTGCTAATCAAGGGCCACGAATTAAAATCAGCTCTCAGAGACAGGGCCGAAACAGAGAAGTCGGCCAGGCTCTGGTCAAGACTGATGGCACCTTCTTGATCTTAATGGCAACGCGGCGAAAAAGAAATTCTGAGTCCGTAGCAATGCAGGAAGGCTCTTATCAGGGAATGCCTTTCAGCAGGGAGTCTAATGACAGCCACCGGGCCTTATAATTCTATCGTTCGACGCTCTTAAATTCACCCTCAACAGTCTATCGGAATCGTTCAGAGGTTTTGACGGATATTTGAACGCTACGTTACTCGACCATCTCGAAGTTGTCACGGTTCATCGACGTTGTCACAATTCTGAAAGGCTACGACCTCTCTCTCTACAATTTAAGTAGTGTCTGTGCTACTATCTAGACGCGATGAGTGGTGGTGTTGTGAACGTTGGGCCCGCGTTTACTGTATATACTGGTTTCTGGGTAAACTGGAGCTATGATAAGATTAGAGGGGCTACCTTGACCCTGACCCATCGAAACGCCGGCTTTCTTACCGCGTTTCTCGCGTTATTTGTATCGATCACTGGGAGAAGCTTCTGGAGGTTATTCTGCTTCATGATGCACTTTAGATTCTCTACCGACAGCAGCCCACAAGACGGTCTCTATCACCAGAGACAAGCTGTCTTACGTAACGCGGCAACGGATTCGATTGGGTTACAAAGCTTGCTGGGATTAGCTTGGAGATGGAGAAATAGAGTAACGAATACCCGAATTCGGCTGCTCCCGCTGATAATTTCCACGGTCCTCATTACTGTGGCATTCTACGCTGCAAGTATCCTGTCCTCTCAGGTACGTCGGACCGAACATGTTCCTCGCATAAAGCGTTTTATCGCGCAATACGAGTTGACATGAATTCTTTATGTTTGGCATTATTCAAGAACTCCAATTGAAATTACTTGCTGAATAGTCTTAGATCTCTACAGCTCCGGGAAATGAAGTTCTTCTCTCAAAGAGCAGTTGCGGAGCATTAATGCCTCCCAATTCACTGATCGGATACTCGGCGGATTGGAGACCTTACCAAGTCAAATCAATGAATTCGGCTTCAGCGTATACTCAACAATGTTATACTAACGAGTCGCTGTCGCAGGTGTGCTCTATTTATGTTCAGAAGCGGCTTCCGATTCAAATATATAATAACTTTAGTTGCCCCTTTCCAGGAAAAGAGAAGATTTGTTTACGGAATACTTCAAATTTACGCTTGGACACTGGATTACTCGATTCACAAAAACATTTCGGAACCAATACCAAACCAGCTAGCCGTTTCGCATATCGTCGTGTTACCGAATGCGCGCCATTACTAACAGAGGGTTTCACACGGATAAATACTTCAGCACTCCTCTCCCATCAGAACGCTTCTCTGGAACTATTGTACGGCGGAATCAACGAGGTCGGTAAAAATGGCCCAAGCTTTGACAGTAATAATGTGACATATCGGACCTTATTGTCCCCTAAAGTACTTAACCTGAACATGGCCGATTATGAACTGCAGTAAGTGTTTAAATAGACCGTTTTACCGATGCTGATATCGCCAGGATCACAGAGTACGACCCCAACCTACCTAGCAAAACAACATTTCTGCCAATTTCGGAGCTACGGCAAGAAGATGCGCTGACGACTCTGCTTTTTCTGTCCGCTAAAGACGTATCGTTTCTCGAGCCTGTAGATGATGATTGGTTTTCAGCCCACCGGCAGGCCGGCTCTGCATGGCAAGAGAACTCCACCGATCGTTTTCCGACATAACGTGCAGATAATGTGGCCAATGTGCTTGGTTGTGTTACCAGACAACAGGCATGTAACCCAGTATCACGTCGTTGTTCTCCACTTGCTTTCGAGCCCTCCTATCCGAGTATCACATGGAGTTCTCGTGATCAAGAAAAGACCTTCAATTCCTGGATGGCAAGTTCTGGATCGCAATTACCGAACACATTCGACATACCATCAGCCCTAGGTACAAGCTCTTTAAAAGCACATGCTGGTTATTTTGCTGGTATGCAAGGGCCTCTGCCTTCGGATCAGTGGCGGCTTGAAGTCCTGTTCTGGGAGTCTATCGCTCTAGCTGATTCCCAGAGGCAAACAGTTGAAGCAGTCGCAGGACCATCCGACAAATCAATGCGGAAACATCTACAAAAGAATGTTCCAGGACTAATCAGCGACAATTTTTGTGTCGATCAAAAGATAAAAAGTACCGCTTACACTAATTTTAGTGTATTTGGACTAGCTCTTACGCTTGTACTCGGTGTTTTTATTATTGGGATTGAGTATCTCATAGGGCCTCTCACTAGGTGTCTTCAGAAGAGACGGTATAGACATAAACGACTCGAATGGATCGCCAATGGAACCTTACAATTACAACGTATGGTTCACGATGAGCTTGACCTAGGTACGTGGTCCGGAGCATTGTCAAGTATTCCAATCACAAAGAAGGACGAAAAACTTGGTATCCTTGATATATCAAATGAGGAACATCCCATTATAGTGCGTCCAGAACCAAAGCGCGAAAAGCTAGATGGTGATTTTCGGATTCCATCAACTCCGGCCACTAACAAAACAACCGCACATCACTTTTCCGGAATTTCACAACACGCGAACACCTCATCAAGTTTACGCACGCCGCCAGACAGCGTCCACTACGGAGAGCAGCTAGTCAATAGCGAAGAGCTGCAGGCTTCTCCACATTGGTCCCTCTCAAGCCTGGACCCGGAGTTGGAGGCTATCCACGATGGAGAGGCACTGTCGTCGGGTGACACTCTCAGCAGAAATGGCTTGCAAGAGCGTACCATACCTTCGCCATCTTCACCTCTGCAGCCTTGGGGTCGGTTCGTCGATCCAAATGAAGCTCCAGTCTACAACCGAGTAGTATCGCACACGCAAAAGACCAGCAATGCGTGAACAACGTTACAACTCTCTAGGGTGGAGAAGGAGGTCCAGCGTGGGTTTCAATAAATCACGTGCCAATAATACCAATCCAATATTGGTTAGTACCAATATTGGCAAATATTGGCAACATTGGCAACATTGGTAAATATTTTTTGGCATTTTCCAAAAATTTTGCTCTTAATTATCGTACAATCATTTGTTAAGAAAATGGTTTCTAAAAAGAATTCTTTGTTTATAAATTCTACAATAGTTTCCTCTAATACAGAAACATTATCAAAAATTTCACAAAAGAAGGTACTTCAACTTTGGGATTATGTTATACTGGACAAAGCCGTTATACTGTATAGTTGGGAAACCTATCGGTTTCCAACTCTATGGTGCTACTGTTTTAATGCAAATAGAAAGTCTCTGCATTCTAGTTTAACATTGTTAGAAACTACTATCCAGCGGGAGCGAACAAGTAGCTCAATAAAACGTTATTCTGCATGTATTAGGGTATCTACTGTTCGATTCTGCCTATATGTATTAAACAGAGGGAGAGTTTTATGTGTTATGGCTGCATATTGTTAAGGACATGAAGGATTTATGGCGTTTAAAGCATGTCCGCTCTGAAGGGATTAACCAGATCCATGGGGATAGGCATAAACATTGTAGTTTGGCGTCGCAGACGGCCCCGGGCATGTTCAGTAACAGCGGCTACGGGCTGGCTATAGGCTGGCCGTGGGGGCGCGCTGTAGCGATGTGCAGAGGATCACTGCAAGCAGGTTACAGGCCTTGAGGATAAATCTTTAGGGAAAAAGGGAGAGTTATTATGCTAAATAAAGCTTTTATATTGTATAGTTGGGAAACTTATTGGTTTCTAACTTTATGGTGCTACCATTTTGGTGTAAATGGAAAGTCTCTACATTTCAGTCTAACAGATTATACTAGATCTCCGTACAAAAATGAAAATACAATATATAAAAGAACAAAGCTTATATATTATAAATACTATATAGAAAAAATCTACTGTGCAAAATCTACTATAAATTTTCATTAATATCTATTAAGTGTACATCAAATTATATACAAAAAACAAAATGGATTCTTTTGTATAAAGATTTTTAAGCAATTTTAATAACTATATATATAATTTCAGAAAATAGAAAATATTAATGAAATTAAGCAAACTATTTTTTAAAAAACATTAAATAAAGAAACTATTAATATAATATTAATTTTTTTAATTATTATATAATATTTTCTATTTTAGATTATTAAATAGCTAGAATTTTATATTCTATATAAAATCTTAAGTCTAAAAATTAAAAATTATATTAAAATAATTTAAAATTTATTTATTTTATAAAAATTATTATATAAAAGAAACTATCCCTTGTGGCCAGCGCCGGGGGGGGGGGTTTGATACCCTAGCCGTTTCGGGAACTAGTTTCACATAGTAACTTCTATCCAAGATTTAACCTTATGCACGCCATAATAATTATATATAGTTTATACTATAAAATAAAGCTCATTTTTAGTTTTCTAACGATGTAGATATCTTTATATATATTTTTATTTATAGGTCTAACATAATGGGTTAAAGTTTTTTTAAGAATTTTATTTACCCTAGAATATCTCGGCTTATATATATCGGTAGAACCTCGGTTTAAAAATATATTATTAATTAAATTAGGCTCTATAGATGCATTTAAAAAATATATAATTATTATAAGTATTAATAAAGTTATTAATTATTATATTATTTCCTACCAAAATTTTGATGTTCCTCGCTTCCGAGAACGCACATTTCTAGTATTTTAAAACGACGCACCCACCTAAATTATTATAATAACGCACTTAATATTATATGGTTAACCACGCACCTCGGGAACTAACTAGGAAAGGCTAGGGTATCAAAACCCCCCCCCCGGTGCTGGGCACAGGGGATACGGCTATCCTAAATTATTAGAAAAGGTTTCTTGTTAGAACGCCTGTAATGTACTTAATCAGAACTTAGCGAGCTATATAGATAAGCGAGTTATATACTCCCCAGTCACTATTAAACTTATTTAAAATATTAATAAATTAAGTATTTATTATAAATAGTCTTATAATTGAAGGAATATGAAGGACTCTGTGATGAATATTTCATTGTAAAAGAGTGGCTATCAACGGAGTCTTATATATTTATCTAATTCGGGTAAATATTCGTCCACCGGATGTAGATTATACCGCCAAATAACGGATATAAATCACTATATTGGCCGGATAACGGATATACATGGAATATACAGTTGTATAACTATCTGAATAATGGAGATTCAGATACATAGTTATCTGTATCACGGGTATACAGTTATTCCTTTAATCCGCATGTGCTCGTGTAGCTCCTGTGATAGCTACAAGTCCTTGTGATTGTTATACATATGAAATGCCTTTCCTAGTTAGGAAATATAAGCTTATATATTCTAATATACCCTTTTAAGCTTATTATTTTAGCAAATTTGTCCCCCTTATGAATTTATCAAATATATGCTTATCGACAGCCTTAGTTAAAGAATCGGCTATATTACCCTCTGAAGGTATATATAATATATTAACCTTTTTATCAATAAAACATTCTTGTACAAAATGGTATTGTAAATTAATATGTTTAGCTCGAAAATATATTATAGGATTTTTAGCTAACCCTATAGCCGATTGGCTGTCTGTATATATATCTTTGGTATTTCGAATTAAGCCTTTAATGGGTCCTAATTGACACAGTTCGTTGATAACAGCTTGTATATAGACTGCGAAATGGGGCGGGCTGGGCCGGGTTTTTGGGCTTCCGACCCGAGCCCGCGCAACCCAACGGGTTTTTTT